>KZ308143.1:2040757-2244832 GCA_000376725.2 Ladona fulva
ATATATATATATATATATGTATATATTTGCTATGCATTTTTCTCTCCAACAGCTGTAAGGCTTCTTTTAGTATGTATGATGGTGATGATATGTGTTTTAATGAACGATGCTAATGGACCCCGAAATCGGTCGTCAAATAAAAAACGTCTGTGGAAAATGTACATCCTTTCCCATCTCTTTGCCATGGATTTCCTCTACATCTCGGCTACATCCGTAGAATGTCAATGTAGTCAGTTTGTTAATACTTCATTTATTTTCCCACACACTTCCTCCATTATCTATGTTTAATTCTTCTTTCTCCTCAAACTTAAACGCTTTTGTATTTTTACCATTTTTTCTGTATTTCTTCTCATATCCATTCAGTGCAATATAAATTGTGTGACATGTACTAACGAGTATCTAGCAATAATATTATTAGTGACGATTATGTTATTGTTTTTATTTTTAAATAATTTATACTACGCGCTTAAGTTGCCGCCAGACTTGTGTCAAACCGTAGCCAAAAATTTGTAAATAAATACATAAATAATTTGATTTTTTCATTTCATTCCTTTTCGAATAGTCATTTAAATTGCGTACGTTTCATTAATAGTTACGTGTAGTTTACCAATTTCATGTTCCCCTGGATAAATATACTAATGCACACGTAAATATGTAATAATACTATATTACATATTTACGTATAGGAACTGATGCATTCATTACCGTTGTCGAACAGTGGCTGAGCAATGGATTACATTTTTGAAATTGAATAAACACCGGTTACATGATTTATTTCCTTTATTGTATTGGAGAAACACCATTCATGTTATTACATGTACAGATTCCATTTTTTTACCATTCCTCAGTATACGAGAAAGGGATGCATTTTTTCACTTAAAATGTAAAAAATGGACATTTGCGATGGAATGTCCATATGATATAACTGCAGCGCATAACTGCGATGCATAATTGCGACATATAATTGCGTTGATATTTCCTGAAGAGAATTCAGTGCTGAACTATGAAGAACTACGCATCATCTTATACTATTTTTTCTCTATACTCATCATCATACAATTCTTACCATAATCAGTGTTTCTATTCGTAAATTGATGGACCCCATGCCATATATACATACGTGTTCCTGGCAAATACAGTGATGAGTCACAGAATTCATAAGCAATAAGAAAGGTCACGATTTATAGGGAAGGGTGGCATCTTCAAGGGTATGTGAGAGAGATGAACTGATGGAGATTTTCCCCAGTTCTCATCGACGATGACCGTCCGTAATACAGCTAATAGGTGGTCCCTTCCATAAAGTCTCACAATGTCCTACTTGTCCGAGGCCATCACCACGGAGTGTCATCCTATAAACCCACTTTTCGCATCTTCTTTATATTATTTTGATTGTGATGTCTTCTCTGAGGTCATATGGCCTTCCTGAGTCCAGATGCTGATGCTCCGAGTCCTTGCTACTTTTTTTATTTCCTTTGGATCTTGTCGTAAATTCGTTTCATTATGACTCTCGCCGTCTAAAGGTGGTTTTTTTTTAGGAAAGCCCACTATGAAACAATCTCACCTATGTTCTCTTTAGTTTTTGTGTGTATCCTTGATCCCCAAAACAGTCCTATTTTTTAAGATTTCCTTCCGAACCGTTCGAATCGCCTGGTTTTGCAGGTAATCCTTACGTTCAATTATCTAATACGAGCTCCTTTCACCGTGATCGTAGCAGGCAAATGGGATGGGTATTTCTTAGATTAGCAATGTTTTGGAATTTCCTTTGTCTTCATACGGAATGAAAAAGGGACTTATTTATGAGTCGTGGCTTATGCTATGGCGCAGTCGTTCTTTAATATGATGCAATCCGATTAAGTATGGCTACGAACAGATCCGATCCCATGCGTTCCTAGACCGACACGGGAAGAGGTACTTTTATTGAACTGTTTATTGAATATTCAGTTTATACATATACCCAAATATAGAATAAAAAAGAACATTTTTACATTTAAAAAAAGTAATACTTTAACCTTGTAATTTATGTCAAATTTATGCATTTTTGTATAAACTATTTATGCTAATATGTCAGAAACTGACTACCAGTAAAATATTATGGTAGAATTGACAATAAGGTCCTCCTGAGCTAGAGAGATCATCAGGAGGTGCCTGAAAACAAAATGATCTTAAAATGAACTTAATAATAATACTTTTAATAAAAGTAATAATTAAAAGAATTTATACTTAAAATACTATGATATAATATAAGAAATATCCTTTAATTAGGATACAAAAGAAAAGAGTGAATACAAAGCTTAATAGTAAAAGTGAAAAGTTGTAGTTATGATTACAATACAGAAAAAATCCCTTATTTTGACTAAAAAGGAAAGATCGTAACGTAATTGTATGTAAAAAGTTAGTAAAAATAACAATAATGCGACTTTATTCGAGCGATACTGAGACTATCAAGTTTCTTCATACATCTAACCCTTCGTTATCTGTAATTCAAAAGAAACAGCTTGAAAAGAGTGCTCAGAGAAGACTACCTTGTTATTTAAAACCTAAGTTTGCACTTAGGAAAGCATCCATCACAGCAGAAAAACACCCATAAGAAGGGGTGTACGTATGTAAACCTGCTTAAAGCAAAAGCGAATAATAAACCATAAGGGTTTTTATCAATTGTACTTTTACCCATGACAGTTATCTTTTATTATTATCTTTTATCTCACAAAAAAAGCAAATTTTTAGAGAAAGATTACGGTAGGGAAGTCGAAAAATTTAAGAGTTTTCGAATAATGTATTTTTTTCTCAAATTATAGTCACAATTTGTGACTCATCAGTCCCCGAGTTATATTCCAATTGAAACTCGTAAAATTAAAATTTTACATGACGTGCAGGGCTCATTAGGGTTTCTCTTTACCTCTTTTTTGTGGAAATTATGAGAAAATATCACACTGAGGATAACGCGAATTCTTGAAAGTAGAAGTGTTGTAGGAGCTAACAGAACTCACTGATAAATCGTTGCCATATTATATAGCCGTAGAAAATATTCATTCCTTCAATGAATTCTGACGTTTGTGACACCCGATACACAAACATGTAAACTAAAGGTAGATAATTAGATATCGGCATTCGACCATATCGTATATCTGAATTTAGTCTAGGAATAACTGCGTCATTTATTAATGTAGTATGATACCCTTGATTTGATTGAGAAACTTAACATAATGTGCTGCATTGGTTGTACGAGTTTCCTTTCATATTCAAATTTACACGTTTCTGTTTAAATAGATCGTCAACCTGTGAGGGATGAATGGGAAATCACGTTCACGGGGCACAGATACAAGAGACGAGATTACCCCTCCGCGTTCTGCATGAATGCTTCTCATCTCCATGCACGCGAAGAATTATCTTAGAAGGCACTGAGCTGGAAAACTGGAGTTGACAATCAGGATTTCCTTGTTCATCATCTACACTTTCAAAAATTCTAATGGTAATTTCTTTTTTAATCAGTCCGTTCGTGAAAAATGTTCCTCATGACTGCGAAAAAATGAGAGTAACTACGAAATTGTGAGTGACTAGAGAATTTAACAGAGATCCTTAACTTGAACCTCTCTGGAGGCTGTAAGTAAAACGAAATTGTTAGCAAGTAATCAGACACTTCTTTGGGCTTCGACTTACCATTACTTGCAGTTCCTTATAATAGTTCTTGGCGACTGTATAAACTGCCATTAAAATTTAAAACAATTGCTCTTAAATGGAGTAAACCTGGACATTTTAATTTGTCCCGTCCTCACTGCAAGGATAACGACTTCCAAAGTCGTTTTATAGTTGACCCTCTGAAAATTCTGGGAGTTCCTAAAATTTTACTGCGTTAGATCAACCAGATTTTTATTGCTGTAAATAAACTGATTTTCTCACTATACATAGGGAAAATTGTGATATCAAAGGTCATGATCCAAAAACTGTTCGTTGCGAACATGAATGAAAATTCAGAAAATATTTCCACTAGAAATTTAGATAAAATTATAGTAAAATTTGTAATGAAGTTGGTGTACTTGTTTTATCTGAGTTAAAAGGCTAAATAGTTGTAAGTTATGACTTCGTTTCAACCTAAAAAAATGAAACGCGGCGATAATCTACCTCTTGCTAAGCATGATTTAGATCTAACGCGGTCACCACAGTACTATTATTGAAAAAAATTTAGGACGTTCCATGAATCATCCTCTTTAACGTTGGTTTAAACCAGACAGCTTCCAGAAGATCCAGCTTCTTCAAATGATAAACCTTGAAGACTATTCTTCAATTATGAATTATCATGACGCCGAAATGATTCCGTTTCAATAGCTTATAAACATCATAGGGTCTTCCTTGGCAACAGAGATTTTCACAACACCAAAATGACAATCAATTCTTAGGTCTACAATCTAGTGAGCATCACATACGGCAAGACTGAGAAATAAAAAATAATGGGATTTCCCTTTCATTTCCTTCTGGAACCGCTATATTTAAGAGTTTCCTAGGCAACAGTGCTTTCTTAATGTTGCGCATATCGACCCAAAAGGTAGGCTCTAGGAAAACTTTCGAGCCAGCCAAAAGGCAGGCAGTTTTGCAAGAAAAGATTATAAATTACGGGAGCTCTGAGGTATTTGTCGGGCGGAGAAAGGAGAAAGGGTGAGAGGTCTACGGATTCCGGTTCCTCAGCTTTATCGGCGTTTGCACAAGAGGTGCGCAAGAGACAGTCGGCTGAAACGGATAAAAAACGATTGTCCGCTCGGAGAGACTTCAATAGGCGGTGACGGACTTGGAGATTTCAACGATTGCAGCACTGGCAATGCATCATAAACGAAGTGCTTCAGAGAAATCAGAATTTCTGAGTGTGGAGTAAGTTCGGAGGCAGAGTGGCAGGTTATGATAAATGGAATCTAGAAATAAGTAATTGATTGATTTATAGGAAAAGAAGTCAAATATTTTTTGCAGCCAAATTTTTTTGTAGTTAAAATTTTTGTAGCGGAAGTTCTCTGTAGCGAAAAGGTCAGTATCGAACTATCTACAGCGTAATTTCCTAGATACGGTGTTTACATCCACTGCTGCACCCCTAAAAACAAACATTAATGACTGAGTTTCAGTAGTATTATCTTTCTCCAATGATGATGATGTTATTTTTCTTGCAGAGTGTTTATGTAGATGTAAATGTAGTTATAAAGGCGGTGGACTAATCTTTTTAACAAAAATGAAACCATGTTGCAAAGGTTGTAAATGTAAGGAATAAGAATTATATATACAGGCGTTTCAGTCATTGTTTTGCAAAGTAAGTAATATTAAAAATAAATTCAATAGTTACAAATATTCCAGCATGTGTTAAGCTTTGGTAGTTAATATTACTAACGGCACTTTTTTACCTCAACCTGAGATCAGACCGGAGCACGGATATGCCTTAGGCCACACACCAGACATAATGCCATGGAAACGTAATGGATTTTCCAATTCGCTAAGGATATGGATAGCTGGGATTAAGGAAGGATTGTAGTATGGATAATTTTTAACAGACAAGAAGGAATGCGAATATGCGAAGACGTGCTAAAGAAAGGTTTGATATTAAACGTCCTTGAATCTGTACATTCAAGGTTTCAGAAATCCATTAACTTTAAAACCGATTTTAATGTGACAATAAATGTTACTAGAAATAATGAAAATAATCGCACTTTTCCTCAGTTTTTCCAAAAGAAAGCTGCTTTCTAGCATCAATCAAGTTCAATTTCTTTAAACATCAACCTTTAAGATTGTACTTTTTAATCACGAGTTACCATAAATAAATAATTGAGGAACGATTCGGTTTCAATAGCGGAGAGGCATCATAGGGTCGGTAGATGTGAAATAATGGTCAATAAAAGGAAAAATAGAATTAGTGGAGTAAAAAAACAAGAGAAGAGGTTCTGATTCTTTTAGATACACCGCAAAAAAGCACTGGAACCACGCAATTAAGTGATTTTTGGAGAACACAACGAGAAAGTACCGAGAGATCCCGCAATCTACATTCACGCTGTCGTGATAGTAATCGCTGAAGAGGAAAGTAACAGGACAATCTGTTGGGAGCGACGTTAATCGGTTAAGAGCGGAGGAGGAGAAGGGCAGCAATTTTCGTGTCTCCCTAGGGCCGCAGAGAAAGGGAAAGGCAAAGAAGAGAAGGTGAAGGACAAAAGGTGCAAAGTCAAGAAAGGGCGAGTATATCCAAGAACTGAAAGGAATGCGTATGGAAATCAATGAATATGGAAAGATTTACCACCTTAGCCGATGATG
Source organism: Ladona fulva (assembly GCA_000376725.2). Lineage (NCBI taxonomy): Eukaryota > Metazoa > Arthropoda > Insecta > Odonata > Libellulidae > Ladona > Ladona fulva. The sequence goes on from KZ308143.1 coordinate 2,047,034, forward strand.
CTAAGATTAGAAAGTTTGACTTTGCAATTCAATCGAGACAAGTGAAATAGTAAATGGCGCATATACAACTCTCTTAGAGTTAAAATCAACGTACCCAGGCGTAAGTCTGCGGAAAGTCACAATAAAGAGGAATTATTGTGATTTCAGGCTAAAATTTATACAAAGAGATAACGATTGCATTGACTTGCATATTTAGATCTGAGTTATTAATGGCTTACTTTCTCGTTCATGCGACGTTCTCGTTTCATGCGACTTTTATTCCTTTGTCTCTTGAATCAAAGAGACGGTACCCAAGGATAAACAGAAGTGCAAAATATCGACATGACTGGAACTCGGACCCAGTCTCGCTTTCCAGGCGGGTAGTATAATGGTCGATTTTTTGAAAAATCTAATACATCTCTATAATTATTATATCCCACAGAATTGTGAGCTTAATAATTTAACAATATTTGCTGTAGGTAAAACGTTATCGCTGCCTTCAGCTCATCAATGAACTCTCTGACCATATGAAAAAAATAATATACTTGCCATGGGATAAAGATAATAATGCTGAAACTCATTCCTTTGTTTTTAGATCCGGTACTTCATCTTGTCATTTTATCACTATAAGAATACGCAATGCAAGTGCAACCCAAATATTAAAATGCGTAAAATATTGCACTATTTATTGAACGGAAACATCAGGTTAGCATATGAACAAACTACAGTGGTACCTTGGTTAACGACAGTAATCCGTTCCAAGATTATCGTCACCATCACATCACCTCTTCATATTAGTCTTGCAAGGACAAGAAGCGAAAGTATGATTTTTCGCGGTGCTGAAGTTGTTATCGAGACATTCAGAGGACCATAGGATTCAGAACATACGCAGAAGAGGCATTTGAGTACAGATTTTCTTTTGCCACCAATTTTCCTTGCTTTTTGCTATACTACGGAGTCTGGAAACAAAGAAAAAAAATAACCCGACAGGCGTAACAACTTAAATATGTATTAAAGAGAAGACGACGGCGTAAAGAAGGCCGGGAGGTGGATGAAGAGGTGAGAGCGAAGAGAAAGGTAGGGGAGGGTTTGGGATTGGGAAAGGGGAGAACAGGAGAAGTGAGAGGAGAAAGTTGCAGACAGCGTCGCTCTTGCACCATTGTCCCATTCGCAGAACCAAGTTCCGAGCGTTCTCTCCCTCTACTTCCCCTCCGATACTTATTTCCTCCAGGAATCTTTGCCACTTCTCCATTCCTCTGCTTTAAAAACCACCTCGAGATATCTCCCCGTCCGCCCGTGTCTCTTTCTGGTTACAAAATGCATGATTTTCGATACCATCGCTACTTTCGACTTCTCGGTTCTGTTGGCTTTTCCCGACCCGTATATGAATGTCAAATACCCTTATACGCTTTATAGACCAAACAAATATCGCCCATATTTCCATTTGACCCAGTCAACGTTTGTCACGGTTGAAGGTGAAAATCTCACTATGCAATACGTACGAACTAGATCAGGGCAATACTAGTTTCGTGAGTTTGGTCACCCTATATCGTTGGAAACACGCTAGTGTATATGTGTACGCCGCAACTATTAATATTTCCACTTTCAACATTGATGATGTCCATAATTGTAGCAAACTGACAAATTTACAGCTAAATCAACTTGAAAAAAAGTCTTATTTCCGTCATGGAGAAATTCCAAAGGTAACGCCTGAAACCGTTTCATTGATTAAATCAACGTGATCGTCAACTTGATATTTGGTTTTTTCAGTATTATTTTTGATTGTGCTTCCACGGCTAAACTCATTTCGAGCACATGGGCTCCCACCGGAGATCGAACCAGGGACCGCTTTCATTATAGGAGAACGCGCTGCCCACTTGGCATTCTAGCAGTTCTTATTGTTTTTATCACAGGATGATTGAAAGGATGGAGGGAATGTTATGACATCCTACCTATCCTAGAGCTTATAATTGCTTTCTGAAAATGAGGAGGAAGTTTGGTAGCATTCTATATAAGCATTCTACATAGCATTCTATTGAACGCAGTCATAAAATTGAATTCCGTAACTATCCAACATTTGTCTGTAAAGTATTCAGTATGAGGTCTAGAGCAGCCTTCGGGCTGCTTGGGACCTCATGCCCATCACCATCAGCTAGGAAGAGCTAGGAGAGGGAAATGAGGCTTACTATGCAAGATGAGGAGTGAGGTAGTTTACCCTTGTTTTCCTCACTGAGCGAGAATGCTATAAACAGAAAAAGCCCACGTTAGCGAAGTACAAATACTCTATGATTAACACATCCGACTGCACTCAGAGCATTTTTTGTTTAAAAAGAAGCATATTTTACATGAAATTCATGACAAACGTTAATTTTCTGTAACGCAATCGTATACTTAGACACATATTCTTAAATAAAAGAGTCGAGGGAAGCATTTGCAAGTATCACATGGTTCTATATTTTTGCCTTACGATTCTCAAATTCTTCGCTTCGAAATATGAGTTAAAATGGGTTAATTAATCTTTTACATGATTAAGTTTCGTCTTCAAATATTCATGAGCGGGAAATTAATGAATTTTGCAAGTTAAAGAAGATCGAAATTTTTTGAGCGATTGACCGATTGACCTACTATAAACAAAAGCCGCTTTCGGAATGCCTTACTCTTATGAATGTTCATACATTTAAATTTACTTTCTCTCATTAATTGTATCAGTTTTTTGCTTTCCTTTTTTGGGCTTACCGAGTGTTATCCCTTCGCGCTTCAAAGATTATTCGATCATCAAATACTTTCGATAAAATCAGCGGAAATCTTTAGGTATGTGGAATTTATTAATTTACTGTTTCACTGGGCAGCTTATCTTTTCAATGAAAATCGATCACCTCCAATGAATAGTCTTAACGAATTTCTAGATTCTTACGCTTGTATACTCAAACTAACTACCACTAAAAATAACGCACCACTATCTTTCTTTATGCAGCATTGTAAGAAGCACACTGGAAGTCAGGAGCGTAACTGTGAATAGGAGGCAGTAGGTAGTCTATATTTTCAAACCCTATCTACAACTTGCCTATTGTTTATTTATCTTTCTCATCCATATTGACTTTGACTAGACTTTTATTAATTTTTGCTGGGCCAGATGAAGTCGAGTGGCTTTCTATTTGCCAAGTACATACGTACATTTTATACACATAAATAAATATATACAATGAAAAATATATACATAGGTAAATATATACATGGATAGATCAATAAACAGATATATAGTACAATCATGTACATTCATTGATTGTACATGATTGTAGTACATACATTCATTTTTCATCGCGGTGGAATCCCGAAAGAGATACCATGGAAACAGCCGATCGCCGCGGAAACCTTCGGCCTTAGATACATTATACGCTCACAAACATATTGTATATTCTATTTTTACAAAGGAGGTAGGAGGAAGAGAGGGTTAATGTCCACAATTAAAGGTTAAAAATCAATGTTTCAAGGGGCTCCCTGATAGCCAAGTAGGCAACGCGTTCGACTTCTGTGAAAGCGGTGGGAGCCCACGTGCGAAATGACCTAAGCTGTCGAAGCACTTTTAACAATACTACTACTATAAGTGTTTCAAATCGAGTTTCAATAGATTTTGGGTTTGTCCAAGGAAAGGCGGATAAGCAAAAAGCCCAGCGAGACCTAATTTTCCAACTGCCGGTCGGGTTCTCTTGTTATTGAGCTATCTTGCCAGAACATTCAGGTATGCCGTTCAGGAGACTGTAAGCATAGACGAGTAATTTTGTCTCAAGAAAAGCTTTGCGTTTTCAACAGTTTTAGGGTTTTTAGTTGCCATTAAACGCCAAATTTATGACATAAACCGGTGAGCGCTTCAAATTTTATTCCTCTCCGAGCCATTCCATGATAAGTTTTCATGGTAATCTAAAATAATTTATTTATATGAAAAGAAAGCGCGAGGGGGCTGAATTCAGGTGGTAATATCATATTAGTCCAAAAACATACATGCTGAATGGTAGTAACAAACTTCTTGTTTATAAAGGAATCAATACTATTGTACAAGCCATTGTATATTACTTTTATCGAAATCTGAAAATGCAAGATATATATTGAAAATTGTTTTGCACCTTCTAAAATATGTATTAAAATCGTGTTAACGGTAAACTATAATTGAATAATAAAGGTAGTTAAGAATATTTTATGCGGCCATTAACCGAATTTTTTCGCCTACCCGTGATTTTCATAGCCGAACTCGTTAATGGTTTCACAACGTCTTATATTTAATGACCTATCTATAGCTTTACCCCTTAAGGCGATTGCTTTCATTACGTCTGATGTTGATCCTCACAAATAATTGCGTTCATTTTACAGAACAATGAGCGCTATGACATATACAGTTAACGGCGATTTCGAACTTTTATCGCTATTGAAAAACTCTATATCCATACACCGATACTATAGACATTCTTAAGAGGAACATTCCTCACCTGAATAACTGAATTGCTTTGAAAATCTAACACTTAAAATACATCACCAATATAGGAGTATTTAAAGAATTACCACCATATTAGAAGGATATTAGAGTAAAAGGAAAAAGGACGAATTTTAGATTAAAGTTCAATGGATCGATGTTCTATAGACAGTAAAATTACCATTTCTTATTTACTCTGATTTAATGATAGTTTTCTGCTACATAAATTTACATAAAATAAGTAATTAATATATAGAATCTTATTATTAAGATCATACCATTAAGGTACTACAGAATATAAAAAGGGTCTCCAGGGGAAATACATTGGTACCTTGGTTAACGACGGCTGTAGTTAACGACGTACTCCTTTTAGCGGCTGTGATAAAAAATACCTCTCGGGTAACGACACAATCTTTGGTTTAATCTTTTTAATATTAATTAATTAATATTAATTAATCTTAATCGTGATAATTTTTGCTGCAAACAAAATTGAATAAATTAAATGTATCATATTTTAATTACATTTAAATGATTTTTATCTACATATTTGACATGCGGTATGGCTGCAGAAAATTGCGCCTTAGATAACGACGGTTTTGGTTAACGACGACAATCTTGGAACAGATTATCGTCGTAAACCAAGGTACCACTGTATTAGATACATGAAACTGGTGAAAAAATAACTCATAAACAGCGTGAAAAGAAGAAAACGCCACCACAGTTGGCTAATCATGACTACATTTACACTATAGTGACTATTCACTAACAACTAACACACTAAGTGTAAATATAATTAACTACCTCATCCGACAACATTTAGGATTGAATTTTCTTTGAACCAGTTTTACGTTAAAATTTGTATAAAGTAATATTTTTGTCCCTTCTTCATGTTTTGCATCTCATTTTGTTTTATTTCTGACAAAGCTTTTGGATGCTTCAGCAAAAAACGTCTCGTTTTCCTCTTCTTAGTGCAGTAAACAGTTATTCTGAACATAAATTCAGATGACCCTTACGGGTACGCGGGTTTTACGCGATAATAACCTTATACATATATTTAAACAGATTTGACAATGATTTCAATGTAATGAAGGTCTTCAAACTATATGGAGGGTATTAAGCTCAGTTTGATCAAAAATGTTGCTTCTGTCAAGAAATATTATTACAAACATCAAATTGGCCACCTAATGAGATGTCTGTAACAGTACAAACGTGTAAGAGGATGTCTGTGAGGCCGAGAAGATTGGGAAACCTTGCGCTACATCACAGGAGAGTGATGGAGATTTTTCCAGGAAACGGACATCGATTGTAAATTTGCCGAGAAAACCAGAGAGCTTTTCGCTGAAATCCATTCTCACCGTTTAGAATTCCCCTACCAGCGTGATAGCATCTTGGCACATTGAAATCTGCAGTCAAACTTCTCGCACACGCCCTAACCACACCCTCGAACGATGTTGTTAGGTCTCCAGTCCCAACGTCTTTGGAAACGAAAGTAGATTTTCTTAGGATAAATCACAGATCTGGAAAGCCTCAATTTTTCTCTCCATCAATCCCCTTACTACTCTCACGTATTTCCTAATCCGTCCTTACACTAATTTGGGTCCCTAAATACATTACAACGCTAGCGTTTTCACCAGCGGATCAGATACGCAAGAAGATAGAATCGGCCTTTAACACTTGTTAAGGAGAACGAATGAATTTCAATCAGCGTTGAAATTAGAAGCGTGTTACTCAAAGAGCAAACGCGAAAATGGAATATCGTTGGCGCTGCGTATTGGAAAATTAAATGAAAATCTTCTAATCTGTTACGAAAGGCCTAAAAAAACTTAATAAAGTGTGGGATAATTCATCTGGTACTTCTTATTCAGGAGATTCAATACCATTTGTATTGTAATTAAACTTTTATATTCTCTATCATTTTTCTTCAATCATAGCGTCCTTAAAAGAATCATTTACGAATTTATTTCTATTTATACACATAAACTATACAGTATCATTAGAGTGCAGCCATGAATACATACATTTATAAGTAAATAAGAATTGATTCGTTTACATATGAAAATCATCTTTGAACTGCTCGTTACTTTCTCATAACAAGTTTAAATTTCCTCTTATGGTATCTTGTAATTTAAATGAATGGTCTCAACTCAATGAATATCCAGATATATATCCGGATACAAAGTTCCCCACTACTCATATTTAGTAAAGGGTGTCTGCAGCTTCTATTTGCTCAGTAATTTGCGAAGATAAGAACATAAAAAATTTATTTGTATTCCAAAGGGACCAATAATAAAGTTAATAATAATAATGTCTTCATCCGAAGGCGAAACTAAGGCATATTGGTCATTTCTTACATCTAACCCTTTGTCATTGAAGATGGAAGTAAAGAGGCATTGGAAGTTATACTAAAGAAAATGACAAGAAAGAAATATTATGCGAAACGGCTTCATGATAAAATTATTTTACTACACCACAATAAAAATTACAAACACGACCAGGTTTCGTAGCCAAGCTACATCTTCAGGTCCTGAAGATCTAGCTTGGCTACGAAACCTGGTCGTGCTTGTAATTTTTATTGCGGTGTAGTAAAATAGTTTGGTTTAAATATTATGCGGTTTAAAAACAATAAACTTGGCTTGCAGTTAGGAAAAGATTAAAACTCTGCTGGCAAATACCCAGTAGAAGGGTGGCGTGAAAAACCTGCGTATTCAATTGACGGTAGCAACTAAATTTGAAAAAGAAGAGAGGAAAATAAGTAAAAGGAATGTGTGACCAACACGGCTGAAAAAAGAATACACAAACAATTCTTACAAATGATTCAGATAAGAAGAGATGTTGATTTGAGTTGCATTGAGAGTCATACGAATCTATCTACCAAGATTTTGAGGCATAAAATATTGGAAATAATTCTGTTAATCCTAATTGAATCATGACGCCGAATCCAGGAAAGGAAGTTCAATTTTATCACATCAAAAAAGTGATGGAAAAAGAAATCATTATTTTTGCCGTAACGAAAATATAACGAATCAATTCTTTTTTGCTGCATTTCATGCTCGTGGACGGAATATAATGGATACGGAGATACGTTTCACTTCCTTCATCTTCGATTTCCTGCCGTCGTGAAATGGTGCCAAGCCTAATCCAAATGTCAGCCTTAAAATGAAATGCTATGGATTAATAGTCAGCCAGACTGAAAGTATTTCCGTTCAGACCCTCTAAGAGAGACGGCGAGTTATTAAGTCGAAAAATAATTGCATAGAACGTTCGCACAATGCTTCTGATTTTCCCATTTTTGCATGTATAGCTGCAAATTGGACGTCATTTCGCACTCAAGTGGAATGAAACTACTATTGTTCTTGCACATTAGCACCAGTGGTTCCAAGGGTAAGGGACGCACTCAACCGGGGTAACTGCTCAAGGATGAGTTGCTAATGGAGACTGATTCGTATTTGTAATAAATAAATAGTGTACATTGCATTGTAGGAGGGGAGAGAATTGGGCGGCATTGAAACCACTTTTCGATCTGAGTCTACTCTTCCATCTAAGTAATCGGCATTAATAACACGTTCAACTTTACAAAGAAAAAACGGAGATGAGAAAAGTCTGACAGGACCGGGACTAGAAACCCGAAATCTTCCGCTTTCAGATGTTTTAACCAACTAAGCCGTCAAGCATACCTGTCCGGAAAGCAGAAGATTCTGGGTTCGATTCCGGGTCCTGTCGGACTCTTTTCACGTATTTTTTTCCTCGGGATTTTTCCTATGCTTACACCTTTATGAGAAAAGTCACCGCAACTCTTTTCCTTTTGTTCAATTTTCTATAAAGTATTCACCCTGAGGACCTGTTTGAACCTGAACCCGTCCACCCTTAGCTACCAAAAGTCCTGGGGCTGGAATGAGGCTTACTAGCGAAGAAAAGGAATGAGAGAGTGGCCCTTGCTTTCACCGCTGATATCAAGTGTTAAACATCCAGGTAAATGCATCCGGAAATAACACTTTTCGTAGCATATGATAAGAAGTAATCAAGAAAGAATATCAATGCATTAATAAATACATAAATAATAAATAAATATGACAATATCGCTCTTACATCAGTAGCTTTCATTTCATTAAACCTATAAAAAAGATTAATTTGAAACATGATTTAATAAAATGTAGTTGATAAAAAGTAATATTCCATCATAAGCATGCCTCAAGAATAAATAATAATTCGTAAAGAGGTTTTTAAACGAAATTCTATGAGAAAAGAAGACCATTAAAACAAGAATATAGTTATGAAAAAGTGTCCATGGTAAGGGATACTTTTTTCTTCTTACGATTGACTGAGAGTGGCCGTGCGAATATGCCGATTACTGGTAAAGAAAGAGATGAAAGATGAGAAGAGAAACCTTTTCAAGATCAAAGTAGCATTACTTTCTAATATCATCGCCATCGAGGATGAATCTCCAGAAATATTACACCAATAAATGAAAAATAACTTTCAGACGATTCTATCGTATAAGTATGGAATATTACTTAATAAATTACCTGAGATAGTTCGCTATAGGGCTCTCCTACAGCCAAGTGGGCAACGCGTTCCTGCAAAAGCGGTCTCGGGTTCGATTCCCGGGGGAGCCTAGTTCGGTATAAGAACTACAAAGACATTAAAATCGCTGATAAAATCCACGAATTCTAACCTATTTTCTTTGAACAGAATAAAGAAGAATACAACTCGCGAAAGAAGATAGTCTCTGGAGCTATGGGTAGTAATTGGAAATAAGCACAAAAACACGCACCACATATGGAAATAACCTATATCGACATTTAATATGGAGCTTTGCTTATCTAATCGACGATTTAAAATATTTATGTTACAATTAATTTATTTAAATACGATTTCTCTCTCCGGAACAGAATAGATCACTAGGGATCGATTAATGCAAATTAATGCCATTTGTTAGCTGTGTTCTAAAATCGTTCGTTGCTAAAGAATTGCGAAATGGACTGGCCGGAAATTCGCTCAAAACAGGTTTGGTAATGGAAGTTCATTATTCTCTGTTGTCTGCATTAACAAAGAGACATTATAATACAGGTAAGATCGGTCAATGAGAAGGCAAACATGGGCTGGAAGACAACGTAGAATGTACCGTGGAATTGAAGCAGATAAATCAAGATAAGGCTATCTGATATGCTAAGCCAACATTTCGTTACCTGCCTGACACTCAAGAAAACATTTAACTCTCTCCTCGGAAATTTAAACATGCAGCTGATATTAGGGGTAATAGATGGATGCAGAATATGTAAGCCATGTTAACCCCTTTTTCAAATAAAATAAACCTATGTTAATTAGAAGCAACTTATATATTTGTATACAAAATATACATTGAGTGCTCCCGGATAGCCAAGGACAGCGTGGTGGTCTATAGTCAAAGTGGCTCCGGATTCGATTCCCGTTGGAAGCTCATATGAAAGGAATTGCCTCAGCTGTAGAAGCAGTTTTAACAATATGTACTAATACACCTTGGTTATTGCTTGCATTTATGGCTTGTTTATGCTAAAGAATATACAATTGTAAAACCATTATTATCGGTTTCTAATTTTGACGATTATAACTTTCACGTTGTAAAACTGCATGGAAATAACTCACAAGTATTGTATCAGAAAGCAGTTATTAATTACTAACAAATATATTTTTTGGAAAAAATTCACACCTTACAGTGCTGAACTGAATTTCTTAGTGAGCCCTGTACCGTAACATGTCGAATTACCTTCCCAAAAGGATAAATTTGAGATCCATATATTTAAATAAAATGATCCAACGAAAATGGTCAACAAGTAGAAAAATGCGATTCTTCTATTCCCATTTCTTTTTATCAAAAGCTCATCCTGGCTCGAGTCGAATTCTCCTAAATGTACGCACTTCACCAGCTATTAAGCCGTAAGGCTGTTGTGGTTCGCGCCTCTTGCTTGTCCTCTTTTTATGAGAATGCCCTCAGAGGTTCCTGCGGATGAGCTAAGCGGATCTCGGCCTCATCTCCTTACGTTTGATCCTCATAATCTAAGCTAATCTGTTAATTGTCACTCGGATGACTCGCGAGAACGAGGCGTGAAGGTAAGAAACCGCTGGGAAGAGAGTGGTCGTAGAGAGAATTCGATTGGTAGTAAAGCACCGTAAAGGGGATATGTAAACAATTGGGATCTAAAAACACGTGGATACTATTTTACTTTCTCACGGTTTATTTGTTTACGACTCTTACGTGTGTTCACGTCATCGTTATGGGCGACTTCTATGGTTACATGTAAACAAATTGTGGAGAAGTAAAATTACGACATCCTTGAGTATTAATTCAACTATGAAGTTTCACCAGAACTCACCGGAGAAGACTCAGGAAGGTGAATCCAGTACGTACGTTATTTCTGATGACACTCTTTTTCGTATACAGAGTTTCTTGGCATTTTTATCCCACCACACAATCACTTATCAGCTTAAATTTTCCGGCATATAGTACTATAAGTGTGCCAGTCACAGTTGGAATCTGCTTTTTTACTAGGAAGAACACAATGTGCCACGTAAAAATGTTCAGCGACAAAAATGCGACTTTAAAAAACATAACAGTGTTACCATTATTCTGTATACACACATTTACACACGTATTTGATAAGCTCTCTGCCTCCTACTACATTGCCTTGTCTGTGTCAATACATTTCGTAATATTTCTCTACTCTTATCTGATGATACAGCATTGCTGCGGAGCTCGAGGCGTTATTGCCCTCTTGAGCGGTTTAGTAACAGTGATGGACTAATGAGTATTTCTCTACCACAAAATTAAACCTGAACATTTGTTTTATCTCGGTGAATATTTTTCTATCCAACTCTTCAACTTCTACGCAACAGCGATATACTTTCATTATTTCCTTAAAAATAGGCGATTTCCTTAGAACAGTATCAATTTTGTACTTATACGATCCTGATTTTTCAGTAAAATCTTTTGATGTGCAGAGCAGAGCAGAGTGCACATTAATACGTTTTAGAACTGCGTGATGTGTGTTTGAAGGATATGCGAGTGTTACCTTCATTTTCTTTACCCATTTTCCTATATATGTATGTACCAATCAATGTATATTTCTCCCATTGTATATATCTTTACTTGTAATTACCTAAACTTATGTACAAATTGTATATATGTACTTGACCATTAGAGAGAGCGCTGGGCCAGGGGAAGAGGGGGCCACTCGGCTTCATCTGGCCCAGCATAAATAAACACCAAGTAAAGTCAAGAGAGCCACAGTGGGATATCAGTGAACGCTCACGAAGTTTTTTACGTGATTCATTGCGATTTTGGAGCTTTTGGAAAGGAAACTTCTAAAGAATTCCTTTCCAAGCAATTTCTCAACGGTCCAATTCATACAGTTTTGAACTGTAACAATTTTAAGGTTGAAAAAAGAGTGAGGCAGAGTCTTGAATGGAATTTGGGTGAGTCACTCGCATTCGCGGATTATGGTTATCATTGCATATAACGGTACTCGGAATCAGGTTCCTCATGCGTAAGTTAAGTTATCTTCAAAGTGGTCATTTTATGGCTTTCCCTCAACATTTTCCCTTTCACCCGCCAAAATTTTCCATACGCAAGAGCTTCAAATCGAAAATTTAAACTAAGGTTCACCGTGAAACCTCATTGATACGATGCAGGATTCTTTGAAATACCATCTGATTCAGTTGTTAGCACTTCCCAGCAAAGAATTTTGGCATTTGTTTGCAGATATTTTAAACTACGAGTACCTACTGTAAATGAACGTGTATAAGACACTTTTTTCACCATAAATGTAGGTTAAAAATCCTCGCTGATTCCTGTCCACGGGTATACTTGTACACTGTACATCTAAATACGAAATCCAAATATAATTTGATGATCGGCCAACGTATCCTTGTATTCAACATATCTAAGGATATGATGAGGAAAGGTGTTTTACAAGTTTAAGTGTTTTTAACTCATTATTTCCTCTCGCGCTGTGTACCAGTGCAATCACATCACATGACATGAAGTGTGAAAATCCAAACGTAAGAGTAGAAAATTATTTATTTTTAGTACTCAATAAACACTTGCTTAGATTTAACACAGGTGATGGCAAATCACAGTTTTATATTTTTGTATTTATAGTTAATAAAGTAGTGTAAATAGTTTCGTAAATATTGTTTATAGTAAATATCTGAATAAGAACCAACTTCAAATTAATATACTTTGAAACGGATCAGAAAGATCGACATTGCGGCTGCACTTTAGATCAGTTGTCGCCCACCTAATTTCTACCGCCCACTGGTAAGCGTTTTCAGTTATCAAGTGGGCTGTATCTCCTAGTAGATAAAATCTACAGTCGGAAGTACAGTACAGGAAGACTACGAGTGATAATTAATAGTTTAGGAAAATTAAATGCACGAAGAAAGGACGACGAAGAAAAATGTTACTGTTAGAAATTTTTTTATAAATTTGATGATTTTAAATAAAGAGACAAATATATTAATGTTGCGATGTACAAAATTCTCGAATAAATTTTCCTTGTTACGTTGTACTTCCTATTGCATTGAAATTCTATTGAAGGCAATATTTCTGAAAATTTCATTTTATTCTATATCGTACTTGAAGAAGGCACCAATTTACACAATCTTGTTTGGCTGTATCATTTGGTTTATAAATGGCTTTTGTGTGATAACTTTCCATCTCCGTTTTCCCATGGGATTTTTCCTATATGTACGCTACTATGCATCAATCGACACCCTCTCCATAATCGTCTTTAATGGAAGTCTGGAGCGAATGAAAGTCACAGCGGAATATCGGGTCTGGCATTAATCACATCGCTATTAATTCCAATAGAAAAAGCTTGAACCTAAATTAAACTCAGATTTTCCTAACAGGTTTAATCGTTAAAAATAAAAAATACGAATTTTTAAGTAATTGGATGCGATTGAGAAATTAGCACCGCTTAAAAAGTTCTAATTGATGAATGCGTTATGACTTACTCTCGGCAACTAGAATTTCAAATATCTGATCGAGGGTAATGGCTTCATTTTTTTCAAGAACCTTTAAAATTTAACCTCGTTTTCATTTAAAATTCTCAAATTTTTCAACGAGACGCTAGAACCACATTCTTTTCTTTCGTACCTGCGCTTAAATTCGATGCGTAAAAAGAAATTAGTCACGTTCGGTTTCATTCACACCAAATACCATTAATAAATTTAATTAGAGATAATTAGTTTTTACTTTGCTTCTAAGAGAAACTTCGAGATATGGAGAAACTCTAAGATGTTTCTCTTCATAATTTATCATCACGTTTCTCTACCTTCAAGAAGGATTTCTTCCCATAAATCACCATCTTTTATCGGGTCTAGCAATAATCACATCCTCTTATGTAACATTTTCTACTTATCTAATCACTTTCCCACTCACTAGTGTTAAGTGTGCGTATTAATGAAATTACCAGTTTCCTGTTAGCTCTTCCGAGAACTGTTTACACGCAAATAAGAATCCGCAGGTTTTTCTCGGATAGCACGTCTTTAGAAGGTTTGTGTGTTTTAGAAATGCACGTCTCTCACGGTTTTCTAACTAATTTGCATGAAAATGTCGACGAAGATTTAACGGTCGCTTACCTTTAATATTAATCCAAATTCACTAACGAAAATATTTCATTGTGTTTCAGCGCTTGTTCCAGACTGACAACACACATCGGTAAACGGTATCCTTTCTCTTCGTTACGTCAGTAATAATGTTACTGGTTCTATCTCTCACTAAAATGAATTAAGAGTTATATTCGTGCACGTGTAAAGTAAAAAGTAATATCATCTACCAAATTTATGTTTATGTAGAGCATTAAATCTATTTTATTAATCAATTCTGGCGATGATTGGTGGAATTCATTCATATTTTGTTGAGTGAAAACAAAATACAATCTATTGATAACGTCTGATTCACGAACTTAGTTAAAAGAAAGGAAATAAATAGTTTACTTTTTTCATTCCGAGAGGGGAGTTCCGTGGACGCATAGCATTCGGGCCCTCAGTCTGAAGGGACTATTCGAAAAGGTAATCTTTTATTTTGCAGATAGCAAACGATACACCTGTAAGAGGACCAGATAGACATTTTCACCCTGGTCCCCTTGGGCAGATGGCCGGCCCTGGCTGTGAAGCATGCGTGTAGTTATTTTTGTTTTACTTTGGATTCCGAAAATTGATGTTCAAATTTTATAAAAAATATTTCTTTAATTTTTATAAATTAATGATAATATATTGCTATAGAATAAATTTCATTCATTGCATCTATATTCATTAAAAGGTATTGGAGAAATAAGTAATCTATAGCATTTTCATCCACGTAAAATATAAAATATATTATCAATACTCTACAAATTCAACCAGTTATTTCAAAATTTTACAATAATATTTAGAATTTCTTAGCTAAGCTATCTTTGAAATCGTAGCTAAAGTCTAAAGAAGTAGGAACGAACTCTTAGTAATTTCCACGGAAAATATTTTTAGTTTGTGACCTGTTTCTACCTGTAGATATTTTCAGGCAATAAATAATTGTTCGTCCTTGCTTCTTTAGTATGGCGCCATTCCACAAAGTAGAGTTTGGAAATATTAGATTAGTAAGTAAAGTCATTCTTATAGTTGATCTACAATAAAAGTGTCAAGTTGGGGGGAGGGGGGGGGAGAACTTGCCAAAAAGTGGGTGTTAAGACAACTTCCTGATGAACTGATTAGTAATTTTTTTAAGATTGACCTTTTCATGTCATTGATGAAGTATACGTAACGTGATCTCAGCAACACTTCGTAATAAGATTTTAATTATAGTCGTCACATCCTAGGCAAATTACCCATAGCATTAAGTCTTCAAGGGAGGCGGTCGTCCTTACATTAACGATTTTGCTAGACTGAAAGGTATCTCCTGAAACATTTACTATGCCACATTTGTAAACTCAATTCGTTTCGTAACTCGTATGTGTAACTCGTGGACTTACGAGTCCACGAGTGATCCATCCTAAGAATAACCGAAAAATTGTCATTTCCTAATGATTATGCCGAGTTAATTAAAAACTAAACCTCTACTTCTATATTTGCATGCCAGTATGAGAATTAGGAAATACATAATTGGCAAAGATGAGTACCCTCAAATTGGATATGGGTCAATTACGCGTAGACGGCACGTCAGCTACAATTTTCGATTGCTCAGCAAGATAAAACTTATCTTCCTCAGCGTTTCTAAATAAATTGCGGAGGCTTAATCAGCACCATGCATGAATTGCTTTTCAATTCGTTTCTCGCTTTTTAGATAGCATCATAAATAAACCTACGACAACCGCAAAGCTAGTAAGATACTTAGATGCCCTGAATATGTGTCAAGGCTGAATGTAGAAGTCATGGAACGATCTAATGGAATGTGGAAGCTCTCCGTACCCACTCGTTATCAGTTATTTACCCGCGTTATAAAGGCATCAATTACTGTTTGATGTAAGCTTTCCACCCCCCTAAACAAGTAGCTGATATCATTAATTGGAGACCCGAATCAGCAGTAACATTTCAATTTGAACTCCTAGAAATGTCTTCGCGAGAAATAAAATGTTACGTCTGAGATTAGCTCGGAGTGGTCTTAGGGCATGTTTGCGTGCGATTTGATCGGCCTCCATTCGGATCATAAAGCAAATTTCATTTGATACTAACAGATTGCGACTTTCACGTCGCTTAGTCTCTGATGAGTGTACTTAGAGAGCATACATCAACGTTTTGCTGTTAAAATTTTAGCCTCGCGGCTAGTATTTAATCGGATCCTGATGATTTTCTAATGGACATAGGAAAAGGAAGGACTTTGTCATTGATAGAAAGTATCTTTATCTGTCATTATTTATTTTTTAAATATTAAAATCGATGGAAGTAGCCGTTACTTTGTGGAATTCCATCAGTTGAAACAAACAAAACGCTTTCTATAAATTTCACAGGTTTATTCACCAACACACTAAACACGGGTTCGACTTAACAGTCATTATAAGGTGATTTTTTGGGAATTTATTTGGGTATATAGGCAACAACAAAAATATCATTGATCACTTATTTAAGTCTGGCATTTATAAATGTTATGATTGAGGGGCAGTATACATTGGACAGGCTGGAATAAATTTTAATACAAGAATCAATGAACATAAGAAATGTTTTAAAAATAATAACACGCAAAATTCACATTTGCAAAACACCTTTTCGAGAAGAAACATTTTTCAGACCTCCCCAAAAATTTTGTATATACATCGTAAAGATCCTAAACTTGATATTCTTGAACAGTTAAAAGATTTAGAATATAAGAAAAATATTTTTAAACCTACGAACATCCACTAGTTTTCTACTTCTTCTCCTTTCATTGGTCAACTTTCTACCTCCCCTCTCCTCAGCCCCCTTGTTTGTTTCACTACCCCCTCTTTAACGACTGGTTTTGTATGTGTAAGTTTGCTTCTGAGCAAAAATCACCTTGATGATGACTATTAAGTAGTCGAAACCGGTCGTGTTTGGTGTGCTGGTGAATAAATCTGTCAAATCTATACAGAGTGTCATTATGGCTTTCCACGAAGTCCGGCCAAATACCATTGAATTGTTTCCAGGTTTTAAATATCATTTAACTTGATCGAAAAACCATTTTATGCTGACGATGAATATTTTAGATATCATGGATGTATACCTGAACGCCAATATCATTTACAACCTTAAGAAGCGGTATAATAATTATCTTGGTTGAGTTAAATTGAAGATTATAATAGATCTCTATGTGAACAATAAAATTGTATGATTTTCCCGGTTAGGGAATGGATGTGTGTGTTCGTCCATTGTTATTGTTTGTGATTTTTATTAAAATGGATATAATTGGGATTAGCTTCCTGTATCCATTATAGAAGTTATTATTATATATTAATGTTAATCATATCACCGTAAATGTTCATTTCCCAGGTAAATAAAAATTATTTCTGTTCCCATTCTATATCTGTTAAAAGATGGCCTTTAAATGTTTCAACTAAAATGGTAAACAAAATACGAGAATTTTTCAAGCAGTATAAGAATATTCCAACGCAAGTGCCTATTAGTAATATTCATACCAATGCTTTTAATAATTGTATGTTTATTATTTGCATCTTTAAAATTTGTATTTAATATTGTATTTCAATATTTGTATTTCAAAATTTGTATGCACATTATTTTATTTTCAATGTCTTTATTTCTATTTATTAAGGTTGTATATGCCTGTAATTCCTCTTTGTATTCTTTTCTCACTGGTTAAATGGAAGATGAGACTTTATAGTCTCAATTTCGCCAAATAAAGTCCCATGTATGTATGTATGTATGTATATATGTTTTGTCACTAGTTATGAGCTATTTAATAAGTTCGGGATGGTTATTGACTTCATTCAGCAACCCTTGAGCAATGTTCATTCAGTGCTGCTTTTGGTCAAAATTCAATAATTTTGGGACAAAATTTTGCTGCCACCCAATTCATGCCCAGAACATCCGTAAAAATTGCTTGACATGAGAAAATGATATGCCAACCTCATCAACAACCGGTCTGATAGNTTGATTATTATTGTTTACTATCATTGATTATTATTATTATTGATTATCATTGATCCATAACTATAAACACACATACTAATGAGAATGAAAACAGAATAACCATCAATGTTAAGACTCTTCCCCAAAAACGTAATTCCCATTCCAACACTGTTAAATTGATAATTCCTCCCTCGCATTTCCCACTAATAATGGTGAAGGTGATGAATTCTGTTTTTCGGCAATGATTATCCTGGATATCCAGGACTCCTATGCTTCCACCGAATCTGCGCGAGAAAGGGTTTTCTCTGTCCATAAAATCATTGCTGAAGAATAGAGAATTCATCATCATCATCGTCAGCCAACCCCGTACATATACATACATTTCCTGTATTCATACTAAGAGTACACCAAAATTAATATGTGATTATTTTTTCTGTTTGTTAAATTGTCGTAAAAGAATTAATGCATGCTTATGAAAAAAAATTGACGTTCTCAATTATGGATTATGCATTTTTTTCTGGAAGTTGGAAACCAAGAAAATTGCAAAATTCAGAGAGAGCGATACTGGGACAACAAAGGGACGTTGCCATTAAACTTTGATTAACTACGACTCACGCATTTTTAACGCATATCGAATTTTAATAAATCATCCACGCTTGATTAAGAGTACTTCGGAATAGATTACCAGCTAATTTTGTCATAGAGAAATCATTTTATTCGTAATTTACGCAGTAGAATTAGGTCAACGTCGAGAAAACAACTGCTTTCGGAAATCACGCTTTTGTACCGGTTATACTGCCAACTCAAATCAACCGGACGATGGAATATCATTGGATAATAATATATTGAAGAACGTTTGTCGAAAATATGTCTGTATGCTATATATTAGTTCAGGCACTAATTTATGTGGAAGGAAAGAAAACAAACAAAGGTAAGGGTATCTAAATCTAACTTGCTATATAAAGCAAGTTAGATTTAGACACACAGATTAGCAACGCCAACCCGTTACTTCGATTAACTCAGTTTAATAACTATCGAGTTTAATTACGCTCTATATGTTACTTGGTAACGCTACCGTGACTATTGGAATCTCAGTATTAGTATTGTTATAGTGCTTCGACTGCTTTGGTCATTTGGCACGTGGGCCCCCACAGGGAATCGAACCCGGGACCGCTTTCGCAGAAGTCGAACGCAATGCCCACTTGGCTATCCGGGAGCCCTATATTGGAATCTCAGCTGAATCAACGGCAGTAAGAAAGCCCGTTCTTACGGAAGCAGCCAATTGGAATGAAACCCTGAGATATATTTCATTTAACAGCTTCGTTTCATTCATAGGTGAAAAACAGTGTACTAAAAGACTTTGCAGGTATTTCCAGCCGATGGGAATGAATCACGGATGTCCACATATCCCGGGAGGCACGCACACGCGTGTGCCCTCCATTCTTGTTCAATGGAGCGAATCCACAGCCTCTCTCCTCCCTCTTCACACAGATCATCTGGGAATCATTCGAGCTCTACTTATTTCCAAGCATTTGCTCGGAATTCCATCCGAGGCTGTTGAGCAACTGTCCACGCAACGCGCCGCCGAATTCCATTGCAGATTGCGACCGCGACGGCTACTAAACTTAGGGACCTCTCCGGTGTTGCGAATCCAAGGTCAAAAACCAGGCTTGTAAGTGACTCGAATATGCATAGCTGAGACAGATTTTGTTTTTTAAAAACGTAATGCGTCGAAAGTGCCATGGTAATGGGTGGGCGTGAAGGATAACCTGATTCTTTCAAATCTGCTCTTTCGCAAATGGCTCCAATTGGTGGCGTAATTCTTTATTCGGTAAACCGAGTACTTGGAGTGCTGGCGGAGGAAAATTTAAATAGCAATTCGATTGAAATGTGTGTTCCTCGAGAAAAAATGGCATCCGTGCGATATGTTAATCACGCAAGGCTTTTGGTGTCCGATTGTTAGGACATAGCTATGTTTAGCTTCTTGGTGAATTGATTTTTCACCATTTTATCGCAGCATCATTAAATCGGTATACTGAATTTAATTCATTGAACTTGACAAATTATCATATATTATGTATCATTTACCATAGATATTTATCGAGGACTCAGTATCTTGAAAAATGTTTAACTTTAATGTCATCTTCACAATTCATTCCGTAAGCAATACCATGCAAAAGTGCTTAATGTTGATCAATAAACTTTTGCCAAGTTTGACGAATTGGAGTAAAGGGTCGTTTAATTGAGGGCCCTCGACTTTGTTTAAAAACTTAGTATGACTTTCTGTCCAATGAGGTATGATATTTCTAATGTAAGTAACTCAACGTAGTGACTTTAAATTTACTAAATTACAGTGCATCACTTTGATTTCTAGGGATCTAGGGAAAATATTTCAACATTTGAGAAGCGATCATTTCAGTTCAATAATATTACTAAACCATGTAACGATTTTAACACTACGCACCCAAATTGTCTTTGGAAAGTCTCAAAAAGTTTTAAAATTTGTCAAATATCCTTACAAATCTATCGTTTTGTCATTTGAAAGAGTAATTATTTCCATCTATCAAGCATGTTGGCTAAGCCGGTACCATTTTCGTTGAAATTTACATTCTGAATCTTGCAGGCAGTTAAATGTAAAATATTTCTCAATTATTTTTGAATTATTTGAAATTTAAGTAGAAAAGTTTGAATCACGTTCGCATTTACAGTTTTATTCGTTAGCCAAAGTAAATTGTTGCATTACTTTGAAAATATTATTTAATTTTATAAATATAATTATTTAAATATCTGAATCTATTACGAATCCTTAAGAAATTAAAATAGCAACACACTAAATCTCTTAAAATTCAACTCTTGGGTATTGAAAATCTTTTTCTCTAAGCTTAAGTCAAGCTTAGAGGATGTAAAAAGAATTCATTGAATGCACTGAATTAAATTGCAACAAAAGTATTAATGAAGGAAGTAAAAGTAAAAAGTAAAAAATCAATTCTTCTGTCCGCTAATCCTCTTTTCAAGACGTGCAGCTAAACTAGCCTCGGGAGCATGGAAACCTTGAGCATCAGAAGGAAGCCTATATTTATTTCAAATCATGTGGCATCGTATTCCTTTAAAGAAAGTCCCTTGGGGTGAAGGAGGTGGCAACTTCACCGCAAGGTTACCGAAATTAGGCTATTATATGGAATCAAGAGAAAGGTTACGAACCTTCTCTCACGTCCATCCATCTCTCCAGAACTTCTCATGTCCTTTCTCCGGGATTTGCACCCATGCCACATTCACTCTCTCCTTCAAACTTTCGGCAGCTTATTTTCGAATTCAATGCCGCCAGTCCACGGCGTGAGGCATCTCTTTATTGGACCCTGATTGACCTGCCAAACGAGAACTATGGCACGCGGGAACCTGGCACCAATACAAAAACAAGGGAGAAAGGCGATAAAAAAAGAAGGGCATACTTCGCCTTGCTTTCAGTGACCGACAGTGGAATTGCAATCGGAATTCTAGCCCTTATTCGGTACGTCCTATTAATAAATGGTTGTTATTCTTACTGTGAGCCAACGAACTGTGAAAGTTTTAAACTGAACCCGAGTGTTTGAATTCTCCGTTCGGTATAACTCAACAAACCGACTCAAATTACACGGTAAGGGCGCTATCCATTAGATGTCGATGTTACTCTCGTAGATAGAAAGCGGTTTTCCTTAGGAGTGAAATAAGAGGAGTCACCAAATGGAAATTTCTTCGAGGCTATAGTTTCTCTCAAATGTGTAGGGGCGATGGGAAATTGTTTATCTAAAAAGTTAAGTTTGTTGTTGAATAAGAATCGCCCTTCAGGATAACTAATTTAGCGGTTAAAACACTTGAAAATCACTAAAATTCGTTTGGTAATAATCGTCTGTCTATCTGTAAACAATGATTCATTCTGTGTCGCTTATGTTCCTTATTATGTGACTGAAAATAATTCGTTCGCCAGCGGCTCAATCCACTTCCGTCTCCCTTCGCCCTTGGGTTCGAATCCGGGTGCTATACTTTCCCCAGTTCTCTCCCTTTCCAATTAAATGGGCCAACAACTTCATCGGGTTGGTTCATGTGTAGCGCTGTAGTGTGCCGAGTTCATTTCAATCGTAGAACATTTCACAACCTTGTATCTGGTATCCTTGCTGTATACCATTTTCAGCGTCAACTCTTATACTCCATCGAAGTAAAAAAAATTACCTTGTAGATTCTGCGAACTTGCCATGATTGATCGAGAACTTTGTTCGTGCACGGACTTTGTTCGAATGCTATTATTTTTACTATTTTTTTCCTTTAATTATCCTGCAAAAAACTTCAGAGAACATTCTTTCCAAATTAATATATCCAAGAAACGCCCTGAAATAATCCAATATTCAAATTATCTTAATGGTAGTAAACAGTATTATGAAATGTTTGTGTTTGTACAGAGTAGCCTATAAATAAAATATGACATAACCTTTTCATTCGAATCTACCTGTTCTTGCTGTAAGTTCAAACTAGGTATTAACGTAATGGATGTTGAATAGAATAAATACAAATTCTGAACGCCGAGTAACCATCAACTGAAATTGACGTGCAAATTTTAATATTGTGAAATTGTGGCAAAAACAAACCGCCGGAGTAACAATATTTTCTTAGATAAATCATCGTTATTATTATGTAAAAAGCACCTTAAATTGCTCTCAAGTAAACCATCATTACTAGAAGAAAATTATAAAAGGGGCTATGTGGGTTTTTCAGGTGACAATGCCAATTTGTAAATGAAAATTCAATATCGCCTATTCAAATCCAGCATCCATTCACATGGTAACGGATCCACTGTCGCAATCTGCGGGGCCCAAATCAACTGTTTTCGCTAAAAGAGACCCTGGAGCGACTCATTACGCATGCGCCGTCCTCCACCAATCTTCCATGGGGAGATTCCAAAACACTTCTCCTTCCTCATCCACCACCAGAGGAAACCCACGACTCACCTCACGTCCTCCCTCTCCTTACTTCCTCATTTCCTGATCTACGTGGATTCAAAGCAGCCAGCCGCAAGGGACGGAATCTGCTCTCCTTCACAGCAGCTCTCCCTCACTTTCTCAATCCCGACTCCGCGACGATTGCACTTTCACGGCTCCCAACAGCCATGTCCCCAAGTCGGCCGAGAACCCAACAGTCACCGCTCCCGGTCACCTTCGCATTCGCTCGTTAAAGTCACCGAGTTCGATCGTTGAGGTCCCTAAAACGTGTGCTGGATTTTTCGAGTGTATCTTTCAACTTTCAACGATCGAAACTTACGGATTTTTCTTTTGGCACCCTCTAACACACTATTGCTCACGCTCCGAGGTATTACCGAAAGCGGAGACCAGAGTCACAATGCATATCTTTCCAACTGGTAAATCTTCTGTTTATCCGGGCAGGAGTGGAGGGCGGGTTTGCTTGCGGGAATGCTCTCGCGGACGACTGTTTTTGGAGATGGTGTTCCCTCCGCAGCGTCCAACAGAAAACGGAAACCGAGCAACGGCTCGATTATGCTTCCGACTCCCGGTGCCACTCTCTCCAGAAAGGACGTTCGCGGGAGGAACGGGGGCGAACCGAATAGGCGAACTGGGGAAAGTGAGCCACCGGCGCTGGAGAGGATGGGGCGACCGCCTCGCTGGGAGGGGCGGAGCGGCGGATAGCGAGAGTAGACTCGGAGGGAGGGAAGGAGCAAGCGCGGCTGGCGGTAGAGGTGGAGGAAGGTGAAGGCGGGGGGCGGTCGCGGGCATGAAAGGCGAGGGCGTGCCTCTCTTCGCGAGTCTGATTCTTATTCGACTGTCGTTTCTCCGTTTCGTGTATCCAGAACTCATGCCGTTCCCGAGTTTATCATGGAGTTGTTAGAGCGTTTGGGTCACTATCGGTTTTGTGATATTCATGTTTCGGAAGGGAGGATTTGTGTACCTGTTCATATGAATGGGAGCTTGTGATTAGTATTACTATTATAAGAGAGTATTTTCTCAGAACCATGAGAATATGGGGAATGATTATTTTTATGATAAGGACTAATACTTCTTGGATAAGGCTATTCACATTTCCCGTTTTGATTCAATAATTATATAGAAAGACCGTGCATGCTTCACAAGCGTTTCAGGCCCACTAAGCTCTAGCTGAGCTACGACAATGAAATGTGTAATAATTGAAACGTTTCCTTCCTGAAAATTCGTTCATTTTCCTTTTCAGGTAATGAAAATCTACTGAAATAATTTTCGATTCTACCAGTTTCATTAAATCGTGGTTGATTCACTCCAGATTATTCATTGTATCTAAACAAAAAAAAATAATATGAACAAAGTTGCTTGAGTAAACAGAGCGGTCAGAGCAAAGTAAAGGAGCGGTATTAAAATGTACTGCTTATTAGCCCTGAATATTAAATAAATATCAAACATACCATACGGCACAATTTATACCTCGGATGCCTTCGCGTTGAGCTTGAAATTCTTCCTTGTTTTTCATTTATTTACCTGGAAGCTATTATCTAGCGAATCAAGAATGTACATTCTTGAACGAAATACTTCTCGTAGTTTGAGTTAAATTGCTTGGAAAATTCTCTTTGTAGTCGATCTCTTTTGAACGTCTATGCCATTCAAAACTGGGATGAAAAAGGCTCTTTTTGTGTATTTTTCAAAGCCCTTAAAGGTGCCGAGAAGAAAGGATATATGAGTATATTCGTATATTGCAAACAGGGTTTAAATTAGATAGGCCCTAGGCTATTCAACTTGTGAGAACCCCCCAAATTTCCAAATAGATTTGTATTTCTGAATCATAGAACTGCAAGGAAAAGTTTCGAAAGGTTGTTCAAAGTCAAGAGTAACTTATGGCAGCAAGTGTAAGAAAGGCCAATGTCAGCTTCAAAAGTATTATAAACCTTGACTTGAGGCCTCCTAGATTTTGAAACCCTAGGCTTCGGTCTATTAAGCCTACAGGAAAATCAGTCCTTGATTGCACGTGTTGAAAGTAAATCTTGCTTTCACATATGGAAGCAGTGCATCCTCTTGGAACCTTTAAAAAACGCCTTAACCCTTGAAGAGACTACATTCTTCCTGGAAAGGAAGAATGAAGTCTCTTCAAGGGTTAAGGCGTTAAACCCTTTCGATGGTATTTTCCCGTAAATAGGTGGAGTAAAACTTCACTTAGAGACTGAGGCCTCTGTTAGCACATCAATTAGCTGAGTAGCGTCTTCTACGGAATGCTTCGAATCCCAATTTCCGGTCGGCGCCTCCCCTCCTCAACTTATCGGTCGAGTTTGGAGGTAAATCTTGTCGGAAAGCTTTCGCTTACCTCCAATGTTTCTATTCCGCTTTCCTCGAGCATATGTTTCGAATACGAGACGAAAATTTCGTTCATTAACCCAGCTTAGTTATCATTCTGACATCGCGTGAATACGCATATTTCGGAAATGCTGTATTTTTTCGATGCATGTCGGACGAACTCTGTGAACTAGCACCATATAAACATTAGGAAACCAAAATAGTAATTTCAGCTGAATTATTTACTCGCACGACCGGTTTCGGCCTAAAAGTCGGTCACCACAGCCTAGCCTCCGCTGTAAAAGGCCTAATGATGGCCTTCTTTTATTGGACCTTTAGGCGACCTGATTGAGTAATTTTTACAGATACTCAAAGCTAAAATGTTCGTGGCTAATGTAAATTCATTCATTTATTCGTTTAGTACCATCATCAGGGACTCCTCTGGGGATTAAGTAAAACAAACTTATCTTCCAGCTTATATCAGCACCCTTCGTAGTATTATGATTGAACGAAATGAATGGTAATGAGATGAGATGGTAATCTTGATTTCCATCATGATTACCATCTCGTTTGCTTGAATTAGAGCTTTCCTTCTGCAAAAGTAAGAGTATCGTATATTCTAAAATCGAAGGAATTCGGAGAAAAGGGAAATTTTCCTTCAAATATTAGCATATTTTAGGAGGAAGTAGTGCCTTTTCTAAGAACTCCATAATAAAATCTGAAAATTTAAATTTAATTTGGTTCTCATATCCGAATAAACAGACGATATCTAGTTCAGGGGCTATTGTGAAAAGTCCATAAATAAATGCATATATGCTATTGAATAATTCCAAAATCAGTTATTTTAGCAATGTTGCCAATCAGTTACTTGTTGATATCCACATTCCGGGTTCTGACTATCTTCCGGCTGCGACTGAGAATCGCCTTTTTGTGCATATGCACTGTGAACTTCTTGTATTTCTTATTATAATACATAGGGGGCAGTTGGGCCAAAAGATTGGGAACACCTGTCCTAGAAGCTGCTTTGATTATTCAAGTTTAACAGGTGTCACATCCGCTAATGCTTCCATCTTGAGCGATGTAGTCAAATTATACGGTAGCACCGATGATTCGTAAGAAAAAAACAGATGAAGTTAGTTACGAGATAAAATGTTGGATTGGACCCCCGTATAGCCAAGTGAGCAACGCGTTCGACTTCGGTGAAGGCGGTCCCTCGTTCAATTCCCGGTGCGAAATGACCTCAGCTTTCGAAGCACATTTAATACTACTACTACTACTAAATGTTGAATTCTAAATTCCAGTAAAGTACACCAGGCATTAACTAGGGATTAACCGAGGCAATATCACCTGCAAACCCCCGTGCTCGAGGGGGTCCTGGCGTTGGCGTAAGTGGAAGACCTGAAATTGCAGGAACCCTCTGAAAGCTTCTGCACCTTGGCCGAAATGGTAGACTACCGTAATCCTGCAATGTTTTTAGACAGATTTATGGGAGATACCAAGAGTAGCATTCGAAATTTTATAGGATTGAAAACAGATTAAGCAACTCTCATCTCTCCCACGCTCCTCAACTTCTGATGGATGAAAGGTTATCGGAGGAGATAAGTTACTTAATGCGGCGAACTTGTCGAAAAATGCCACGGTTTTCAGGTAACTAAAGCATTTTAAAAGCACGTTATAAAAATCTGACTCGCCAAGTCCGCGACTTTCTCCACATTTAAAGAATAGAGGTATCTCCTCTCATTAAAGTTTTAAAGACCTCGTTCATCCGTATATCTCATCGTTGGCTAGTTAGAAAGTGAACAAAATTCTTTTATGATTTGCGCTCACAACATTTTCGTGAGGAATAAATTACACGGAAAACTGATGTGGGAATCATCTTTAAGCTAAATAGAAGATTCTTTCGTTTGGTCATGCAGAATTTGGGTACCAGTAGGTAGTCCCGCTACCAATGAATCCCCTTTAATTCAGGAAAACGGGTAAGGGTGACTTTGCGCAAGATGGTGCGCACCCAGGAAAAATCCCAAGGAAGAATGGACTTGAAAAAAGTCTATTAAGTCTACATTCCCGGTCCCGTCAGACTTTTTTCAAGTCCATTCTTCCTTGGAATTTCCCCTTTAATCCCTTTAATGAATAAAATATTTGTCTTTTGGTACAGGACAGAGAAAAATGTATCGTTTATTTACTTTTGTCTTAGCCTTGTTCATAGCTGTGATGATATGAAAGCTACTGAGGTATGAGTTACACTGAATAATAACATTAATCAAGGTTTCTCCTTATGCAACTTTACGAAAAGTGTTACTCGTAGAGCCACTATGCTTTCCTTAACGTGGGCTTGTTCTAAAGTTGATATGGTTTGGCTCTACTTGGTGGAATGCCATAGCAGTAAAATAAAAAGACTTTGTAAATTCCACAATATATTTTCAAAACGACCGGTTTCGGCCAAGTCCGGCCTATCCTAGCTTTTCGTAGGTGATGGTGGTGGGGATGAGGTACCAACCGGACCTTGGGCAGAATACTTTACAAACAGGGCAGCTTTTCATAGCTTTGGAAGCCCGAGTGCAACATTATCATAGGGGTCCTAAGAACCAAAAAAGATATATTTTATATAATCGATATTGTATGTACCATAAAAGAACTAAAAAAAGAATAAATTTTAAGTATTAATGTTGCCAAAATTTTTTCCTCGGCGATCATTTTGGCCATGTTGAATGATCAATTATGAATGGTTAAAGAAGCAACTTCGCAGATGTGCTCGTCAGTTACTCGTTAACTTTCCTCTCTATATTACGTTTTACAACCACTAAAATTCCTCTTTCATCTTTCGATTTAAATCTTTAAGGTTTTCATTAAAGTTTTAATGAATTCGATCCGCGTTCAGATAATCTTATAGGGAAATTTTTTCGAACCGAATACTTAATTATGATGGACATTCCTTTTGCCAATATAGCTGTGAAGAAGGTGTACATCCGTGATTGAAATTCGTGCTCAGTGGAATGAAACATCTGAGGAAAGGCAGATCTACATAGTCGTGATGATCTATGACACGCTAACGATTTGTGAGATGAACATTCGAACCTAAAATCTCTCTTTAATCCAATCCATCTATGAATGGATATGAGCAAAATGATTTTCCGCTTCCCAATTATGAGATTCGTAAACAGCTAAATGAATGTGATACGCAGTAAATCCACTTTCAATCCTTAAAAAAGGGTTCAAGATTACCCTTTCTCAGCGATGATAAACCTTAATCCTTTTTGGATACATCTTGGGATGTAATTGATACATAAAAACTAGACTCCCTTTTGCAAGATTTGAGCAACGGAACAGAAGAAAACATCGTATGATGTGAAGTTGAAGAACTTAAGAAATGTTGAAATGAAATTACTATGTTGTAGTCTGGATTATCGAAGTCCCGATTAACCGATGCTCCGCATTATCCGAGGTACATGTTAGTGAGCTTTGCCTTTTCAATTACACACGTATGTACCGGTACGGAGTGTAAATTAATTTTGCAGTAACTGAACCTTGCCAGTTCAGCATAGATAAGCAAACGTCGGTATAATAATCTTCAGATAATCGGAGAAAAGTAGTAAAAACTGCATGAGGACAATGGACGTGTATATTACGAAGGAAAAGAAAAATATTTTATATTTACAGTTTTTACGTCAAAGTGATCTTATAATTGTAAATACTTGTCGTACTAGGGCAAGACATGAAAATAGCGTGTTTGTTTTATAATTTCCGTGCGCAAGACGACACTTCCGTGATATCCGAGTTTTCGATCATCTGAGGTTGCTCCGGTCCTCATTAACTCGCATGATCGAGGTTCTATTGTACTATGAAATCATGTAGCTGTGAATTATATCAAGAAACATTGTAAAAGCTGCATAAAAATAAACACGTGATAATGAAAACCACTGCATGTATTTCCGAAAAAAAACTCAAGCAGCCAATCCTTAGAAATGAAATTTTTATTTCCCTAACTTTGAGATGATTTGATCCTACTTGAAAGTGATATGTAGGACATTAATTTTAAAGTGAGAAGGAGAAGAGAAGAAATCTTTCAGGAAATCAGAATAAAGATAAATTAAAACGTTCATTTTAGAATTTGCAGCATATTGTTTGTTCCGGGCACTGAAGTATTTACTTGAATTCCGTTTTACAAAGAATAATAACAGTAAGCTTTATAAAGAAAAAGCTTATTAAAAGTTTCCAACATTTTCTACTGCAAGGATAAGCTTAACAAAATACAGGAGCGAGTATCACAGGGCGAAGTTTTTATTCAGACAACCAAGTCACCGTTGTCACGTTCGGTTGACTGGTTTTCCTGGTATGATTCAACCTGACTTGTCCTCAGCTCACGGTCAATCTTCTTCCGAATTCGTTCATTGTCGTCTGGACCAGGTTCGGGCATGGCCAACCTGAGACGTGAGGAACATTTTCAAGCGCTGCCTTAATCACTGCAATTTTCTCTTTAAATCGAGTTTCTGCAATTGGCGTCGCTGACCGCGCCATTGGTTCATATTTATTGGAAGTATCTTTATCTACCACGACGTCATTTTAAGTTCTGTGCTTGATACCTCAATTGAGCAGTACTCGGTAAATATCTCAAATAATTACTGAAAGTTATTATGAGAAGTAGAATGAATTTCACCAATTTCTTTTATACCCTAAGTCGAGGGCGTTTATTACCCAGGAAAGTGGCCAGAATTTGTCCATGGGAGGGGTTTAAAGCGATGAAGTAAATACTGCATTGCCTATAATCCTGAAGTAGGAATACTTCCGTCCTAAATCTACTGAAATATTAAACTGATTTATTTTAATATGTATACTCTGCGAATCTCCAGCGGTGTTTGCAAGGCATAATTGAGAGAGGCCATCCTCTCGCATGCTTTCGTATGTGGTTGGCTCTGTTCTCATGGGTTTGAACCCCCAAAACTACCCCAATTGACTGCGCCTATGCCATTACCCATGACGAGGATCAACAATTGCTTATCCATTGATTCTTGCTCTAAAGATGGTTTCTACGTCTATCTCTTACATATATAAGTATTCCGCGAGCCCCCTTTCGGCGCGTGGTAAGGGGTACATGCTCCAAGTCTATTCCTTCATCTATTATAATCGCGCGCCGTCCAATCTTTGAAGCGGCTAGTCGTAACCTTTATGTCACTAATTTTTCCTGCAACATCTGATCTGCTAAAATAATAGGGTGGATATATATTAATAACTAGTTCTTCCGAGAACGTATTATCTCTGGCTGTAATAAGCAAGTTTAACCTAAAATTTAATCTCCTTCCTTCTAGTGATTCCCATTCAATTTGTTAATAGTGTCGTTGATGACGGTTTGCAATTTCTTCCACCGATTTTCAACTTTTTCTGAATCTTCAACTGCATACAGGTATCGTTCTCGTTCTGCCTGAAACTTGTGTCCTTGCCCTATTCAGAATTCTTCTAGTACTTGCCTCATCTTTATTGTATCTCTTCAATCGCGAACATTTCTTTTCCATGTGTTTTTTTTCTTTTCTATATCTATACTTTGCCTTAGTTTGACAAGCATATGGTAATATTTAGTCGGGAATTGTGATTGCAATTTTAGTATATAGG
Organism: Ladona fulva; assembly: GCA_000376725.2. Classification (NCBI taxonomy): domain Eukaryota; kingdom Metazoa; phylum Arthropoda; class Insecta; order Odonata; family Libellulidae; genus Ladona; species Ladona fulva. Next base: position 2,077,910 of record KZ308143.1, read on the forward strand.
TAATGCTTATAGTCAAAGAGCCAAAAGATGGATTCCTTAACAGCGCATCAACAACGAAGCCAGCACTCCACCACCGAAGTCACCCGAAGCCGCCTTTTCTCCTAGAGCCCATTTCGTGCAGCCGAAACGTTGACTTCGTTAGGTCCTTCCCCGGGGATGAGGCCTTAGGAAGATTGCAAGAACTAGGAAGGAAGGGTTAGAAGAAATCCATCCTCAAAACGTCTAATGTGATTGGCACTCACAGTTGCCGCCCATTCGGGCGCGGGAAGTTTCCACAGAAGTAGCAAATCCGTGGAAACAGGTGCCGGAAGCGGAGAAAACTCACGACGGGAAGCGATTGCCTTTTCTTTCTCCTGGCTTTTCGGGCGGTAAAACCAAGGGCAAAGGCGGGCGGAGGGCGTCTTAGGGAAAGGACAGCTGGGTAGACAATATGAGAGGGAGTGGGAGGTAGCAATCGACCTTTATGGCTCGCATCGCAGGAGCTTGCGGCGATTTCGTCGATGGTTATAAAAAAACTCTTGAAGGTGAACCATTATGTTTGCAGCGAATGGGAATTCAGCGTGAGATAGCAACGACCACGCCCTACCCTTTCCTCGGCGGTGAGTCAGGGCCGGCCACGGAGAAGGTGCTGAAGCTTGCTGGAGAGAAGTTTATCCCCTCTAGAAGAGTAAAATGAAGATGAAAGTTATCGAAACGTAACCGAAGAAATAGATGCATAGAATTTTCGCTAATGATGTTAATAGAAAGATGGAGACTTGAGTAAATGAAGCAAACCAAAGGAAAGAACGTTATGCTGATGTCAAGGTAGAGAAAAGCTGTAACAGGTGCTCGGTATGGGGTGTCACGAGAGTACGGAAGATAGATTCAGATAGACTCGTCACTTATTCAGGACTTATACTAATATATGTTGCTGAATGATGACATACGCAGATGTCGATATACGGGTGAAGATTAGGTATATTATTTAATTCGGAGAGATAAGCAAATGGAATGGCTTGGTGTTAGATTCTGAAAGGTGTTTACCAATCCCTCTAAGTCCTTACAAGATAAATTATTAAGGTTAATAGGTTCGGCCATGGAAGGGAAGGATATATGGAACATATGGAGAGAAGCTGGAACAGGTGGATCACTTCTCGTATATGGGTAGTGACCTTTTTCGGAATGGAAGATGTAGCGAAGAGATTAGAGCGACGATGGCAGAAATAAAATAAGGTTTTATGAGCTGGAAGGAGCTGATGACGAGGAACCACGAGGAAAACCGTAAGGAAAAAGAAAGATTAGTTTCCGATTCAGATATATGGACGTCCTAAAGTAAAAATTGGAACTATCTTAATAGTTAAATTTTTCACTTTCGACTCGAGTTTCAACCTATTTGGCGCGAATCTTCGTCATTTTAAGTTTGTGTTCGTAAAATAATCGCTTCATTATTGTCGACTCTCTCTTTAGATACGTAAACATTCTTAGCGTCTATTATCATTACGTAAAGCTACGTGCAACACTACTTTGGCTCTAACAATCATTAAATTGTTCTGTAATTTAGTAGTCTCTTGTGTGAGATTATTGATGTATATATCAAATACTTCACAAATAAAACTCTTCTTTCGCGCCTCCGCATGGTAATGTAGGATAACAGTTTTATACGCTCAATTTCTTCTCTTTGTTCTAGATATTTAAACAACTTTTTGATGTAAAGTCCGCGAAGGCAGCCAAGACATCGCGGAAATTTGATTTCATTCTTACGGTAGGAAAGATATGTACTTTTCCTCACAATTTTATGAAAAAGTACGAATGTGCTTCTTTCAGAACTTTTCGACGACGCGTCGAAACCTAGGTCGTTTTTCATTAAATTTATCCTGTGGTAACGTGTATAAGTGTTTCTTATTCTTTTCATTGGGAAAATATCTTCAACCAGCTTCAAACCCATGGTGAATCGGAGGAAGTTAAACTTGAATAGGCAATGTTTCAATGCTGAGTACTTCCGTTTTTACTTACATTGCTACAAATGCGGCGTATTTTATTAAATTTGCTGGAACAATCGTTTATTAGTAATTATTTTATTCCAATCGCGTTTAGATTTTAGACTAGATTTAGATTTCTACCCCGTAAGTCGCCGGTGGCGTATGGCAGGGGGTGTATTAACAACTTACCTAATCTACCCTATTAGATCCTCTGATGCAATGCGGAAAGAATGACCAGAAATAACCATCGCGTTCAGTGTAATTGATGGATATCTGTGCTTCTTCATACGATAAAAGTTAATAAATCAACTCGGAAAAGCTATGCAGAATAAAAAGGTATACATTTTCGGTTATTAATAATGAAGGCGTCCATAATCTTTAACGATGCCCATGTATCGATTGGTGCGTACCGAATCGAATCTCTCTTTTGTTTACGACCGGCCCTGAAAAAGGTAGAATGAGATGAGAAAGTGTTATGGAGAATAAAAATCGTTTGGATGAGAAAGATAAGAAAAGAAATACATTCTGGCAATATTGGATAGTGAAGAAAGTGGTTGAGATAATTGGGATTCTTAGGCAATCGCTAAAGGCAATTGCGTATTCATGGGCAATTAGAGGGGGAAGGAGAACTGTTTATGGGGAGATATATTCTGAATTTGGAATAAGGAAGAGTTATACCAACATTAAATATTGGTTGATTTATGCCTCTCAGCATGAAATCCAGGATATGGTCTTAGGAATTATCATATGTTTATCAGATCAGGGCTAATATGAAAATATTTTTCTTATTAATCACAAAGATGGCCTGAAGGTGCCTGGCAAATACCAAAAACAAATTAATCAGGAAATAAATACCAGCAAAGTAGAAGAAAAGAGAAGAAAATTGAATTGATAATAAAAGGTATGTACATAAATACAGTTGGGTAAAGGGCAAGGCTACAAGACAATGAAGGTACGAATTAGAAAGTAGACCTGAAAGAAGACTAAAAGACCTTATAATTAGCATTGAACCTTATGAAATCCGCGGTCATGTTCGTGCATCCATCTGAAAATCTTTCCCAAAGCATTCCATTTACCTTCAGGTAATCCGATTGCCAGCGGAAGTTCTCACTAAAGGATTCGAGAATAATATTAATCTCCTTATTATACTACTGCAATTTTTTGTCGTAATAACACACCAGGAGGAAGCCAAAGGGAAATACCAACGAGTTAAGTTGGAGCGAAAGAAAGAAACGAATACAATATCTCTTTAATCTCTAAATCGGTAACTGCGGCTTTAAATTCCCTTTTCCTGGCTACTTTTACTCATTACCGCTCTTTCGTCCTTGCTAACATTCTGCTTTTTATCACAAAATCCTGCAAATGAATCACTGTCTCGATTACCACAGAACTCAGTTCACATTATTCCTCGATTCTTAAACGTTTCTTATCTGACGACATTAATTACTTGATTCCTCGGAATGCTGAGGATTTCTTCCACGCCGGATGTTGGCTGAACATCCGTTTGGGGCGAGGTTACTTGAATTTTATATCTGCCTGCATTAAAACAATTACGTTCATCCTTTCAGGAAGATAAGGCTTATTTTCCCAAATAATATGTTTTGCGTTACTTTTCATGTCACTTTTTCTAGCAGTAATTGCAAGTGCGAAGCATGGAGAAAAAACGGTTTAGAAAAGGATTTTTTAATATATTAACATATTTAAGTTTCGTAGCGACCGTGGCGATGACTGAACATTTCGCGTTATTCCATCTGCTTATGAGTATTTTCTTCGAAGCTAATTCGAGTAAACACATGCACTTATGCTATTATTAACAGTATATCGATACATTTTCGGATTTCAGTGTTTTCGAATGTAAACAGTGGAGTATTTAGAGGGTAGTAAATGGCTCCTTTGAAACATCCAAGAGCTTCGAATCTCCCTTTAAGTTTTTTAAATTAAAGAACAATATGTTTATTGCAATTCCATTAACATAAAATTTGAGAGTCACCATTCACGTAATTTTCTGATGATTTTCGGATTAAATAATCAATTTGATTTAGATCGATCTAACAATTTTTGATCAAATGAGTCTATCAAGTTGCCTGACAACGGTGGCGTGAGATGAAAAATAAAGTTTTTGTTAGATTTAGATCAGTACCCCGCTAGTCGCCTGTGGTGTATGGCAGGGGCTGTAGTAACACCTTTCCTAATCTACCCTATTAGCTTCTCTGATGCTGATGATTCGGAAAAAACGAACAGAAGTAATCATCTGTTTTAGCTATTATTTGTAACACTTGGTCGTCGCCTCTCGAAGATCGCGCTCGTTATTTACCGAGTGACAATATCTTTTACTCCGGTTAAAAATTCTGGACCGATGAATTTTTCCAAAAGCTTTCGTCGGTAATCAGATCCTCTCTCCTGGAGCCAGTCCACGCGAGTGATTTTCTCATGGCCGTCTNTATTTAGGGGTAACATGGCAACGAGAAGCTCAGAATAGAGAGAATTGGAAAGCGCTTGGAGAGGCCTACATCCGACGTCGGATTGAAAATGGCTGATGATGATGATGATATATTTTAGTGTTTGTAGTGGTTGTGATGTAAAAGTATAATTGAAGTTGTAATTAGAGTAGTTTTTAAACAATTGTAGTTAATTGACGGGTAGAAAGAGACCAACTTTCTGTATTTGTTTATGTGTAACTAAGCCATATTGTATGTAATAGTTCTGTAATGCACGGTAATTAAACGTCGCCACCAGACGAAATGTCTAACTGCGGCGGTATTGACTAATAATAATAATAATGAAGAGGGTCTTAAACTACCTGAGTTATCATCCTGGAATATGAGCTCTAATTCTTTTCAAAGTATCAATGATAGTGCTAATAACTTTCATTTACCAAAGAATTCTCGCACATCCTATCATAGGCTTATCACTCTCGTAGATAGCTGCATCTTTGGTAGGGGTGGACTGATAATTAGGCGGAATAGGCTCTAGTAGAGGACCTAGTTGAGGGCCTCAGCAACATGGGGGGCCTCAATAAGACTGTTCTAATAAATTCTTAATAGCAAATCGTTCAGGTATTTCGCTTCTAAAAAGAATGTTATACATGTTGAATAAGTCTAAATCACACGTTTATGGAATATATCACTTTTATTATGTCGCTATAAAATGAAATACATTTGTAATTTATAGGACTAATATGTATTGTAATTCAAAACTTGTTTACTCTTGCTGTATTGTAGCGACTGCGATTTCTATGATATGTAGGTATATTTGTGTATTTTATGAAAAAATTCGAAATTTTACCAATAATTTCTACTTGGCACCACAACCTTATCTTTGCGCCTAGGGTCTTTGATAGCGTAAATCCGCCCCTGATCTTTGGGAAATATTCTCTAAAAAGAAATTTAGTCCTCGTTGCCCTTCTTCAGATGGTACCCGGATGTGCTGCGAAATATTAATATAGCAGTTTTTAAAATTAAAATGCAATAATTATTCTGTTAGTTTCTCTATGTAGAGAGTTGAATTTGGTATTATCATTAAAATTAATGATGACATTTTTCTCTTCATGTATGCTCAGCATTTTTAACGACATAAATGGCTGGAAAGTAATATATTTGCAGGAATGGATAAGTGAATAATTTTAATTATTTCCGAACTCTAAAATAAGCCAAATGTGTCAATTTGAAAATTAAACAAGAAAGTAGCACAGCGAAAGCCGCTGCATCGAATACAACGAGCTGGTGTTGCTTAAGCTGGAAGGGCTGCCGAGGGGTGAATTCGAATGGCGTGGCATTTTTGGCGATTCGCTGAACGCATCAACTTCAATCCGCCGTCCAATCTGTTAAAACTATTGATAATCAAACAAACCGTTTATCGGAAAATTGAAGGTTGAACTTAATCATTTTATTCTCTAAATTAGTATTTTCCATACATTTTCACCCAACTGTCCCCTTGGTTCCATACCATAGCCCCCCGACCCACATTTGTAGAAAAGTGTTAACTGAACATTCAAATCAGATACAAAATAAAAACTGTAATGTTAAAAACATCCACCATCGCTAAATGGCCATATGCTGACACCGTTTTATTGCTGCATAGAACCCAATAACATTCCATTAAAGAGAGAAACATGATAGGCAACGGGATTAGATTCCCATAATCAAGCGTCGTCTAGAATTTTCTAGAATCCCTAAGGGAATTGTATTGCTCTCTTAGGGAATCACTGCTCTAAATTACACTTGAGGTGATACATTAAGAGTGGTTCTCAAGTGTTTCCTAGAGAAAGTATTCATGCGGCCATCATCCTAATCTTTCGTTGGAAACGAGATTAAATTGCACGATGACGTAAGTAAAATCTTAACACTGCCAAGTATCCAGCTACAGATGAAAGAAATTAACCCAAAATTTCCTTGCCTTTAATACCTTATGTATTTAAAAGTAATAGTGCACGTAAGTAAAACTTATCTGTTAATCTTTCATCAGTATAATCGATTATTTGAATAAACATTTTCCGTTAACTTACACCCTAAACCCTATTCGAATTATTAATGGTGCTTAAATTTAGAAAATTTAGAACGGTAAATTCTGTTGCTAACCAGTATTACGGTAATTTGGCGAAGATATTTGTTGACAGTGTACATAAGTGGCTTTCTATCAAAGACCCATTTTGCTAGTTGTTTATTTATTTACAAAATTTGGTCGCGGAGAGACACAAGTCTGGTGGCAGCTTAATCATATATCATACACTTGTTAAATATATACAATACACGACAGATCATCTCTTATCAGACAAATATATTAACTTTAAAACACTTTTAAGTACCTATATTCAATTTCAGATAACCAATATACAAACTAATTTTGTACAACGCTATCACGAAAAATTTTTTTAAACTTGAGTCTTAAATCCAATTACTGATAACTATGAACCAATTTCCCTGTACGATAGTAGACAAAGCCACGAGTTTTCATTCAACGATGATCTATATGTAAAATGTCTTCGGAAAAAAATGTAACGCATTAATACCCATCTTAAAAGCCTTCGTTATCCAAGCGTTTTACGTCACACCGCCCGAGTGCTTCTAAGGATCTCAAACGACGCGCTAGAAGACATTCCACTCTATGCCCTTTCTTGACCTCGAATAGGGGAAACCCAAACATAACCCTGTACATAATTCGAGCGATCGTTGACCCTTAGGAGCAGTCACGTCCGTTACCGCCTTTCATGCTCTCAGGTATGCTCTCTTATCGGCTTCTTCTGGATTTCGAATATGAGCTGTCTATGCTTTAAAGTGAGAGAGAAGAGGAAAAGAAAGGCGAAGGCTGTGGAAAACATGGGCGCCTAATGTGTCCAAAATAATTCTGGTTCTTGTATAAGATTAGTTATACAAGACGTGACTGGTTATGTAACACACCTATTCATTTACCGCCAGATTCGATGTTTTCTGAACGACTGAAATTGAAAGTTTGTATCCAGCAAAACAATAATTTACACGATCTATTTTACTTTGAACTCGAAATGCATGATCGATTAGTTATAATAATATTTATAAGTGAATTGATGATCACCTCCTCCCTCGGCTAAGAAATAAAAAGAAACCAATAAATTAGTTGTATTTACAGTGGTACCTCGACTTACGAACTGCCCTACACACGAACTTTTTTATTACTTCATTTTGAACTCAATATACGAACTTAATTTCGAGAAAAGAACCGGAGAGATACAATGGAAGACCGGGTTTTGAAATACAAACTTTTCGAGTTACGAATTTCGGACTGGAACGAACGAGGATGGCAAGTCGAGGTACCACTGCATGAAACAGCAACCTAAATTTCAGATTTGTATCCTGCAAGCCGCCAGTGGCGTATGGCAGGGGGTGTATTAACACCTTGCCTAATCTACCCTATTAGATTCTCCGATGCTATGCGGATAGAACGACCAGAACTATCTGTTTTAGCGGTTATTTCCTTGTAACGCTTGGTCGTTGCCTCCTGAAAATCGCGCTCGTTGTTTACCAGAGTAACATTATCTTTTACTTCGCCTAAAAATTTTGAATCGATGAATTTTTCGAAAAGTTTTCGTCGGTAGTCAAATTTTCTCTCCTTGAGCGAATTACAACCGAATGATTTTATCATGGCCGTAACGCTAATGTCGAACCTAAAATCTTCACTGGCAAAAGGGGCTGCTCTACGATGAACCACCTCTGAATTTGAGACTACCCTACTTCGTGTGTATCCCAGATTGCGCAGCAGTATTCAAGACTCGGTCGAATGAGGAAAAAGTACGCAATTTCTTTGCCTCTAGACGGGCAACTTCTCAGGGTTCTACTTGTTTATCTTCGCATTCTATTCGCCTTTCCTATAGAATCTCGGATATATTCCTTGAATGATAAACTACTGCTCAAACATTTACGAATTTCGAACTGGATCGAGTTAAGATCGCAAGTCGAGGTATCACAGTATGAAACACCAACCTACTAATAGTCACTGCTCTAATTCTACAGCTAGGAAATAACAGCACTTGAAATTATCCATGTCTTTCTAAGATTCCTCATCACGATCTCCATCAAGGATTTAAATGATTTTTACCACATTCAACATTTTTACTAATTTCCTAAACGTCTGTATATGAATGAGTGAGAAATTAATAAAATATAATCCGATATCTATGTTTAACATGAATATACAGTACCTAACAAACTTGAGAAAGTTTTTCCGCAAAAGAAATTGCGTAAATGATCAGGGGGACAATTCAAATACACATAATAAACAAATGAAATGAATTTAGGGGAGGGATTAAATTTAAACAAGAATCCACATGCTCTCTTGCTTCGGAAATACTAGAAAAAATACGTTTTGAATAGGGAAAAACGGACCAAAGACAAGATGTAGGCACCTGCTTTCCGCAAATCTGAAACTGAGGTTTTATCTCCTTAAAAGTATGCCCGTGCCATGTGTTCCCAAAGGATGTTACCCTTCCCTACCCTCACGCTAGAACAGATTCCATCAACAAGCATACGCTTCTTCTAGAATTATCCTTGAAACTAAAACCATTCGATCGAATTAGCAAAATAGTAACTAGTGATTTTCGTCCGCATGGGCCACCAATGGAAAATGGGGAGGGCCTGAAATTGACAGGCGAGAAATTTGGAGGCGAGGGAGTCACAGGTGGAGGAGGTCAATGAAGCAGGAATCGTACGCCTTAAGAGGAATGGGTGGGACCAAAAGAAAGGAGTGGAGGGAAAGAGATGGTTCGCCGAGGATCATGGGCACCCATCCAGAACACGGAGGTCCGTGGCAAAAGACAGCGCCAAAGCCTTGAAGTCTTCTTCGTATCCGGCCAAGGACAAGAGGGACTCGGCGCTAACAGCCATGGACAGTGCCTCCCGCAGAATGGCCACAGCTCCGTAGCGCCCTTACGCAACTTGGAAATTTTTAGGTTATCGAACAGAGGGTGAGCATCGTCATTCTCGATCTCATCACCAAAGAATCATTATAATCAAGAACAATGAATAATAGTCACTAGAGGAGCAGCATTGCTGTTGGTGAGGGGATGTTGGACATTTGTATACCATGGCACAAGAATACGAAACTCGAAACAAAGCTTCAGCAATAAAGAAACTTTCCCTTTTGATGAAAAACAAGTTGTCGTATAGCAATAAAGCCATTTTCAGTAATTTACGTGTTTAACAACAATTCCATAAGTAGCCTTCGGTGGGTCGTAACATAAATAAATATCGTCTTTGATTTGGGAGAAATTGAGACTATAAAGTCTCATCTTCCATTCAACCCATCATCAATGTAACTTAGATTTCATTCATAAACAATACTAATTATTAATTAGTTAATTGTTAGTAAAACCTAAGTGAAACTTACAGAAAAAATATCGACAACAGGAAAACACCCACAAAGAAGGGGGGTGTAAGAAACATGTGCAAACTTACTCATAGTAAAAGAGAGTTAAGCAAATACCCCTATAACCTGGAAATGAAAATATGGCAAAGTAAAAATAAGAAACACATATAATAAACACTACAAATAGTGGGAACTATCAAGAGAATAATTCATAATGAAAGTATGAGTACATGGACATTTACTATTAACTGTGAGGTAAATGCAGAGGAAATTAAAAACCCCCCTTTGGAAGATGGTTGGCTGTGAACAGTGCTTTCAGAACACCTTATCTATTATTGTCACCAACACATCCCTTCATTTACCAACATCTAGCATTTCACCTTACCTCTAAAAAAGGGGGGACAGCCTTTTACAGTTCATTCTTTGATTCTTTTGTGGAACCCTTGAGAATGGAGACAATGTTTCCAAAATGCAAATAGGGTGATTCCAAGGAATCAGTAATCTGGAATTTCCCATTTACCTCTAATCCTGAGTTCCACCTGCTGATATACAGCTTACAGAGTGTTTTTAAACCTCTAATACTTACGCTATGAAAACTACAATAATTCACCATAAACTATAATAAATGCACTCGCTAGAATGATGTGATGGTCAAAAATTTTTTTCTTTGATATTCCATTTTTACTCATTAATTGACACACCTTTAACTTTCAGTTAAAAGCCCTAGATTAAGCTGTGAAGTGAAAGTTATGACCAAACAGATATCAGTCCTTACATGTTGCTATCAATACGTCACCCAAAATCTTCCTGATACATTTTCACATTTCAAAATGAAACAAGTTTTACTGGTTTACCTAAAAATATTTGCAGCTCTTAATACATTCTGTATTATTACCAGTTTAGATAATGGAAAGAGAGTAATGCTCCTGGAAACTGAAAATTATAAAAAATATTCACAGTCCAGAGTCAAAGAGAAGTTGCAGGTCTTTGTACTTTGTCCAGGAAATTATAGAATCACCAATATTAAGTAGTGAAATATTTTATACTGAAAGAGATTACCCCATCAAATATTTGATGAATTAATTAAAAAAACAAAATTCTTCTTAAGAATTTTTGAAGAAAATAAAGGAAGCCATAATACCAGTAACTTCTGGGTGGCCATATTCTGAAGTGATACCTGGTCTTCGCTTTGCAATAGCCTCCATATTCCAGAATAAACAGAACATGCTTACACCTTCAAATTGACCTTTTCACTTTTAGCACGTTTTCACACGCTTAGAAAACTTGGATTTGTGAAGAGAATTGTCGGTAGAAGCGATGAAAAAGCCTGTGAGAGATGTTACGTTGCGTTGGTCAGGCCTCACTTGGAATATGCGTGTAGTGTATGGGACCCTGCAGAGAAGTGTTGTATGCGGGAATTAGAAAAAGTGCAACGGAAGGCGATACGTTTTGTAAAGAATTGTTACGACAAGACAGTGAGTGTAACGCAAATGCTTCAGGACGCAGGATGGGAATCTTTAGAAAATAGAAGGCTTAGACAAAGACTAAATCTCCTTGATAAATTTAGAGAAAGCACATTCGTAGATGATGTAGCTGACATAATGCGCCCCCCGTGTTACATAGGCCGTTCAGACACTGCGAGAAAGATCAGAGAAATAGATGCTAAAACGAATGATACAAGAATTCATTTTTTTCCGCGAACGATACGAGAAAGTAATAGATTAGCGAAGTAAATTCAGTAAATTCATGGTGCTTGCACCCCCTGCCACACGCCGAAAGGCGGCTTGCAGGGTACTAATGTAGATGTAGATGTTCACTTTAAAGTCTTATTCCAAGGAAGAAAGGACTTGGAAAAAAGGAAAAAAGTCCGACGGGACCGGAAATCGAACCTGGGTCTCTTGATTGCCTGTCGGGTGCTCTGTCCGTTGAGCTATCCCGGCAGAACATTTTTCCAAGCCATTCGGGAGACTTTGTGGGCAAGGACGTTACAAGTTCATCCACATGGTGGCATCGTTCGTGGTCTTGGCTTCATAGAAGCACCGGCCACACATTCCCCATCATTGGATATTTCTAACTCAAATTTCAACCATTAATGATTTACTTTACCATTCTTAAAGAGGTGTGAAAAAAAACAGCATGACTTGGACTTAAACCCAAATCTCCCACCTTCCAGGTAGGTATTCAAACCACTGAACAACCATGCTGTATCTCTTCCAATCTGTTTGGGAATACTTTTGTGAGCAAGGCAAGCAGCCACCAAATTTATTGGCACAAACTGCCACCAGGTGGTCCTCACTGAGACAGCCAATTCACAAAGTGGTCTTAAGAGCCACCAAAGGAAATCACAAGGATTAGGGAAAAATGAATAGCGTAGTACAGAAGAGATGTGTGGCAGAAACCCAAGATATAACAGGTGTGAAAAATTGACATGACTGGGACTCAAACCAGGTCTCCCACTTTCTGGGTAGATATACTAACCACTGAACTACCATGCCACAACACATAAGTGTGTCTTAACATGTGTAGATAAATATAGCATATCATTAGTTGAACAAATTGGATTAGATTGGAAAATATTAAAGATAATGGAATAATAACAAAATGTGTGTCTTGATACATACAATCACATGTAGAAAAACCATTAGTCTTCATGATTTTGTTCTGTAATAATTTATATGTAAGGCTTCTGCTAATTAAAATGTTGACCTGAATTCCATCCATGAAAAAGTAGTATCCATATAAAAGTAAACCCCATAAGCAAAAAAATGGACTGAAGAACTTTTAATGTTATTTGGGAATAAATGGCAATTAAAATTCTATCAGATAAAGAGTAAGATCACGTAGGAATGAATAAATTGTTCTAAATCAAAATTATGTACTTCCTTTAAACTTGAACAGGAGCAACTACAGTTACTGTAAGAAAAAAAGAAATTAAATACATCAGAATAATTGCAAAGTTGGGAGCAAAGATGTCTTCTGATTCTTTCACAGGTTTTTATCTCATCCTAGGAGATATTTCAATACTAAATCTTCACAAAGCTGGAACAAAACCATCTGATTCATAGTAATCGTTAAATGAGAGATTTCAGTTATCAGAATGGATTTTACACACGTTATATAAAGAAAACAGTTTTAGCTAAATTTCCCATAACTATTTCCTGCATAACATGATCAGATCAGATTGCTGAGAAAATTCTTTTTTCAGAAACTTCGTAGAAAATTAGTTTTAATTGTTAACATTGAAACTTTTTAAATCTTAGCCAGTAACTTTCTTCTACATTGCTTAGTTTTTGGTGATACACAAACATTTCATTTCCTCCCCATAGCCAAGTTCTGATTCAAATGTTTAAATTTCAAACGAAGTCTATACTTCACATTAAAATCAAAAAATTACAAACTTTTTGATAGACATGAAATTATTTGTATACCCTAAATTCCCAAACATAACATGCATATCAACCTTTTGCTGTTATCCGCATGTCTCCAACATTACCTAAAATTAGATTTACATTTAATTTTTGAATTGCATTGTACCTAGTTTATACCAGAAAATATGAACAAAGTTAGGCTTGGAACAAAAAGAAGGAAATTTTGATAGGTTTCAGCAATATCATTTCACTGATTTAATATTTGAATGCTTAAAGATATTTTTTAAAAAGTACCTAACTAGGAATTCTTATGCACGTGCACTCGTTCACCTTATGTATAACGCGCATCAAATAACTTCGAAAATTTTGCAAAAAATCATGTATAATGTGAGTGAGCGTTATACTTGAGAATTTAGGGTAATTTTTGATATTATATTCAAGAAAAGACTAATCACTAAAACTCACTACATGTATACCCCATAACTGCAAAATAACAAATTTTTTATTCAACATAGATGCTACATTCTATGCAATTTATTGATCAATAACTCCTAATATGAAATCTGAAAATTAAAATAAAAGAAATAATACTTTGTTATAATTCTACTTATAACAAAGTGGTAATTCTTTTGCTTCAATCAAGGAGTAACAGTTTTGTCAGTTAATTGTAGGACAGAAATTCGTTAGACACAAAGCTTAACAAACCGAAGTAGGTTATTTATAGTATCTCAATGAAGAGTATTAGCACAAGTTGGTTTTTAAAAATAAGATGTAATTTTTTACCTGAAAAGATAGATCCATTTTTCTACAAATCCTGAGAATAATTTTATTTACATAACACATCAATTTTTGCAAATTGAAAACAACCTTTACATTATCAAAATGTATCCATAGCATACCTAGAACTCTTAAATATAAGTAAATTCACAGAAATGGAATCATAAATTAAAATAATGGATATCTGATAGTGTAATCTAAATGATTGAGAGACGTGAAATTTCAACTGGATGCAGAACTAGGCCTAGAGTTGCAATGATGTAAAGATGAAGGCTTTCAACATTAAATAACTATTTTCCTTTCAATAATAAATATAATTCAGCATCTAGACATCTTTACTAATTCCACTAAACATGTGTGATGATCAAAAATGTCAACGAGGAATGTTAAAAACCAAGATTGGAAACAGTGTAATGCAATGTCAGTAATAATTTTAAGTTGATAAAAATTCCCAATCAATTCACAGAAAATGCTTCAAATTATTACAATTCATGAACCTGAAAACCACTAAATCACTATATATATAGACAGGTTAAAATGTTATTGCTTTAAAATGCCTCTTAAATTATATAACAAAAAATTCCAACAAAAATATAAGATATAAACAATATTGGACCATATTTGTACAATTTAAATTCTATTAACATTTATAATACTATCAATATCTTTACTCTGCCTTAACTTTACAAAGTTTGGGATGATCAACAAATTCTGTTCCATAAGCCATGATGAATGCAAATGTCGCTGCAACCATGCTTCCCCAAAAGAGTAGAAACAGAAGGGATTCTGTAGTATATTCTGAAAAGAAACATTTATACAACATGAAAAGATTACATGATAAAAAAGTCCATAGAAATACAAAGTAATGGTTTAATTCACTGGTGAACTTACCTGATGGAGTAAGTACACTGGCAAAAAACATTGCAATAGCAACAAGTAGAACCAGTGGGAACTGGAAGAGAAGACATGTATACATTATTACTAATTGTAAGACATCATACTATGGTTCTTACATTTACTCTCTCCTAATGTTTTCCTTAGCAGTTCAAGCTACATGCAAGGATAATGATGACCCCCCAGCTTTTATATAATCTACCAACCATCTACCAGATTACCGGTAGCTAAAGGCTAAATAAAGATATTTCAAATTACCATTAAAATAAAGAACAATTTGAAGCTAATAGATTCATTTTTGTAATCTTCAGTTACATGGGTCCTAAGAAAGATTTGGGCCCAGGTAATATAATTACATCTTATAACCCGTTCACGTTAGGAAGGTGCTCATTCAGTAACCTACAGCGCAGATGGGCTTCGTCCAAGACAGAAAATAGGGGAGTCAGCGCATCTTGACCAGGAGAAAGCATTAGGCATAGTGGGAATTACCCCTCAAAAGGCCCCCATCTCCTCCACTTTTTTCCCCACTCTCGGGATGCCGAGCGCCTTCCTAACACGAACAGGATGTACCCACTTCTCTACCACCATAGAAATTACTGGTAGTGAGATCTATTCTTTTGAAACTTTTTAGTAGGCAAAAGTAATGGATTACAATAAAAACATAATGCACAATTGCATAAACTGCGAATGAGTCCCAGATGAATCAATAAAAATCTATAATTATTCATTACCATAGTGATTAGGAAAAGATTTAAATTATAGGATTAATAGGATTAATGCAAAAGTTAGCTGAAGGATCTAATTACCTGATCACTTTATTCTCTGATGCTAGCAATTATAATCACTGTTTCTAATCCAATGGTTTAACCAGTAACCCTCAAATGTATTACTTGCTCAAAAATAGCTATCATAATATAACAATGCACAGAAAAGTAAACCATACACAAACTTAGGCAAAAATCTCTAACATTCTTTTCTATAATGTTCTCATGTTCACTTCATGAGAATGTTAAAGAAACTCTTTAAAAATAGCCATAGGAAACTTCTTCCAAAAAAAATAACAATTCTATTCAGAGTCAAAAAAGAGACGATAATTCACAAAAATATGGCTTCGTGTAACTTACAGCAATATACTTCCATCCCTTCTCAACCTCAAGAGGACATGGCTTAATTAATCCCTCTCCCTCTTCCACTATGTAGTTACCAAGGAAAAGATCAGTTGCATCCTGGAAACATAAATAAAATCCCTCTTAATGGGACAACAACAATGTTTACAAAAGAGAAAAGATTAAATTGCATTTAAATTAATTTATAGCCAATAATTAACACAAAATACACAGCCTTACAAGTTTTTGCATAAAATCAAAGATGTAGTAAAAATTGCTTTTTAGAGCAGTTTTCATTTTTCAACAGAAGGAAACAAGAGTTTCAACAGAAGAAACAAGTTGTATCAGTAAAAATAAAGAAGAAATATAAGGAGTATCAGTAGAATTTTTATTCCATGATCATGAAACCTTCAATAATTTTGAGCAAGATAGGAAATAAGAAAAAATAAGTGATATCATAAACATAATCATTACATGTAAGAATAAATCATGTAATTATATGACAATTCTCTGAGAATATTTTCCTATACTTATTATTTCCATAATTTACAGGGTTGGCTGATGATTACAATGATCAGAGATGAAAATTAATTTGATTTTGGTATTCATTTTTAAGACAGTATATGACTCTCCTGCCACCAACCCTTATCAGGAAAATTGAGCATGTCAACTTTTAGTGTACATATATGCTAACACTATCCCTTTATAATCCCTTATAATATTCCCAAGACTAAGTAAATGAGAGATAAGTATTGCTAAAGCATTAAATACAAGAAGGCATTGTTATTCTGTAAGAATTTACACTGGAAAGTTTATTCTTTCACCAAATTTATCATCACTGTTGACATGTACCATATACAGAAATTATTTCAGAAGAAATAATAATTGCTGAAAATTCTTAAATCTTTGAGTGTTATAATGATAGACCATTCAAATACACAAAATTATGCAAAAAGCTCACATAAAATTCCAAAATAAAGGAATAATTGAATTCTTGAGTCAAAGCAAAAACGTAGACTTGAATAATACAGCAAATCACACAGACTCACCTGGCGAAAGCCATCAGTGAAATTGTTCTTGTAATAGCGAATGGAAGAGTTGAATCCATCTCTCATAAGTCCCCATTTTGTTCTTTTACCGGTTCTAGTGAAATCAGTTTTCAGGGCACCAGTCCCAGAATACTGAATGCTAATGATATCAGCATTGTCAGCCCACACATTCTTGAACAGCAACTCGAATCCGGATTGGTGCTCAACCAGCTGACCTAGTTTCACTATTCCCAATTTCTAGAGATAAAAATGTGAAAATTACTGACAATTCCAAATGCATAAAATTTTGTTTTGATTAAAATATGGTTTATTTCATCTGCAGGTATTGTTTTAGTTTTTACAACATGCATTAGTAAGATCATGTTATACTTGATAAAAGTTTTAACTATTTGCAATAACAGCAAACAAATGAGATTCCCCTACATCAATAAACATTTTTATGATTCCTCATTTGAATGCATTAACTCATAGATTTGTCAGAATATGACGATGTTTATAAATAAAAATATATAGCTGCTCCAGGTTGCTCTAAATTTAAACAGCTTAAATTTTTAACCATTGATCAGGGAATTTTCAAAATATAATTTGAGAATTATATCAGTGGTTCTTAATCTTTACAGCTACTGGCACCCCCTGAATCCTCAAAATGTGTTCTTCACTCCTTCCCTTACAAAAATATCAAATTATTTTGAAGCTTTGGAGAGTGAAAATTGTACTCTGCAGTTAAAATTACAAAAGAAAATTGAACTACTGAAGTAAACCCCCAAAACAAAAGAAAATTGAAACAACCTATGACTTGTTTCTCATTGCAACTATTCAGAAATCACAAGGATTAAAGGAAAGGAAGGTAACTTTGTAGGTTGAAAACCTACGGAAATCCCAAAGGAATAACAAGTGTGAAAAATTACAGTTACCTTCCTTTCCTTTAATCCTTGTGATTTCCTGGGGGGAAATAACCTCATAACATCTGCTTTGTGAGTTGGCTGCCTCTGTGAGGACCTCGGGCGGCAGGTTGTGCCACTAAAATGTGGAGACTATCCGTCTTGCTCACAAAGCATTCCCTTAACAGTGTGATAGAGACGCGGCACGGTAGTTCAGTGGTTAGAATACCTGCCCGGAAAGTGGGAGACCTGGGTTTGTGTCCCAGTCGTGTCGCTATTTTTCACACTTGTTATTCCTATTCAGAAATCATTGGAGCTATGCCTTTTTTTATCATAACATCTCTCACCTCTGAACAAGCTTCTCCTACCCACAGATGTGCATAGACCCATGGTTAAGAACCACTGAATTACTCGGTACATAAATCAAAAGCTTCCAAAAATATAAGCCACATTTAAAAATTGACACTAAATTATTGTCTATTTTCTGTATAAAGTAGACAACATATACTGGATAAATCACTTAAATTAACAAAAAAGAAAACATCTTTGAAACAACTTTGAAATCATGAATAATTTCCAAATCAATATTACTTCAGAATGCATAAAAATTTCATTCATACATCTCAGGGTTCATAACCTGATTAGGTTTACTCATGGAACAGAGCAGCTTAAAGCAAATCTGCCTATTAGAGGCTACCACTGTCAACTTGTAAGTGGCTGAAGAGTAAGAATTTCTTAGTATCAAAAGGATCCCATGCAGATAACAATGAAGGAGACATAAAAATCTAACCAAACACTAAAAATAGTCTTTCACATAGACTTAATAATGAAATCAAAGACATTTTAATGTCTATCTTTTACCTTCACCCATTCATTGTAGCTATAAAATAAGGAATTCACCCCATAAACTGACTGACATTTTCACATTAATCTGGTTCTATACTACTTAAAATACATATTATACACAAAGAATGAATGGAAAAATATTACTCAAAACTACTGAGGATAACTTACAGATTAATTAAGCTTCAAGATTATGATATTAAACATATCAAACATCAACTTAACTTCACACAATTAGGAAGGCAATGGCTTCGGAAAATAATGACATATGATAGATGGTGACAACTACTGCAAGGTTAAGCATCAGCTCTGGCTCATGGAAGAATTTTCTCTGACTTTCAATGTTAATTTGTTATTATAAAAATAATTTAAGATTGGCACCTTTATTTTAAAATATCACCCAGTGTACCTCATTATGATTGTTTCATTTAGTCAGTTTACATCTGTGTGATTTTTTAATTTTATTTTTGATAAATATTAACCAAAAGTAGAGTTGACCTGTTATTTGCAAACCACTAAATCCTTTTCCAAGCACTACCATTAGTGGTATGAGTACCACCAGTTGAAAAACCTCTAAAGACTATAGAGAATCTCTATACCTATAGTTTGACTGAAAACTCTTCCATAAAATGAATCTTTCTAACGATTTAAAAATGATTAACAATAATTAGTTATTAAAATAATTTTAAATACTATTTTGTATCACTAATTACTATTCATTGACAAAACATTTTAAAAATTAGTTTCAAAAAGTTTTTAATGAAATTTTCTTTGCAAAAATTGAAATTAATGTTACACATCCATCACTAAAAATAGCCTGCAATTTTTACATTGCGTTTACTATTATAGGTATTATGGATGAATAACAGGTTAGATGGAAAAAGAGAATTTTAATGTCGATCTTAGCCAAATAAAGACAATTTATCATTATTATGAAACCAGCAGAACTGTAAATTATTTTCCACAGGGAGAGATGGTAATAACAATCAATAGAGTAGATTTGTATTCCAACAAGATAATTTAGCAATTATTATTATTATTGAGCTTGTTATCTAATATAAGGTGAAACTATCCATTTAGTTTTTACAGGATATGTAATTCAAGTTCTTTCACTGAAACTGTTGAGTTTTAAAACCAACTCCGCATGGTTGACAGAAGCAGATCAGTTATTGTCAGTCAAGTTTAGCTTAAGACAGCCAACATTCAGTCAACTGAGGTACAAACACAACTGAGCGACATTTCCAAAACCTACATCTGATACAAATATAGGAACAGGAGATACCAAATTATAATCGAGGAAAATATAAGAGTAGGAATTACCTCAAGAACTTGCTGGAGACTTCTGCGAGCAAACATACTCTGGACCACGTTTGTTCTGTCCAAACAATCAATACAATTAGTCCTAAAGACACCCTCTTGTTGGGACACCACAGCCCCATCTCTGGACTGTAGAAAGCATCCCATCTCATCTTGCTCATGAGCAACTCGGTCCACCAAAACAGTCAATCTATCCCAACGCATTCGACGGCATTCATGATGAAAATCAAATGACTCATACCTGAGATTAAAAGCAAGAAAAATCAGTCAAAGCATAAAATGAGGGAGAGATTTATTTAATGTGAAACGATAATTGATTCAAGAAGACATATTTGATTAAGCAGATATAAATTATCATAATTTGCATGCTCTTGTAATGATGATCTTGTAACGAATAATATTTTTGGGAAAGATTGAAGGTTACTAACTCAGAGAATTTAATGATTTCCATCTACATTCAACTTCAGAAAATTCAGCCAAAAAATTATCAATATACCTAATGTTTGGATTGCCGAGCCGATCCACTTCTTCTTTGAAAGCTTTTTCAAGGACGTCCTCAGCACCTCTGTGATCTATCTATAATTTTAAAAATCACCACAAAAGGTAACTTTTTAGGAAGAGTTAAAGTTACATAAACATACCTTGGAATCCCTTAACCTTAATATTCTAACGTAATATTTCAATACCTCATTTGTCAACAGCTTATATACAATATACTTGAGATTATCTGTGGGTGAATTATCAGCATAGTGGATTGTTTGTGCATAATTTTACACCATTCATCAATACCTTCCGCAGCAAGGAAAAGGGTTAAGGTGGTTTGGCACGATAAGGTGAGCACCTAGGAAAATTCCGAAGGAGAAACGGACAAGAAAAAAGTCTGACGGAACCGGGACACGAACCTGCCAGACTTTTTTCTTGTCCATTTCTCCTAGGGAACCTTCCACAGCCTTTTTAGAACATTTTAAATACGATAAACTCATGTGTATATTTTGCATTCTAATAGGAGCAGGACTTATGTAAGACCTTTAATATGAAGCAGTGGGAATATGACTACAATTACATTATCACTCTTAAAAAGGCCTGTGATTAGTTTCATAAAACTCTTGATTAGCCAAAGATGTAGGGCTCAGATATAATTCATAACAGAAGCACAGTAGAGGTGAATACCCTTAATATTTATTGTAAAGACAGAGAATGCTGATGGACAATTTATTCTTTTGAGGCACTAGCAGCAGCTTAGCTGCTTAGGCAGCTTTAAGTAATCAGGACAATTAAAATCTTTCATGAAATCACTAAATTGTACATATTAATTGTAAATATTGTGAAGGAAAGACAATATTCGGCCATTCAAAAAATCAAGAATTATTTTTCATAGCCGAACTGAATTAAATGGATTCAATCTGGTGCTTCAGTAAAATAAATAAGAAAGTCAAATATACCATCAGAATGAAGATATTCCAAATCTTCCTTCCGAGCAATTAATACTACAACAGCTAAAACAAAAATAAAAGTTTTACTTGTGCTAATACTTGGTTTCTAAATCCATACAGACTCCTTTGACATCAAAAAAATACAACATTCAACGGTATGCATGATGGAGGATGCAAATTACCAATGTGGATGTTAATATCATAACTTATAATTTTAATCATAATTTAAACAACCTGAAATTTTTAAACAGAAAATCTTATTACAGAATGAATGTGGGTAGGAAGTTAGGTGGCCAATGGGATAGTGAGATATATGTTAAAGGAAACACAAGTAGAGTAAAGCTAATCATAGTAAAGATGCAATCAATTAGTATCTGATACTTGAAACATCCACATTTACAGCAGATTTATCACTTCCAGTTTCTAATGAGTAAAATATCAAGATTATAGAAATTTAAAAACATTTGAATCTTATATCCATAAATTATAAAGTAAACTATTCCCACATCAAGCACTCCTGGAAATGTTAATATTTTTGTTTTCCATCCCTTAAATTACCAAACAATGAGTATCATTGGAGGATATTAATAGGAAATTATGCCATAATAGTATAATACATGAGAAAACAAAATTTTAAGTTTAACAACATCCTATAAAAACTTACCAAGTTAATCAGAATTTGCTTTCCATAATTGAAAATCAAATTATCAAAATGCCTACAAAATGCTCCACCATGATTTCCATTAGGATTCAGTCTTGGTCTTGGCTTGTACTTTAAGTTGGGATACTGATTCCAAAAGAGTGGAATTGATCCTCTAATCTAGAAGTACAAAAACACAGGGTGTATGAGTTTTAAGAATGAAATATATCATAAATGAAAAAAATGGAGTGCAAAAATAAGAAACATTAGATATAAGGCTAACTAACCTGTACAAAAGAGCTTCGATCTCCATTATACTCTATGATTTGTTCAGTCTCTACAAAGTTAGCTACTTGCCCTTCTTGATCCACTCCTCGCATAAATAGACGGGTTCCTGCCCGGTAACAACATCTACGGGAGATCACAGTCCAAATAAATGGCTTTGCATTCAAGCTGCACTGATTAATGGAAATAACTGTTCAAAAATCGTTAAAGAAAAAACCAGAAAAATGAATACAATAAATAAAGCAGAAATAAAAATAGTTAGCACATTAATCATCTCCTTGAGAATATATACATCAGATATTACACTGATCATCAACATTATTGCTGTAAATTGAAAATAAGATTTAGCAAAGTACTTGGCATTAATGCAAGAAATATTGACAATCATTCACAAAAAGTCACGAATTTCTGTTATAGTTATGAATTTCTGAAAATAAAGACCAATATAAACAACAACAACGACTAGCTACTACGTATCTAAATTACTCTGGGTTTTAAGGATACAACCATGCATCACCGGCAAACAATAAGGATGAAGTTCACGCTGGAGGGCAAATTCTTGAAACAAATGGCCATTCCAGACGAACCTTGCATCTGCCCGCTCGTGGAGAGGCATCTTTCGGAAAAATCAAAATATAACAAGGTAGACAAGCTTAGACAAGCAAAACATTATTCAAACGTTCAATATTAGTTTTGGAAGACTAAAAGTTACCATACCTGCAAGAATTCTGGAGAAGTGTTGTGAAGCCGTTGCAATGTGTGGGTTAGGTCATATGTATATGAAAAATAGAAAAATGGAACGTTGAGAGCAGCTTCAATCATAGAGAGATAAACCTTATTTTCTTGGATCTACAAATGAGAATGTATAAAAGGTATAAGACATTGACTACACAGATTAAATTTTATTTATTTATTTCAAACTATAAAATTCTCACCTGTTTCTCGGTTAAGTGAGATAAAGTGCGAGTGTATGAAATTATTTCACACTCAGCCACTTGCCAAATCGATTGACCATTTACTTCTCCTACCTTGTTCTTTTTGGTAATAACAATTAAATACTGACCAGCTAACAAACGTATAGTACCCATAATACCACATATTGGCCTACTACTGGATATGGGAGGAATCTGCCCTTGATTAGCTGAAATAAAAATTATAAGAAAAAGGCTTGGAAGTGTACAGTCAAGAAAATCAAAATACTCATTGAGCAATGAAACGACAATTCATTAATTGAAATTTAATCGAAACTCTTCAGAGCTACCGTTGAACTCACGTTTTATACAAGTTTCTTGGCTAACTCGGTCAATTATTAAGAGTTCATTTGAGCTGCCTATCGGTTCGATGAAAAACTTTTCAGGAGTAGTGTACCTGCGAAGATAGAGAACGATATTAAGCCGACTGTAAATAATCGCAGGCATATGACAATTATAACATGGTTATCAACATTCTTACAGTATAAAATCATCATGTAATTTCGCCAATGCAGCCATGGCTAGTCAGCGTACTGCAATCAGCTGGTCACCGCATTTAGTATTTCATTAACAGTTGAAACCCGAATGTATTTTGGCATGTTTGGTATTTACAAATTTTCATCACTACGTCAGTGAAGTTTGCGGGTATAGATAATTTGAAGATTAGATAATACGGTAGAAATGAAGGGAGTGTGATTTTACGGCAAGTGTTTGATTTTTCGGGGCGTTTTGTGTATGTTTATGTAGGAATTATCTCATGTCACTCAGACAATTGATGTAAATAAGGAATGTTGAAATTTGCTCGAGTGGTTTGCAATAGTTGGAAAGTATCCCGCGATTTGTTAATAGGTTACGGCACCGCAATGGCTTCTACAAAGGGGCAGCCTATATCTGATATGGCAGAATTTCGGAAAGTGTTCCAAAATTCCAAGCATATTGTCATACTCACTGGAGCTGGAGTTTCTGCTGAATCGGGAGTGCCCACATTCAGAGGAGCGGGTGGTTTTTGGAGAACTTACCAAGCCACAAATTTGGCAACTCCTGGAGCCTTCAAGAGAGATCCTTCCTTAGTATGGGAATTTTATCACTACAGAAGAGAGCTGGTGTTAACCAAGAAACCCAATCCAGTAAGTTTTCAGTGATTCGCATCTCTTAAATTGACATTTACCATTATAATTAATTAAAATTATTAAGTTATCATGTTGTGTATGCAGGCTCATGTCGCCATAGCCGAGCTGCAAAAAAGATCGAGTAGTGAGCAGAGAAGAGTTATTCTCATCACTCAAAATATTGATGGTTTGCATCAAAAGGCAGGCTCTGAGAACGTAATTGAAATCCATGGATCACTTTTTAAAACTAGATGTACAGAGTGTGGTAACGTTGAAGTCAATACCAAAAGTCCTATCTGTCCAGCATTGGAAGGTAAAGGGTAAGTAACATTTCTTAGAATAGAAATTTCTTTCCCCTGTGAGATGATCTTACAAACATTTTATTATTTATTCAGAGCTCCTGATCCAGATGCGGATTCAGCAGATATTAAGGTCGAAGACTTGCCTCACTGTAACTCCTGCAAAGGTTTACTTAGACCTCATGTTGTCTGGTTTGGAGAGAGTTTGTTTGACGACGTTCTTGATGAAGTTGGTGAGTATGGATTAGTGCATTAAATTTGCTCAGTGGATATTCAATTTAATGTTAGGACGAATTAATATTTTCAGTATAATCAGTACTTTAACTAAACCAAACTAATTTTCTTAGCCCACAATCTTATTGGATGGAAAGATTCTCAAGGATTAGTCATTGAGACAACTATAATTTTTCATATTGCTAGACGTGTAAATACTTGGTAGGCACCGGGCAGCTAAGTAAAATGTTCTACTTTGGTTCAAGAGATCTAGGGTGTGATTTCTGCTCATAGCCACAATATTTACCCATTTATGGAAAAGTTTGAAAGGTGCCAGAATTATTAGATAACCATAGTGGTGGTAACCAATTGGCCATTGATAACCATAAAGTAGAACTCAGCTTTTAATGAATCAGAGATTTATAGTGCTTCGAAAGCCACTGTTGGTTGTCCATACCTGTCAGTTCTGGGGGATGGGAGGCTCTGGATTAAGCAGGTGGATAATACCTAGTCTAGAAGGCTAGTCTTTCTTCTTTCACCCCAGGAGATGAAAGCTTGCCTATTTAAATGCACATTGGTCATAAGACTTTTCTGAGGGATCATAATGTATACTAGTACTCAATAGTTGCATCTATGGCCTGTATGTATATATCTATGGTTTAATGGACTTTAACTAATGCTCACTTTAAGGCCCGGTATTATTGTTTCGTTAGAGTTGAAGTAAAGATTGTAGTTAATATCTTATGTATATGATGAATTATCATGGAGATTAACTATAATCTTCCTGTTAACTCTGTTACCTGCATGCAGGTACAGGCAACTGACAAATGGTTTAAGCAGTTTAAATTTCAAAAGCATAGTGGTCTAGGAAAGCCTATTCAGTAATTTGGTATCCAATGCACTGACAGTGTGTCATCCAATGTAAATGTCACTTGGCTGAGCTATTGCCTTACTTGTACTTTTATGCCACGGATTCATTTTATTTCCATATATTTTCTGTCTGTGGCAGGAGTACTAATATAAATAAGATAATATATTTGATAAGACAGAGGCTGAAGTATCTACAGATTTTCTAATCTGTAAAAATTACTCTTTTTGATTAGCTGAGTATACTATATCTTCAAAAAACTGCTCAAAAGGTGAAAAATTTGCTTTTCGTTAGTTGGTGGTATGGTATTTTTATTATTTGCTGGTGAAATAGTTTGGGTGCTTTTAGCACTAGAATGTTTACTAGTCAATGAATAACTTTTTTTACCTATTCAGATGTAAAAATGTATCATGTTTTTAAGAATTTCAGTGATATTTTCTCCTAAATTTCTTAATTTTAGA
The DNA here is from genome assembly GCA_000376725.2 of Ladona fulva. Lineage (NCBI taxonomy): Eukaryota > Metazoa > Arthropoda > Insecta > Odonata > Libellulidae > Ladona > Ladona fulva. Next base: position 2,104,218 of record KZ308143.1, read on the forward strand.
TGAAGAGTTGAATCAGTGTGACCTTTGTCTTGTGGTGGGTACTTCATCAATCGTTTACCCTGCTGCTATGTTTGCACCACAAGTTGCTGCTAGAGGTGTACCTGTTGCTGAATTCAACTTGGAACCTACTCCTGTAACAGAGAGTTTTAAGTAAGTTTCCTTGTTTTAAGAACCATCCTCTGATCTATCAAAAAAGCATTTTCATATTCAGTGTCATAACAGATGGTTAAGGTTACTTAATGTGGTTTATACATTGATGCTGTGGCTAACACGATTCAGCTTTTGGAGTTTTTTTGGTTTGTAGAGATATTTTTGTTGCTCCTCGGATTTGGCTAGTAGCTATAGATTCAACTAATAAATATTTTGAAGGATGCTCATGCATGAAGCAGATATAATTATAGAGTCGACCTTAACAAAGTAGTCATTGTCCATTTCATTCACTGGTAATGGTAGTGTTTTGGCCATGTATATTTACATATATTTTAGTTCATGGCAACTTACATGAAGTAGCACCTTTTTGTGAATATGATTTGATAATCCACTCAGTTTATTAGCATATCTACATAGTTTGTTTAATTGCTGTACATTCTTGCATGAATGCCATAAAAATTAACTCTCTTAAAATTTTTCATGCTTGTATCTTTTATTAATTAAAAAAATCATAATTTACCTTCTCAAGTTCATATACTTGCATTTGTACTGTATGTAGACTTTTTTTGATCTATTTCTTGTATAGTTAAGTTTAACATTTTTCAAATTCTAATTCTCTCTTTGTTATAGTTTACAATTAAACTATTGTTGGCATTCCCTCCCATTTTGTTTAGCTTCATTAAAATACTTAATTATTCTTAACATTTTGTCAGAAAATACTCTGAATTGATCAATTCTGATTGCAGTAATCTTAAGAAATTGATTCCAATCTAGTATCAGTGGATTGTCAATAAAAGGCAAGTAATTGTTTTACTCCACAGTTTCCATTTTGAAGGACCTTGTGGGGAAACTATTCCAGTAGCTTTGGCACCTTAACAGTTGGTAAGTATTTTCACTCATCTTTCAATTGTAGTTTATGTAAACTTTTTCAATTCTTCTGGAGTAATTCAGTTAGGTTTTGAAAAGTTTTTAAAATTAATAATAGCTCCTGAATTTTCTGTATCATTTTCATCACTGACAAACACATTCTTTTGACTATCTGGGATTAAGGTACATTCCATAAATACTATACCCAGAATCCCACTAAGACTGAAAACATTTTCTCAAAATTAAGGGTCAACTTGTATGTACACAGAAGATATCAGCTTTTTTTTTTTGAGTAGAAATGCCTGCCTAATACTTGTGTCACCGAATTCTCTCTTCCCATTGCAATTATATACTGAAACTTGTGTTTGGTTAGTTTTTATATAGATATCACACAAGTGACACACAGCAGGGGGCACAAACTCCCTAGTTAACTACCTGGAAAAGACCAATAATATCTATTCTTTATCTCTTTAATGTTTTTCTCCTTGTAGAAAACTTAAACATATCTTTTTAGAAAAGGTTATTATTGGGAGATTTTCTTTGGTAAATGCAAATTACTATATGTGTTACAAGAGCAACTAATCCCTGCAGATAATAATGCCGGAGCATGGAAAAAGTGGGCCATGACAGTTTTCACTGAACCTGAGGACCAACATATTACCTCATTGCAAGTTTAAGGGTTAGGATGATTCCTGGATATGTTCTTGCTGTAATTTTTTTTCAGACAGCTCTGGGAACACATTCATAAGCAAGGCATCAGTGATACCTTGTTGGGGAAAATAAATTTAGACTTTTGAAAATGTGGAATGATGCAATATGCATATGGATTTTTTATTACTTTTTCAATTACAAAAATAAAACTGCATTACTTAATAATTATATATTTGCACTCTTTATTGCATCTGCTGATCTTGAGACATGGGTTTTTCTGGTGGTTCAGTTTTCACTTGAGGCTCAACTTTCACAACTGATGAAGATGATAAGAACATAGGTTTTACTGCAACAGTTGAACCTGTTTGTCCCACCTGCAAAAAGATTAATAGTTATTAATTACAGAAGGTCAGAGAGAGAAAGTTGTGATTTATTCTCTTCGCAGGTTTTGCATCGAAAGCTTTGGAAAACAACGCGCATGCAAAATATTGCCTTGCCTATTAGATTACCTGAGAGACAGTTGTAGTGGGGGGTGTTATTGAGGCTGTGGCTTGGTTGCCCATTCCGACAACAACTAGTTTTGGTGCTCCGACAGATTGTTGACCTGCGCTGGACATCACAACGGTAGGAGCGGAGGTGGAGGCAACAGAAGAGGGAGTAGAACTTGATAACCCGACTATGCTGACAGCTTTCTGTGTGGTGCCAGTAGTCCCTGTGCCGCTAAGTTTAACAACAGCTGTTCCTGTTGTGTTTGAGGCTTGAAGTATCTGGAGAGGAAATTCCTCATCAGAAAATTGGAATTCAAATTGAATATCCATCCATGCAATTTATTTGTAAAAAAACTTTTCTAACTGGTTGTGATTAGGAACTCGACTATTCTGCAATTTTGAATGTTTACTCCTGTGATCCCCCAGAAAATTTAAAAAAATGCTTATGCTCAATAACTGTAATATTTAAGATGAAAATGGAAAAATAATCCAGCACTGTAACTTCATTGTTCTTGATTTTATTCTCGGTTACCAATTGAAAACATTCAGTAAAAATGGAATCCCTATCCTTGAAGGTTGTTAATGTAAACCTTTTCCAGTGGTTTATGCAACTAAATATTTATATACATACCTGAAATATTTTGAGAAACTAAATGGTCTGTTAAGAGCATACTAGACATATCTACCTTGGGTGATCATAAAAGGATTTGGGTAACTGTACAAAAGATTTTTTAAATTTCTATTACAATTAGAAGGTAATATGACTTAAAGTTGTGTACAAAAATTCATTCTTGTTAAATATTACTGAAACCATGAATAAATAAATGCTTCTAATATGCATCTTTAGTTTCTATAATCACTGTTAACCATTGTGAACACCAGCTAACTTTCTTCATACGAGTACATCCTTTTTTTTATAATCCTCCTGAATTAAGTTACTTATCAAAAATTTACCTATCCTTCAGTCATTGCTAGACTCCTTTTTTTGCAAGGCTAACTGCTGGAGCTATCCAAAACAATTATTTTTGTAAATATAAAAAAGAGCTTTTTCTTTTTAAAATACAGAATTAAAGGACACTACACAAAATACTACTAATAATTTAATAATAATAATTAATAAAACAAACCAATAAAAAGGGGTTATTTACATACTAGAATTAACGATCATATATATGAAAATCTAACGAATATTTAGATGAAATTAAGAAACAATTACAAGTATAAATCACTTTATAAATACAAATTTTCCAAACAGTATTTTGTAAAGCAGTTCTAAAATGGAGGAATAATTTTATGCATGAAACAAAACATTAAATGCAATGAAATTCAGATGTGAGAGATTTTCTGAGAAGTCTAAAAATATGGGAATTATGAAACTTGTTAAACAGCTATTTACAATACTTTACAAGTCTTATGATAAATGTTTGAAAAGACACATCCTTCCAATAACAAAAGAACTGTATTAAAGCCTATGGCACAAATACAACTTCTGAGAAAGATACGCGAGTGATAATCAATGAAAAGAAGCATGACCACACAACACCAAGGAAATTTTGTCTTCAACAATCATTTCAAACATCTATCCCAATACATCTTTAATACCTTAGGTGCCCAAATGTGCAAGATTTCATTTCAGTCTTGCAGCATTCCAAATTAAATCACAATTACTTCCAATCATGTTCTTCCATTGAGTGAACAAATAGCTTCTTAGTTCTACCCTTATGTTCCACTTAATTCATTAGCTTGAGTTAAGAACAAAATGGGGACAATTTTTGGCAAAAAAATGTGTTAAAAGTTTTCAGACAAGACATTAGCAAATCTGGGGTATTGTTAAGAGAGGTAAGTCTATACATGAAATATGTCTAGAGTTCTCAAGATTATGCAAAACTGAGACAAGAGGCTTGCCAAAGGGAAAATATTTAAATCAGGAAAACTACATATTCCAGTCATTTTCATAACTAACATTATAGAAATATGTATTCAAGACATCTGTTGTTATTAGAAATACAGCCAAATTGTTCTGCATAATTATTTTTAACCTAGCATTCCCATTTCTCATCACAAAATGATTCACTGTAGCACTCACATCAGTTTGTTAATCAATAATGTAATTCTAGTAGAGTGACTCAAAATAGCAGGGATGTTGGCAAAATTCCACGTGGGCCTAAGGGAGAAATTAGAATCTAGGACAAATCCTGGAAAACCAGGACATCTGGAAATCCTACCTAAGTGGGAACATTAAAATATACTTCAGGTCTGAGCAGGCATTAAATACTATATGCAGAGAATCCAGCTTTCAAAGCTTTAGGATAAGATGCTATCCCACCCAATAAATTATTTTCAACAGGTTCTGGTCCCTTTCAGACAAAACACATGCTAGAAATACCACTTTAGACACTCTTCTAACTGCTTATAAAGCAGACTTTTTTGGTAGATGCACTTCAATCTACTTTAGCCAACTGTTCTGCTTATCTGATAGCAAAATTACTTTTGTTACTGCTTATACTATTGATGCCAAAGTATTACACACATTATTTGCATTGCCTCATTTATAGCTTTAATATGATAATCTAGCTAATTTTGTTAACAAGAAATTAACTTGGTAAATAATTATACACAAATGAGGCAACTGTTATATATAAATGATAGCTGTTCTTCAATTGAAGAATATTAAAAAAGGTCCATTTTAGTTCAAAAGTGTCAAATGCTTCTTTAAAAACAAAAGAGCCAAAATACACTTCTAAGTTAATTTTCAATGAGCAAGAAACAGCAATTTTCAAGAATCTACCATAGCCTTCACCATAATTATCACGTATTTACCATAGTAGGTATTTACCATGAAATGAGGAAATCTCACTATATTCAGAAATTCGTCAAGTTTCATGAAAGAAGAAGAGAAAGGATAAAAGAATTACCATATTTTCTGGTAAATATGGTAATTGGTATGGTAATATCATGCACCTACTTGACAACATGCGTTTTAAAAATCTCTTCATGGTGATAATGTATAGATAACACGCAATTAAAAAATTTCTTGTGATAAAGGCATTGATACGCGCATTTCAAAATTGTTATTATGTTGACAAGAATGTTCTTTCACTACTGTAATATTTATGATAATTACTCTTGTGTTTTGAATGGAATTATTTGATTACATTAACATTTACAATATGTTGGTTGAAATAAAACTGCCCTAGTACTAAGTGAGTATATATTCCGCAACTTCCGCAATATATGACATGTGTTGTTTAGTCATTTGTTTCCAAGTTCAATATTCAATGAACGAGATTTTCCATATCACACACTATTATTTTTATCATTTTTCTATATTTTTTGTATAGATAAAAAGCGGGTTATCTACCAGAAAATACAGTATAACTAAATCATCATCTTCAGATTGCAGCTCATCCCTTAAATTACTCCCTATCTTCCAACCCAAATGCATCCAAGTTGGAGCTCAGTGAAAGTTTGTTTTCTATTTAGATACCTCTATGTTTGCTTTCAGTAACACAAGCTTTAGTAATCAAACATTTAAAAACAGTAATTGAAATTATTTAGCAAAAACTGCTTTAAGGAATAGATGTGAAAAATGCTGACATGACTGGAACTCAAACCCAGTTCCCCCACTTTCCAGGCAGGTGTTTTAACCACTAAACTAGCATATGTTGTAATTACTCAGTTAAAATGCCATCCGATTCATGACATGGTTTTCAGTCATTCACCTAAAAAGCATATCAAGAGGATTGTACTGTAATATGCCATCCTCTCATTAGCACATCCAACTTACTTGACTTGGAGTCGAAGGCCTTGAGGTTACAATCACATACTTCTGAGATCCTCCCTGTGCTTGGACAGTGCGAGCCCCTTGACTTCCCATGACTGCATTCACGCCACCACTGACCCCAGTCCCAGCGCCACCGACAACTATGGTCCTAGTCCCTTGCTGCTGCATCTGCTGGGTCGCGTTACTGACTGAAGTTGCTCCGACTGAAAACCCAGGCAGTTTACTGATTTGCTTGATAGCTATTTGAAACCAGAGAAATGGTGTGAGTAGTATAGGAAGACAGAAAGCTAGAAGAGGGCAGAACCAAAACGATTCCAGCAAGTGGCAGCTTCGGCAGACAAAAAGAGGCTCACAAACATAAAAAAGCACATGCATTATTTGACCCAGTCTTAAAATCAGCAAACATTTACAAATTTTTGCAAAGGAAAGTTAACATAAGGAAAAGACTTTTATAAATCATGCAGCAGACAATCCCATGACAAGCAAAACTCTCATTCAATTGACTTAGAATCACAATCTCAGAGAAATTTGAGACAAGTTTATAATTTTTGAAAGTAGGTCCTGAATAAGTTAAATGGCTGTTTGCATTAAGATCCATAAAATTATTGAGTAATACATACACTAAATACTGAGTGAAAAATACACATAATGGAATTGAAAATTCCTTAGCAAAATGACCAAAGAGTATCATGTGGTTGATATATGTACAATGGATGATATATGAAGCAATTTCAAATGATTTGTCCTAGTTTAATGGGCTGTAAGAAACTATTGGTCAACAAAATGTGTTTCTAGACAAGTGAATTAGAACCACATTACCCAATTGAATGAGAGTTGCCTGTGTTAATTTCCATTTCCTTTGATAGGCCTCACCTTTATAAGTGAGATATGTGAGTGCTGTTTATCAATTGATGGACTTCACATGAAAAAACAAAAATGCAGCCAAAACAAAAAGGACAAAAATTTTGATTCAAGAGCCAAGAAAAGAAATATTTTGAATTCTTACAAAAGTCACTGGGCCCACATTATGACAATTAATCCAAAACAGCCACATCTTTCCACTTTATTATTATCATTTGACATGTGCAACCAACTGAATGGCTCTCACATTCATGCAGTTAGTTAAAGCATAACCATATCTCTGAACACATAAAACAAAACAGTAAAATTGAAGTCCATCCTACATATCTATGACAAATCAAAGATAATTCTAACCATTAAATTTTAGAAAAGACTGACGTGAAATGTGCAAGCCTATCACTATTGTGAGAGTAATAAATACTGTGAAAAATTGTATAACCATCTGAAAATCCACATGGATGAGCATAAAAAGATACACAAAAGTATGATAATCTAAATGCTCCTGATGATGAGCCTACTACCAAATAAATTTAGTACACTTAGGCTAACAGCGGGGAAATTTTTCAGCAAGCAGAGAACATAGGCTTAAGGATCACTCTGAGACCTCTGCAAGATATTATTTGCCTTAAAAAAAGACAATAAATCCTTTTTTAGCACCCTTAATAGTGAGATCCTCAGATAGTACCTAGTGCACCTAACGGTAAATCCATTCCCAGTTAACACTCTAACATATCAGCTAATCCTACATTTGAGAAGCACACATTATAAACAAAGATTAATAACAAGGACAAAAAAACAATATCATAACATTTTCAAGAACAGGAAATGATAAATTCTTTCAAAAATTTATTCATCTTTATGTTTATCCATAGTTCTTGCTTTCATTGAGTTCCATCCAAAATGTTTGAGAAATAAGTTTGTAATGGGTGAGGATGAAACATTGTTTTTAAATACATTAGGTATCATCTAGACTGGAAAAAGATCTTGTTGCAAAATTCACAAAAAAAAGTCAAACCAAAGTTCATTAATTCCAGTAAATTTACGAACTTAATGGCAGTGAGGATCTAAATATTTTAAATTTGAGAAAAATAATAATGAAGAAGACCTCGATTTAAGCAGAGTCAAAACGGTTTTCGAACTAAATCTAAAATCTAAATCTATGACGATGCTGATCATGTATGTTAAGTTTTTTAATTTTAATTTCACCATATAATAATACTGATAATTTGTGACTGGAAAGGCAAGCCATTGGTGTTAATTTTAATTCATGCTGGTAATAAATAATTTAAATGAAAACCCAATGGTGATCCAGTCTGGCATTAAAACTAACTCAATTTAAAGGTCTTATGAGAATGTACATATCTAATTCCAAATGAGATCCATTAATATGTAATTAAAATTTCATCCTTTATTTACAATGCCTCCTTCAGTCAACTACTTTAAGCACATAGCATAACTTGTGAATTAAGACAAGTCAGTTTCCTACAGTTCTTTGGGATAGAGAAAAGTTTTTACAGCATCTCTGCTTAATTAATGACCATGTCTTGCAATAAATTGAAGATTCCTTAACTAATTTCATTGTATTATTTTTGCCTCAAAATCTTTATGATTTCATTTTAGATCATAGCTATATAGAAAAAAATATTCAGAGTACAAGATAGAGTTAATGCTTAAGAAAAAATTATAAGTAAATGTTATTAAAACATTAAGAAGAAAATAAAAGTTGATATTCATCAAATATATACCCCATAATATTTCATTTGAAATCAAGCAGTGCTTCTGGCTTAAATTATCATGATTGACGAGTTCAAAACCCACCTCCAACAAAAAAACAAGTGCCAATAGCATAAATGAAACTACAAAAGCATTCAGTGTTATACCATAATACTAGATTTCCATTCCCATAATTTACACTCAAAAGAATCCCAAAAGCAAAGATGTTAATGAAAACATAAGGAACAGTATCTGTTGATATTACATACTATAGGGAAAAATTTGTAAGATTGAAAATTTCAGCAATAAATTTTAACATTTCATCCCTATCAAATTTCATTGAGATAATTATGCATTTAAATTGAGATTTCAGCATTTTGAAATAGTAACAAACAAACTTAATCTACAATAAGCTTGTGATGAATACAGGAGGCACTCTGATTGCTCTATGGTTAAAAAAGCAAAAACATAATGTTATAAAATGTCATTAAATAAAATTACAGGCATCAATTTAATAACTTATCTCTCAAGAATTAAATTTAAATTAATAAGACAAACAATTCAAATGTCAGGCCATCATAATTAAGTAATCCATATTAAGGGATTGAGCTGTGGATACTTGAATGATTCCTGAGATGTATACTGATCAATTTTGAATTAAAACAACAAAATCTCCCACTCAAGCCTGTCTTGAGGTGGGCTGAAAGAGGATGAGGGATTAACATCTACAAAAAAAAACCAGGGTTCACTGTACCCAGATAATAGCACCCTGTGAGGGGCATTGTCTAACAAAATCTATGGAGGCAGCTTAAATATTGTAGAAATTCACAGGAAAGGTTATAGGAGAAGAAAGGTCAACAATTATGTAGAGCAGATTAAGCTGAGAGCATATTTGCAACTCAATGGTCAATAGAGCTGAAGAACTGGAACAAGGGGAAGACTAAACTCCTAAGTCCTAGAAGTATAGTGCATTAAAAAAAACAAATTAATTTATCCATCGAGTGAAATAAAAGAGAATATTTTCTATTTTTTGTTTAACTCGAAGGCATTGGCAAGACAAAGAGAAAACTGATTGAGTTAAAAATATGTTGTGCAACACTAAGCTCTTGAGAAGTAAGAAGAAATTTTATGGCATTGTTTGCCTGTTTTTGATCTCTATCTTATTTGTTGAAAGTTGCCTGAACTCCTCCTCACTCTCAAGTCACTCCTCTACTTTAACCATTCCTTCATTCAGATCCTGAGCTTTCTTTTCTGTTTTGTATTTTTCTTTACCACTAAACAAGCAACAACCACTGCAGCTGAAGCATCTGCCAAGTTAGACATTTTCTCTCAAGAATTTTACGAAATTAACTGAGGTTTGCACTAGCAATTGCAATGCATATGTACCAAAGTTTGCGCAAACATAGTGATAAACACATGCAGTTGTTGAGTAAATTGTTTGATCATTTGCAAAGACCTTGAGACTACCATGAAAATCCGCTAGCTTTTGAGATAACTTGGCAAATAATATATACAAAGGAATAAAACAAAAATTATATATGAGGCAGCATTTGATGCTCAGGGAGAAAAGTAGCATATTAAAAATAAAAATTAACTGTCATAAAATGAGAACATAGGAAAGCAAGGGGAAGAGAAAAAGGCTGCATTCAACAGGTGGTTAGCCACAGGAAGAGGACACATGGGAAAACACAGAAATAAAAGGAAATAAGTGCAGAGGGTGATTCAGAAAGCAAAGGAAAAAGCATGGCTTAACATTGGAGAAGATGTAAAAAAAATAATTGGAATACCTCAGACACAGAAAGAAGATCCTTAAATTAATAATGACAGACAGTAAAAACTTAGCAGGAATCAATCTGATTAACATGAAAGGATTGAATAACTGCAACAAAATGCTACTTGCTGAAGATAGGCCACAATTCCTTCAAATGGTGTGACGGATGAGAATACAAATTGTACTGATGACCATATTTAACCAGGATGGTTTTATAAATGAGTCAGCCATAAGGAACCTCAACTGCACTTCTTTGTTCTGAATAACAGACTTTTTTAAATTTTGAAGGCATGCTCAAGGGTTCCTGTTTTTACTTCAAGAAAACTCTTTGAGAACAAATGTGACTCTTAAGGACTAAGAATTAATATAATGTAAAGAGAATTCTTGGAAGTATGAGGTGACAGAATAGAGGATTTGGATATCATGTCAGAACAAATTGAAGGAAGTAATCCCTATAAATACCTGGGAGTTACCTTATTGACAAATAGTAAGAGCACAGATTATATGAATAACAGGATAGGTCATGGTAAAGAAATTATACAACACTTTAACTCTGAAACAATCTGGTGCTTTCCCAGTGTATTAAGTGAAGTGACTTCATTCCTGAAGATGGACAGGAGCCAAATCATCGAGACACAACAAAGAAATTACCTGGCTGGCAACCCGAGAACATTTCATTCACGTTTACTCTGTTCTATGTGATAGAAAAATCCAAACTATATGAATTACTTATTCCTTAACCCTGTATAGCATGACAAAATATGGTGCAGAATATTTTAAGTAAATGATGGGAGAACCATTAGTAGCTCTAGAACGGACTTCAATCCAGGTTGGACCATGTCTGCAACAAAAGAATACATGTCCAACCAAAACCATATCTGCAACAAGAGCTGATGGAAGTAACAGAGCAATAGTTGTTACCATAGAAACTGTCCAACATGATACAATCACCAGGAAAATAATGGAAGATACTGGACAACCTAAACAAGTTTATAGGTGAACTCCCAAGGAAAGAAGAATGCTAAGACAACCAGAAAGAACTTCGAGAGAAGTGACAATCAATGATACTATGAGAACTACAATGAGATTGGATTGAGAGAGATAAATTGAGTTGGGCAGCGAAAAGCGATGAGAGCTATATAAAACTCGCAATTTATATATAAAACAACAGTATATCCTGTCATTTGATGATGACGTACCAGACGTCTCTCCCAATGCTCCTGCAGTATGCAGAGGTTGCGACCTATGATGCCTGACTGGGAAGATACTGTTTGATTTTGATTAGAAAAAACAGAATTTCCAGTCATTGATGACGTACCAGACGGCCCTCCCACAGGTGGAGCAGTTGGCGGTGGTGGTTGCGACCTGGCCTTAACAACAGCGGCATGGAGTGCTGGACCCAAGTATCCATATTCCGCCTTATATTCTTCCACAATGTCTGGAGGTTGCCGCATAACTTTTAACAGTGGAGGGAGTACTTTCTGCAAAGTATGCAAGATACAATTAGAACAAAATATTTAAAATAGGCCTCATAATAAATGATTCAGAGTCACAAGTATTTACAATAATTAATACCTTGTTTAAGGTAACACAATTAATGCCAAAGGCCGAAGAATTAAATCTAGCCAATTTTTTTGTATCGGAAGATGAAGTAACCACAACCTTAACTTAGTTTTGAAAGAGCTTCTAGGCACAACCTACCGGCTGCGGTGGCGGAGTGGTCAGCGTGCTAGCGTTCCAACACTAAGGCCCCGGGTTCGAATCCCGGCTAACTGGATTTTCCCGATTAGGGAATGGTTGTGTGTGTTTGTGAATAGTAATAACTATTAAAATGGATGTAATTGGGGTTTTCCTGTTTCCATTAGATAAGTTATTATTATTATTATATGAATGCCTTTTATAGAAATTATTTTAGCAGGATGAATATCATTAATGATATTCAACTTAAATGTTCCAATTTAATCAATGGCAACTTATTAACTTGAACTAATTAACATTGACAAAACCCATTGATAAAGTCAGATGGAAGAAATCTCTCTGGGAAAGTACCAATTGATCCTTTTCCTTATAATGAGTGCCTAGCGCCTCAATTTAGAATAATGAAACATTTTATTAACACTCTCCCTAGAAACCATTGCAAATATTAGTCATCTAAGTGTACATGCCAATGTTATTAAAAAAAAACACTGAAAAAATATTATAGCAACTGTGATGAGAAGCTAATAAAATAAGCAAGAAGAATATATCAGAAACTATAGTCTTCGAGCATCGTTAACTTAATACTAAATAGTATCTTTTCATTGCTTCAAGGAATTCTGATAATGATTGAACCATATTAACAATAATGATGAAAACTTCTATTTGGACGAGACCATCACAAACAAAGGATCCTCGCTTTACTATCACTGTGTTAAACACTTTATGATAAATATGTGGTTGGGGTCTTCCCCCATGAAATTTATAGTTAAGGCAGTGTACTATGACAGTGGCATCTTAAGAATTGTTTCCAAAAATTCATTCATCAGGAATCTTAAGTATTGGTAGAATGTGCCTTCAGAGCCATTCACATTACAAGATTTAACAAGAGTGAATGTAAAGTCAATTTATAAATGTGATTCTGATTTCAAATAAATGTCTATAAAAGCATCAGAAGCTTTTCTTGAATTATGAGGAAACATGAAAAGTCAACCAAGGTTTATAAATGAGGGCAAATAACCTAAAGTGACATAACTAAGCATATAGGTTTAAGATGAACTAGAAAGAAAACATACCACAAGTAGGAGTTTTACATGACCAGCAGCTATTTTGTCCACGTTACTGAGAAGAGGACCTTCTAGGCAAGTTTCCAGTCTTTCTGATACAGATTTCAACTTTGGAACTATGAAAGCCTTCATGACTTCTGGTCCTAATTCAGCGAGGCCTAAGGAAAATAAAAGTTGAAATAAAATTTATGAAAGTGCATTCAAAAAATAACGACATTTTGAACAGAAGAAAAACACAAAACAAAATAAATTGATCATTAAAAACTGATTGAGAAAATTAACCATATAAAGAGACATTCCATAAACATCAAACAGAATTTTAAATACTACCATCAATTATTCATACAGAGTAATAATACGTATTTTAGACTTTATTGACAAATATAAATATAAATAAATCAAGGAAAGAGAAATCATAACAAATCTTATGCAGATGAAAATTAATTCACATCTTCATCTTAAAAACAAGACTAGAAATATCAGGTGTTCCAAAAGTTTTTACTCCTACCCCAAAATTATTGATGAAGATCTTTTGCAGCAAGAAGTGTGTTAATTTTTTACTTTACTATTTTATACTAAAAATCGAATCATTCTTTATGTTTGAGAAAAATTTTGAACCAAATGAACATCTGCAAGACTTCAAGTTGAATAAAAATTTAAGTGGTGAAGATGTGTTTTTATTTTAATTTCTTTTGTTTTGTTCAGCCATTACATTATTATGTATCAAAATGACTATAATTAAAACTAATTATATCTAATCTGAAAAATAATATCATTATAAGGTTTAGTTAATTTGATTTGAAATGAAAATGCAGGACTTGCATTAATTGCATGAAAGACTGAGCAGTATTGGCTTGACATGGGAACTGTAAGTTTTCATGGAAAGCCATTACCTCTCTTGACCACTTAAACTTATTCAATGACCTTACATGACAATTTACACAGGATATTTTATAATGTTATTCTTCCAAAGAATTTATCTAGCAAAGGTAGCAGCTAAATCTTTGCATCTACTGTATATACTTGTGTGTAGGTAGACTTTATCCATACCCATCAGCAAAATAAGCTACAATTATTTCAAGTGATATCTACATGGATACATTAAAGATATCTCAGATATCAAGCAAAATATTTGTCCTATTATAATGATATTGATATAATGAAAAACTGATTGAACTCTTAACCATGGTTTCCTCTAAATTTTTCCATTTTTTGACATCAAGAAAATTACTAAGGGCAATTAGTTTACAGAGCTGTGCCACTCTTCTCTAATTTTACCAATTTTCTTCGTTTATATGAGAAAATAAGCCATGCAATCCTACAGTGAAAGTGATACTAAAACATTGATGCATTTTTGAAAACTAAAGCTACTGACTTGCATATTTTCAATTAATAGTGGGTGCTCACCAAATTAGCATGGCAATTAGAAAAGCATAACATGGTTGCCCAGGTGTGCAGCTCAGAGGGAGCCCTGTTCTTAACTCCTCAAAAACTAGCTATCAAAAGCTTTGGAGAGGGAATGAGGCATCTAGACAATATGAGTAGTGAGGAATCTTGCCCTTGCTTTCCTTTATGACACAGAATGGATGGAGTCCACAGGTGCTCAACAGGAATTAAGGTAAGGAATTTCCAATATGAATCCCATTATTCAGTATCACTCAAACTATCATAGACGTGAACAACACTGAGACTAAGCCGATTGAAGGATACCTTACTAATCATGCACCATAAGACAAAAAAAAACATTCATCAAGAATAGTAGCAGAAGTCAGATGCATCCCATTTGTGACTTAAAGAAATATGGTTGTCATAACTCACACACAAGTATACACACAACTTCAAAAACTTATGAAGGATATGATTTTCAGTGGAACAGAAAATTCTCACCTACTAATGCACCATACAGAGAAGCAAGAGGCATTTTTTCTCCTTGCAATGCTCGACTGAACATTCTTGTCACACGTGTTTGGATGTTATTGGTGGATGTATTGAAGTTTTTGCAGATCTGGGCCATTAATCGAGATGCAAAATCTCTGAGAGCCCAATGATTGTCCATTTCGGGACGCATACATAGCTGACGACTTACTATGCAGGTTGCCACAGAAGGGATCAATTCATGAAGCTAAAAAAATCACAAAAGCAAATCATATTGGTATAAAGTAATAGCCGAATCTTTTTGCATGTCACAGAAAGGTCATGAGAATACACCTACATTAATACTATTAATTAGCATATAAATACCAAACATTCATTCCAAAATCAGTTTATCATTCTTTATAAGATTAAAAATTTTTACCATAAACTACTTTTTAACTTTGATCGCAAAATTTGCTTCTCATACATGAAAGATGAGTTAAATCATTAAATTCACAATGAAACAAATTTGAATGAATCATATGATATGACTCAAGTAATTACAGAAGCTAATTAGCCAAAAAATTTATAATAATATTCAGTATAGCAAAGACAAAGCAACGTTTAATAATTTACTGCATTAGCTTGATGAATACGTAGAAGTGAAAAATGAAAATTGAAAATTTTGAGAGCTACTGAAGTATTAAGCTTTGGTATATAAAGCAAACTTAACTGGTTCACAATCTTCAGATGTTAAGACTCAAAAATTCTCAATAAACTCTAAAAGATTTACAATCACAAATATTTACTCACATATTTTTCCAGGTACAGTGAGTGGTTGTCTAACAATGCTTTCACCATTCTCATGAGATAAATTAGCAATGCTAGGTTACTTAGGACAACATTGACACGAACGCCTTCAGCAATAAATGTGCTCATTCTCGGAAGCATTTCATGAAGACCAGGATCTGATGCAAGACTTTGCAGGGCTTCCTAAAATTAGAAGGAAAATAATCACAGATGAGTACCACTTTATAAGATACAGTCAACAGCTTCAACCTACCCAACTACCACAGTATCAAACATGAAGTTCAAATAGATAGTTGTAAGGAAAAGAAGGTTGGAACATGGACGGGAAGCTCCGGATTACCGATTTCTGGGAAGGCCCATCAGTAATCCGGAACTTCCCGTTTGTCTTTGAACGAGAGTTCCGCTTGCCGAAAGCCGGCTTACAGAGAGTTTTTTTTAAACCTCTAAGTAGATAGTTGATTAAATTTTTAATATTTCCATCAGTAATCAAACGAATAAGTTAATTCATGGATACTACAGAGCAGTTGTCCACTAAATTTTTACTATTCAGGCTAGATAGCCTCTTACTCAGGGGACAGCAACCCAAGAATACATGCATCTGAATTTCAAGATAATGCTACACTTTTCTACAGTTGTTTAATCTAGCCTTAATCTCACGAACCTCCTTATGCCAGGTGCCGAAAGGTGGCTTGCAGGGTACTTATATAGACAAAAATACTTTCATGTGAAATACACGAGGGATAGATAATTAGCATTGGTATCTTAGAATACCCCTATCAATTTACAATTATTAATGATTCTGGCTACAAACATCTTCAATGTATATTATATCTTATATCAAATGGGCAAAATGAAAGTTCTTGGCAGGTTGAATGCTGCTTATAGTAAATAAATATTATTATAGAAATGTGAGAATATAAAAAAAATTTAATGATATACATGGGGATGCAACACAAAAATAAGAATTATTCAGGAACTTTATTGATATTTAATATTCAAATCTTAGATTAAAATGGAGAATGGACTGTTAAATTCAATTTTAGTAACACTTACATTAGACAGAGACTCATACTTTACACCAAAATTTCTTTTCTAAAACTATCTATGCATATAATAAATTTAAGTCACAAATGAATGAATATAATCAATTGAAGGAGCTGTAGGGAAGTGTAACTCCATAGTGGTAGAAGAATATATGCATAGATTGTACCTCATCATTTTATAGAAGAGAGTGATTTTATATTTTAATGTGACTATATCTATTTGCTCTCAATAATCATCAAACCACTTACCGCTCTTCGGCCTTCATCCGATCCCACACATGCTTCAGTGATTTCTTTATAATATAACTGTTGCTCCACTGACAATTCATGTGTAGCAAGCTGTTTCACTAAGACAGTCTCTACATTTCTCAACTTCTGTGCTCTCCTGTAAAGTATTGCATGTAAATCACCTCCATGGCAAAATGCAAATTTTTACTTACAAAAGAACACTTATTTAACACCAAAAATCACTCCAATAAAGCTGATGAAATCATGATTTCAAGGATAATTTATGATGCCAATTAAAAAAATAATCATTCACTCATTTCTTCATAAATATTCACAGAAGAGAAAAAGATACAAATACAGAGCATGAAAATGTTTTGGTTCACTGTACCCTGTTGTGGGCTTGCCAGGAACCGAATCCGATCTGTCGTTTTTAGCACCCTTTCCAAGTTTGCTAGCTGGGTCAATACCCTCCAGCTTAAGCTGTTCCTTGGATATTGGAGAAGGATTTTCGGGAATTGTGGGTTGGATGCCCTCAATACTCAACCAATGAGCTGAAATATAGATAAAATTACTTTTTATGTATATCCCTTAAAACATGTCTGTTGAGTTATCCAAGTGATGGCAATCCCAGTACAAGGATTCATTCTGGGATGCTTAAATCTCATTTACTGTAAAATATAAATTACTTTTCTAGTTTGGATACTTTTTCAGGAAGTGAAATAAATGCACTATTATTGTTACCTATATGCAGAACTCACAACATTGAACAGGCAGAGTTAATACAGCATTTATGCATCCAATTCTAATGAGCAGTGCACAACTATTTTTTTAGAGAAACAAGAGTACTCAGAGATGTAAAAACCACCAAACTGGTTTTTATAACATAAGTTTAAAACAATTTATATTACTGTTCTGTTATCTGTGAATCCTACTATAAAATTGATAAACAAATTAATAATAATCGAGTTCATAGATAATTTAGAAGAAGGCATCACTCTCATAAATATTCCTTTCCTAGAAGTCACTACCAAACAAATCCCTGCTTTATCGAAAATAAATTGCCTCAGTTCAGGGAGGAAATTGTATGTATAGATTTCAAAAATAAATTACCATATTTGTAAGCATATGAGACACCCTCATTTCAGTGGAGCACACCCAAGAAATAGGTTTTAACAGCCAATGTGAAAGCACAACACCTCAAAAACTTAAATTATAGTTCCTCTTACATTTCAGAAGTCAATTACATCCATATTTAACATGTGAAGATTGAACCTTTACATGTAAGATGTAGGGTGATTTTTGAGATGTAATTTTGTAAAAATGTAAATCTTGTAAAAAAGGTGCATATCATATGCTGTCAAATACTGTACCTAATAACTGCATTGACTGAAATGAAATATTAGCATACAGAACCAGGTGACTAGGAATGGTAAGATTATCATCAACATGATTATGATTTTGTATAGTTTTCCACTATGTCTGTTTTAAACTCCAGGTGTTCTGGTGAAATGCCATCTAAAAATAATTCCAAAGCATACTTTGTATTTTCCACAAATTTATTTAAACACGACCGGTTTCGACCAACACCTGAGGATGACAGTCTTGGTCAAAACCAGTTGTGTTTAAATAAATTTGTGAAAAATAGGAAGTATGCTTTTGAATTACTTTTATGTCTGTTTTTATCAAGATCAATATTGAAATTATAAGATATTTCTTACTTTATGTATTATAACCACTGTAAGCAAATATAATTGTGATTTAGAATAGAATCAATCTATTGAGTTATTTTGAAACTTTTTAATTCAATTTTTCATTGATTATGTTTGCATTTTCAAAATAAAAACACATATAGTAACTACCTCAGAAATATTTATAAATTACTTTGATGTTACATTTTTTCGTTCGAAATTTTCTTTTACAGTAAAGGACTGAGTGCTCCTGAGAATTTGTTTATCTCGCAATAAACTTAACTTAGTTCTCATTACTAAAAACCTTTTGCTTTAATTCACACTATCGAATCTCTAAATACAGTCACTGCCGCGAACAAACCGAGAATTAATGGTGCAAGGAGACTATTTAGTTTTGTAATTTTCCCAATGTAATAATCATCGCACAATGATGTTTTAATAATTATTTAGATTTAAAAAATACTATTCATGAATTTTACAATTATCAAAATATATTGCTATCATTAAAGCATTCGCACTCGTTTATGCATGTTATACATAAAATAAAACACCAATGATTCATAATACCTCGAAGGGTAACATCTAAAGGCAATTTTGGCAATGGTGAGCTAGCAACTTCATTGAGATCCACTTCTTTTTCTTCGTTGAAATGCAGCTCTCTCCCTCCCCCAGAGGCGAATCGGAAGGGAATGCTGTCTTTGGCGTGAAAACCATATAATGGCTGAAATTCCAGATGTTAAATAAAATATAAACATTATTATAAACCCATAGTGTATTTCATATTGTTCTCAAATGATCAATTAAAAATTTCGCTTTTGAAAATAAAATTATGAAAACATTACTGAGAAATTCTTCGGGAACGATAAAAAGCTTAATTCAGTGCTGGAATCTGACTCACCTCGATATTTTTTATCTTTAAGGAATTGTCGATGTCCGCAGTTGTCAGTCTTTGCCTTTTTCCATGATGCGTGAATTTAATGGCATCCTTTAAAGATGTTTTGAAGATTAATAACACAATTTCAAACACAGAAACAACTGATGACCATATAATTTAAAGTTATTCACCTGAATAACTTGTTTCAACCGGTAAGATACATCATCTGCTAATTCTTTTGCGGCTTCGTCTGGCAAATTGGCGATACCAATACTTTCGGCGATCACTTTCATTGATTCCAACGAAAGGTTGGTACCAATTAAGTCATTTTCAGCCATCTTATAGGCTATAAGAAGCACTACAGAAAACAATCAAGAGACATTCTTCCCTCAGACCGGAGCAGGAAAACCATCCCCAGCAAACCAGAGGAAAACAATCTTCTCTGCAAGCGTCATTCACTTACTGAACAAAGGAGGATCGACTACAAGAGCGCCACTTGCGTCACTCCGAGTAATCAAAAGAAACGAAAGAAACAAACTTGTTCGATGGATTGTTATGGATTCAAAGGTTTCGGAAGTTGTCAAAACAACCTATTTCCCAATAGTTATTGTGACGGGCGTGTTGTCGATTGTAACGTGATGGCACTTAACTGTACAATTTACTCGTAATTCTGCCATAGTATATTCATGACTAGTACTTCAACCGTTGCGTTGTATTTTTACGAATAGCATAGCGTTGCTTGATAATAACGAGAATAATAGCATTGCTGGTGGTACCGCCTTTTTGGGTGCATGCGTAGATTGTTGTTTTGAATTTCTTGACGTCTACATTAATCTCATGTTTATTTTATGGACACAGCTTGTATTAAGTGATTTAAATGGAATGATTGAACAGAAAATAGTTACAACTTGAAAGTTGAACATAAAAGTATGTGTTTATGTATATTATATTGCGCTGCTTCATTAGTTGTTACATATTATCTTGAGACGTGTATGTGCTGGCAGTGAATTCTGTGAAATGAATTTGGTAAATATTGCGAAGAGGTGGACCCGTTCGCAATATTTACCATGAATTTTACTCGACACAGTGAATAATGTTACTTTATACATGATAATTTAAAATTATCATTTTTGAATGAGATAAAGTGTCATAGTGATATTTAAGAAGGTGGTGAGTGTAAATACATCATATTGATTAGTTTTACGAATACCACGTGTATCGTTGAGAACGTTGACGAAGTCTACCTGAGTAGATTCGCATTTAAGTATTTTATACTTCAGAGTGCATTTACACTTTCATGTTCGTGGTTCAAGGAAGTAATTAGGTAAACATTTGATAGAGGTACGCCAGCTAAAAAAATTATAGCTCAAACACCAATTATCGTACGTTTCTAATTGATTAAGGTATAATTATTTTAAGTCGTCGTTTCACAGGGCGTTGATAGTTCCATGTAATTCGGTTATATTATGTCTTCTAAAAATTTTGTTTGATCAAAGGTATGAATTTCATTGTATTTTTTATAATTATATCTACTTACTCAATTTGTATTTGGACATTCGATGTGGAATAGATTTTTCTCCCTGAAGAATTTCCTAGCCGCGGACGTAGTTTTTTAGGAAAGGTTAAATCGTGCGTACAAACTCTTAGTAAAATTCACCTCAAGATGAGGTTGGCCATTGATGTGAAGTTGTCCTTTTATTAAATCTCACGAAGCTGACAACTTCCAAAACGACCAACTGTGCTTCATTTATTCAGTTTGCTTACTTATCTAATCACCTAGAGCAGAAATTTGAAAACGATATATCAATTACAAGTTCATTTTGTGTTTGGTGATGAGGAAAAATTACATGTGTCTGTATTCAATGACCCAATCGTCTTCAACCTATTTATCTCCATTGATTCTTTACAGGTTTCTTATAGGAGCATAAGCTTGCTTCCAGCCATGTCACCAGTAGCCATAGTAATATTGTTTACAAATAAAATGTTGGCATATTTTATAAATCTACGTGTGATTTTTAGCAGTAAGCAGTGTTTCAGTTATATACATTTAATTAATTGTGAGCATAGTTTGAGAGCTATGTTATCAAGTTTTAGGGGAGCATGAACCTAAATCATGAATATAAAGGAAACGAGTATGTAAAAAAATTTATTAGTCTTAACAGCAATCAGAAAACGGATGCCAATATACATCAAAGAATCCACATTTCTTCTTACATGCGTAATGTAAAAAGATAACTTAATTCAACATAGGGCAAGAGAGAATACTTGATGGATTAAAAATAACAAAATTAGTTAGCCCTAAAAATATATATCAGTCATACACACTGTGGTAACTCAGAAGACTAGGATATTAATGTAATTTTAAATAACATTTAAAATAAAAGATAAGATTATATGTACTTTGTTGAGCTTGATGTGGGCAGTTCCACTATCCCTTGATATTTCATTACTATAAACATTTATAGTTAACTATCTTATGGAAAATGAAATTTAACAACTTAAAAAAATGTAAGTACTACATACATATAACATTCATACAGCCATTACTGAGTCAATGGCACCAAATAAGGGAATCCAAAATACCCAGATACTCAAGTTCTTAGATGTGTACATTTTAAGATTCAACAACTTATTATAGAATTTTACATCATATTATAAACTACGAGGGTCATCCGGAAAGTAGTACCCGTTAGTGCCGCATGAAGTGCTGACAACGCGAGTAGCCGCTGGACAAGGTCAGATAGCTTCAGTGGCTTGTCTGCCTTCTCTGAGCCAAGTTGCGTGACGCTAGCATTGCCTGTGTTGTTTCTGTGATTGTTTACAATGTTTAAAAAAATTGAGAACGCCGCCAGTTGTGAAGTGAGGGCAGTGATTAAATTCCTCAATGCAAGAAACGTTCGCCCATGTGATATTCATCGCCAATTAAAGGAGGTGTATGGAGACAATGTAATGGACGAGTCGTCTGTTCGGCGGTGGTGTCGCAAGTTCAACANTTCGAAGAACCGCTGAATGGGCCCTTTCAAAATCGACCATAGCAGAGCCACCGAGTCTTTCCCGGATGTTTGTTTCATTTATGTGGACCATTTCCTGTTGCACTTATCCATATGGTATTCTGGTTAGTACATGAAAACAGGAGTGGGATTAGAAACTGGTCTTCAAATTTATTTGAATTCTCAAAATGACTCTGCTGATGGAAAATAGCACATTTTTTTCATTATTAACCTTGTAATACTTTACAGTACCCTGTTTTTCCATTGAAGCAATCAAATCCAAATAAAAGTCTGAGCAAAGGGAAGTAGGGATTAATCCACAAGGATTTATCATGTATACGGTAAAATGTAGCTTTTAAAGAGAAATACTTTTGAAGGAGGTAATGAACTGTTTGAAGCGATACCGAATAAGATTCTCAAGACGATGTTTACCCTGAGAAAATACCTTCATTCTTCTTAAATTCTCTTTGTTTGGGATAGAATTAGAAAATTATTAATTCCATCTGTCCCGTTACCCGATAGAAAATTTTCTTTAGGGCATGACTCTCTTGTGCAAGTTTCATCCCATATTATCGGCCTTTTTTCCGAAATATTTCATTACAAATACTTCTAGGATGTATTGCCTCAGTAATACTACATGCTAATTATTATTTTAGAGAAGGTTATTGGTCATCATAGTTCCAGGATGTTGCATCGAAACTTTACATTGTAGAGCTCATTGCATGACTGGCAACATCTTTAAAATCTTTTCGGAATACAGAAATATCTTATGCTTTCCCGGTGAATGCTGTTCAGGAAGTTTTCTTGGGTTCTTGACCCGGTTGAGAACCCAAGAAAACTTTATAAACTACATAATTTTAAAAATTAATGATTACTTTTATTTATGAAATAATTTTTTTTAATAAAAGGTCATTTAAAGTGCATAAGTTTCTAAGTGTCTTAGTAATTGACTGAGTGTGAAATGGAAGTAGTCTTTGGCAGCAAATAACGTAGATGCACTGTAAAACATTTTATTTAAACAATTCAAAGCAATCTATAATAGAATTTTGTATCTGTATGATTTTTGTTTATTGCTAGAAATAATGCAAATTATCTTTGGTTGTAGAAAATCAAACATCCTCGAGTAGTTAGAAAATGATATTTAATGTACTTGAGCCATTGATTCTTGAACTTGGATTCTCAAATGATATTGGTGACTATTGATAACACAGAAGAGGAAAATCTGAACATTTTCCACACCCTTTAATAGTCTCAATCGGTTTCGCTATCAGAGTAGCATTATCAGGTTCAAAAAGTTAGAGCACATATTATAAAGAGGAGCAGGGGAAGGTAACAGGATACATTTTGGGGAAAAGTTGCTATTGTGCCCAGAGTTCAGGTGTAGGGCTGTGGAGAAGGCATGAGGTGATTGCTTCCTTTGGATGCATGCTTTGTGTTCGCTCCAAAATATCTTTAATGGTAAAAATTTTTCATACTATTAAGGCTTTCTCACTATCCCTTGATGTCCTGGGATTCTGTAAGTAAAGCCAACTTCATGTTTTCTGGGAAAGTCAAATACTATCCTGGAAAATCCGCTTTTCTCCTCTAGTAAGCTTAATTCTTGTTTGAGCATTCCTCCCACATCAAGCTGAACCCACATAGAAGCTGAAAGAGCCTTCTCCTCAGCTGGCCTTTTCATTATCAATATATGCTCATCCCTTAGTGATCCAAGTCTGAACACTATGTTTTTTGAAGAGTTATCATAAATAAACTAATAAAATATAGTGTTACTAGAGTAGTCTGGTTGTAACACTTTTAAATCGTTATTTTTTGTTATCTCCATTACTTAATCCTCAATATTATACCTAGCATTTTAATTTTTTGTTGTAAATTGACTTGCTTTTAAATTTAATATAAGAGATTAAACAAAAAATTAATTTATCTAGTTATAAACAAATTAAGAGTTTGAAAAAGAGAAGAATCTGTATCATTTCACCATCAATTTGACTAAAAATATTTTTCCTATGATGACTACTATTTTATCCTGAGATTGTTAAAGATGCAAGAAATTACAAGCCTATAGTGAGTTGAGTTACGGCAAATGAAAGAAAGCTGGTATTTAGTACAATTTAGCACTATAATTCAGAAACTACCCAAAAGAACAAAGGTTAACCAAACTTCGATGCTCCAGCAGCGCACACACGGCCTCTCTCTCACGAGTCCTGTTAGTTCATCCCCACCACTCTCCCTCACACAAGCAGATATCAGACAATTGAAAAGAGAAATTGTGCAGTTACAAGCCCTATTTTTCACCTATGAATATACCTTCCCACATACCTCCCTTCTTTCTCCCAAAAACGGTTTTCCTCCAACCTCCTTCCTTACCCTTGCCTACTCTTCTTTGCTGTATACTGTGTGCTCCTACTCTCTGTACCTGATGATGCTCCATGGGTTGCAAAACTGGTCAAGAGTATTAAATGTGGAAAATTTACTAATTTTCTCCTCTTTTGGGCTTTGGCCTTCCACAAAGTAATACCTGAATATTTTGATTTTATTTATCACTACTAATAATACTGGTATTGAGCTCTATCGAGTAAAATGTTTATAAAATGAGTAAGTTTGTACTAAACTTCAGAATTGAGCAGGAAAAGATTATTAGATACATGAAACATTTATAATAAGGAACTTATTTTTCTCTGATATAACTTCCAAAATGAAAAATATCATACCTCTTTTAAGTTATATACACAATGATATGCACATTCATGGAATATAAATAATATTTTCATAAAAAAATAAAACACATCAACTTTGACATTAAGTGAGGAAATAATTGAGGAAGTATGTGCATGTTATTGGTAGTGGAAAGAAATACTGTTGGTATTTCAATAAAACTTCTCTGATGGAATAACCTCCCAATTTTTAAGAGTCTCTCCTACAAATGTAGATAGTAAACCATTGATTCCATACGTGATGGTCCTGCCACCAGATAGAAGCGCCCCCCATGTACCAAATGAACCGTAATCCAGCACGGTATGATTGCATTGTGCCATGAGAGCAAGGTCACTTTCGGGAACCCCAGCTAGGTTTTCTGTGCTCTCCTTCCATCCTGCAACTGCATCCCATGCCACAAATATGTCTCTGCGCAGAGTTACTATGTTTGCTCGACACCAAAGAATATCATCGCTGATTACAATAAACGCTACTTTCTCCTTAACATATCGACGGAAACGATTCATTGCCTCTTCATAGAAAGCAGCAGGAGCCAGGGAAGCATTATGCTTGCAATGAAGATATTCATCATAGTCACCCCTGCGAACATGGATGCTCACAAAGACAGTTGCTCCTGTGTGTTGCTTGACAGCCGTCAGAAATGATGAGGCCAAATCTATCAAGTACGGATGAAAACGAAATTCTTGAGCTCGTAGCGCTTCCAGCCGAGGGAGCACCAACTCCGGAAGAGCTACCCACCTAAATAAGTACATAAAAATGAAAATTTCAAATTCTGAGAAGAACAATTCAAATTGCAGAGATTATCAGCATTAAAGGTGAAACTATTTGTATCCATGTTTAAAGACGGGTAGTCTAGATGAGGGAAGCTGGCATTACCGTCATGTGCAGCTATCTTTCAAATGACCAAACATAAAATTCAACCCTAGAACAACTGAGATAGTTTTCATTGGGAGGTTCACCAAGCCTACAATGACATGGTAATGCACATTAATGGAATTGTTGCCTAAATCCGATTTTCAGATACAACTTTTGCATAAATAAAAGCCTAGAGGAGGTACTAGTGAAACATGTTTAAAATATAAAAGAAGATACCCTGACAGTCTCAAGAGAATCCTTGTTATGCATCTGTGATACTCCCCTTTTAAACTGGGCTTCAAACCAAAAAACCTTTCCTAAAGAAACCTAAAACTGTTATTCATTTAGTTCCAATATTCAGGTCCCAATAATGCATATTTACTTGCATGTAATTGGAGGAAAGTTTACTTAAGAGTTGTAAGTACAAATTTTAACAAACTATACTAAGTATTATTCTAAAATTTAGTCGAATGCAATGCAATTTAGTAAAAAAAAAGCTAGAGACAATATAACTAACTTTTTAGAAGTATATAACATTACAAATTGGAGCAAAAAATATTGGTTAAAATGGTTCTATGTTGGCAGGATTGAAACTAGGAGACAAAAATTTGGTTTCCTCAGTAAACCTAAGCAAAAACCAGAATAATAAATACTACAGTTCAATGTGCTGAATTTAAGGGTTCCATCCATAACTCCATCAACCCAAATGATATTGTTCCTTTTCTAATCGAAAAAGATTTGTGCATAAATAACAAAAAAATGTCTAACATTGTGCTAAATAACACAAATAACAATTAGAAATTTTCTGTAACTAATTTCGCAGATTTTTAGAATTGTGAAAAAATTATATGTAGATTATTTATGTCAATTATTACCTCTGAATCCCATTTTTTATGTAAAGAATAAATAATATCAGCAAATCATTCAATGGTTTGACACTGCCATAGACACACAAGTCCTTAATATTTATCAGTCATGGCACTCTTGCCACAAAAATGTCATCATCCCTGACAGGGTTAAGACAATCATAGCTATGTTTTGATTTAAAAGCCATTGGTATTGAACAGGTTTGATGATTTCCAATGAAATGAAAAAAGAGCCCTATCAACCCAAAATTTACTTCTGATGGATTGAAAAATGAGTTAAGACACCTGCATGTTCCTCGTGAGTTCCTCAGCACAAGTGAAAGCAATCTGTTGAGGAGTTTTCCTTTTGGCTTAGGAGGAAATGCTGGGCTTTCATGATCATTCTCTACATGTAGGCGTGGTCTAACAAATGAGCATTGTAAGCAACTAGTTTAATTCTTGAAAGGGTAGCCAGAATGAATATTAAACTATTCATTTATTTACTGTTTCTGTTATCACACAGGGAAAATGTATGTATTTCAGGGAGAAGACCCTTTATTATCCCTCCTTTCCAAGTTATTTTGATTTAATTAAAATGAAATAGCTTGGGAGTGTTATCATAGGCAGTATATTACATCTCGCTTCATGCAAAAAAACGCTCATAATTCAAATCCCATTATACAATACATGTAGAAGTTAAATTAGAAATAAAGTTATAATTAGCATACTACTGTACTGTACTGTTGCACTAAGATTTTATAAAGCATGACCAGGTTTTGATGTATTCACATTATCAACAGGTGACTCAGAAACTAAAACAGTAGCATAAATATCCATGGAAGAAAGAGGAGGTGGGTGTAAAGGGGGTAAGGGGAGGAAGGCTGCAAGGATGTAGGAAGGGCAAGGAATGTTGAGTGCCGGAGGACCAAATGGACGAAGAAATCAAATAAGAGGTGGGGATGGGGATAAGGAAGAGAATATGCATGTGAGGAGGCTTGAGGGATTCTCCGAAAACAGATATTTGTTACTGTGGGTGTGGGAATGATGCAGATGGTGTAGGAGGTGAATCCAGTTTTGGTCCTTTAGGGCATGACTGGAGTATGGTAGGTGAGAAATCTGAGCTATGGTTATTTTGAATGAGGAGGTTGTAGAAGAAATCAAAGCGGGGCTTTGTTTATGAACGCATCTTTATGTTCTTTAAATCTAATCGAGATATTTCTCCCACTGTTTTAGTTTCTGAGCCACCTGACGATGAAGTGAATACGTCAAAACCGGGTTGTGCTTAGTAAAACCTTTGTGGAGCAGTGCAAATCACATAATTATGGGTTATTTTAAAGATGGAGATCCACCAAATATCACTTACTAAGATTAATATTAATTTTATTTTTCACTGATTAGTCTTTTGGGAAGCTAGGCAATAGTGCCAATGAGCTTTTTAGCTTATGAGAAATTTTACCTCCAGGAGTAAGCACTACATACAAGAAATTCAAAGTATGTTTTAGCAGACAGAGATTATAATAAAATATTCAAAACTGGGCTAGTATTGTGAGTTATACTACATAAAATTGTGCTCTCCAATTCAATGCTTAGTCTCATATATCCCATAAATCCCTTTTGATATTAAAAAATTTCTAAGCAGAAGGTATGTACTTTCATAAATTTCTTTCATTTACAAATCGTTTCAAAGGAGACAAAAACAATAGTCAGAGAAGGAGGTTGACAGGGAAAGAGATAAAAATATGATCTCCTAGATCATGCAAAATATATTCTTAATTATATCCAACTTTCACGCAAAAATTTCACTAAAATATGATTGGATGAAAAGATACTAGGATGGTTTGAATCAATAGATGTTTGAAAGGATAGGAAAATATAAATAGTTGGCGGAAAATTGTGAATAGGCAAGACTAATAACATTCTTACTCCAAAACGGAATATGTTGATGGATATCAATCAAACTCTACAAAACTATAGCTATAAAAGTATTCATTGAAAACTGAAGTGTTCAAAGTTAATGAAAAAAATTAAAATAAATTCTTTCACTAGAGAAATTGGCATTTAAAGATGTAAGAGCATATTGATATATTTCTCAGATGTCCATATTATGATACGACATTTATGCCAGTCGTAGCCTTCATTCAATGATTTCATAGTTATAACAAACCAGAGGAGATGAGGTATCTGTAACGAAAATAAACTGTAGAAGTTGCATCTGAAATACTTTTCTAGTGTTGAATCTAGCTGCTAGAATAGGTTTTCTAAAAATGCAGTTACTCAATCCAAAAGGGATCCCAAAACCCATTAAAACCTATGCAAGGCCTTAGAAAAAGAGGGCTGGTTTTATTATTACATGAACTTAGAAAATTGCATAGAGGCACTAAGACTTTGGGGCCCCAGATTTTGCCACATAAGGGTGGAGTATTCAAGAATCCATTTAAATTTTCTTCTTTTTTAAGGAACAAATCAGTAAGGGAGGCATCGGTTACTCTTGTGGCAGCCCAGGAAATATATGTTTTACTAGCCCTACTACTTTGCATGCCAAGGGATACAGGGGAAATGATTTCAAATTAATTTTAAGATTCAATTAGAAAATACCTTTTCATAGGCAAAAAGAAAGAAGGATTCAACAATAGGAATAATTTTCATATTCATTTAGCAATGGCATCAATTGAAATAATGTTACAATATAGCATTTTATAGCTAGAATTAACATGAACACCAGTGTAATAAAGATGGGAAACGGATTGAAAAATAAGATGCATGAATTCATGCATCTTATTCTTCTTATCTCTGATATACTTAAGTATATCAGAGACCAAAGATGTAACAGCAAACAGTGGAGAGCAGAAAGATTGGTACCTTACCAGCATTTATATTGTTTATTTTCAGTGGTATTATTTTATTTGGTTACAGTGAATTGCATTTCTGGAGCTACATTTATTTGTTAATGTAAAAGGAAATCATACTATTAGAATGTATGCAATTAATTGGGTAATGAGTACGGCACGCTTGGATAATAAGCAAAAATAAGAAAACATCGTTATAATTTTCGTATCATTACAACAAAATAATAAAATTATTAAATGTTGTATTTTTGTTTCCACGGCGAAGTCAATAATTCAGTCGTAAAACGTTCCAAATTTTTAAGTTCTCTAATGGATGACGTACAATATTCATTCACTTTCCCTCTTACCTCTGGAGTACCATGTTTTTCTTGCAACACCCCTGATCCTTCTCTTCACAATCCTCGCGGCTCTGCTCATTTTTGCAGTCCTTCAATATCTTCAACACTTCCGGACGCGACAACGCAGGTTCCGGTTCAGGCCTTACTCCAGGGGTGCACCCTCTTTGAAGCATCGTGTCATTGAGCTCCGGTAGACTCAGGAAGGGAAACGCGTCATCGATAGCCCGGAGAAGACATCGAGGAGCCACCGGGGTCAACCAGGCAGCCTCTTGCGACAAACCCCACACAGAGGCGTACTCCCAAATTTGATTTCCTAGTCTTCCCCCTTGCTGCACTGTCAGGATCCCTGCTTTTCGACAAAGGTGCAGGAGTCCCGCTTTCTCCTGGACCGCGGCGGCCTGCCTTTCCTCCACGAACCACGGCAGGTCGCACAGTGCCACTCCTCCCGGCTCCTCGAGAATTGGTACGGAAGGTGACAGGGTTCCGATCTCCGCATCCGCAAAGGACTCTTTATCAAGGGAAGCTTCATATAATTGCATTATGGGAACGCTCAACTTGAGACTTAGTGAAAACAGCGCGACGAAGAACGTGAAAACGGACACCGCGAGGGTCCAAATTTTCCTGACCCTCGGCCTCATTTCTGAAACTCTGCTGGCTTCAATAGATTCAACTTGCGGGCTACATCCTTACCTCGCCTGCAAAGACAGTTCGTACGTTCTTGCCCTCGAATACATGAACGAAACTTGCGCTAGAGAGTTTCGCGTGGAAATGCTAGAGGCACACATTCAGCGGATCGAGCGACGATCAATACCATCAAAGCCCGCCTACGCATGGCTCGGCACGCATGACATTTACGAGAATGTGATTTTCCGATTAATGCCCCTGAATTACCTCTATTTGTACGCTACAATGTAACACGCTCAGCATTGACAGCGGGTTGAGGTAGTTCTGTGTTTTCGCTTAGAGGGCAGGGTAAGCGGTTTATGTTGAGTGGCTGCGGCAGAAAGGAGGCGGGTTCTGAGAATCTCCCCATGCGCCTTGCTTTCCCGGGGGTTGAGCGCGTCCAGCGCTGCAATTAGCAATATGAAATCCCGGGGCGAGCTTTCTAATACGCGCCCATCTCAGTAATGAATCCGCTGAATCTTCTATTTTGACTTATTCATCTTGGCTTCGAAACAAAGAAAAAAAGATGGATAAGTCAGAAACACTTTTTAGTACTGGGTATAGAGGTTTCAATTACTCTATTGGACACCATACACGGGCATTGTTACTAATATTGAAATCAAGAATACTAAAACAAATCGTTACAGCAGATTTTCTTTTTTCGTCACTGAGAATTGATCATTGGTGTTTCATATTTGTAGTTTCTGCTGAGGCTTGGTCTTCGAAAAATTGAAATTCGATAACTCGTGCTGATCAATTGGCTCCTGTACCATGCGTACCCTCCTTAATTTCTATCGACAACTTTTGCCTCCCATATAATTGGGTACAGGAATTTACCCCGATTTCATCTTCTTAGATAGCTAGCGCTTGTATTTGTGTTAAAATAATGATTCTTTGGATGGTTTTGCTTTTGAGGGAGTAGGAACATTTAAATACCTTGGTTCAATTTTTAATCAGAATAATGATTTAACTGAAGAAATTAGGAATAGAACAGCTGCGGAAAATCGAGCTTATTATCCCTTTAAGCAGCTAATGGCGTCAAAAATACTGTATAGGCACAACAAAATGAGAATATATCGATCAGTCATAAGACCCATTGTGACCTACGGTTGTGAAGCATGGTCTATTACCAAGAAGCAGGAAGATATACTTAGGCCCGGTTTTATAATGTATTCTTAAAATGGACTTAAGCTAATCTTTAGCTGATCTTCGAGAGGCGACGACCCAGCGTTACAAGGAAATAATCGCTAAAACAGATGATTACTTCTGGTCGTTCTTTCCGTATAGCATCGGAGAATCTAATAGGGTAGATTAGGTAAGGTTTTAATAGACCGGGGGATATAGTTTCGGCCTTAACCTGGTGGTACTCCATAATCAATAAAACATAAATGGAGAGAATAATATATATCGGTATAAATTAATGCATTCTCTCCCTTTGTGTTTTATTTTCTAATAGATCCCCTACCATATGCTACTGGCAGCTTGCGGGGTACTAATCTAAATCTAAAATCTAAGGGCTCGTTCGCCTCTTTTGGCAGCTAGATTAAGAATTGATGGTGGATTATTGGTGATGTTAGTCAAGGAAAATATCGAGCAGATTGACATACCAATCATGGTAAATTGTATCTGGGTCTACTGCAGCTATATGTATGGAAAAAGCAGAATATGTAGGCGAAAATTTTCATTAGGTGGTACCAAAGTTAATTGCTTTCGGTGCTCCGCAGACTTTATGAGAAAAACTTTTGTTCATAGCTCATGATTCGAGGTGTTACCCATGGTTTTCTAATAAACACTTTTAGGTTTTCTTTTTTTTTTTGCTGAAGAACACGGGTAAGGGGAGTGTATCTGGCTCATTTAAAACTGAGCAGGATCTTAATATTACCCTTGCGCTAGAACATTGGCACAAGAATTGAGATGAATAATTTATTAGTACCTATGGTATAGCCGGATAGTTTTTCCTTTGCCGTTTAATAGTACGATAGCATATACGATACGATAGTTCTCGACCCCTGAAGCGATCAAATAGCTACAAAAATTTTTAATGTTGATGAATCTGACAGACCTAGGAAGGATCACGTTAATGGCTTAAAATTAAAATGATAAGTGTTTTACGGTGAAACAGTGTTGCATAAAGGCTCTTACTTCAAGGTGCCCCTTACTCTCCTTGCTATATTTAATAATTCATGATGATGGATGATTTTAATCTATTCTATTTAATCTCATTCTATTTGTCTGACGATTATGAGAATGGAAGCTGGAAGAACTGCGGTTATCAGCCAAATACGACTGTTCTGAAGATACGAAATAGATCAATGTTCACAGAAGTGTCAGCGATTGGACCATTCTGCGGAAATTTAGATTTGTAACCCGAAAGCCGTCAGCGGTGTATTATTATTATTATTATTAAGGTCTTTTTTAAAGGCGAGATTGAGACTGAAAAGTCTCTTCTTTCATCTAACCTTTCGTCAATGATTTTATGTACATAAAGACTTGTGTGTAGGTGAAAAGACGCATAGTGTGTATGCGTATGGCAGGTGTATCAACACCTTACCTAATCTACCCTATTATATTCTCTGATGCTATTCGGAAAGAACGACCAGAAGTCTAACTACCTGATTTAGCGATTATTTCCTAGTACTTGCCTCTCGAAGATCGCGCTCGTTGTTTACCGGAGTGACAATACGAATATATTACTTCGCCTATAGATTCTGAACCGATGAATTTTTTCCAAAAGCTTTCGTCGGTAATCAGATCTTTTCTCCACCCGATTGATTTTATCATGGTCGTAACGCTACTGTACTGAATATGACAAAATATTACGCCAATTCAGATTATTCGAGCTGAATACATAACTTTCTCTTACAGTTTGCGACCCTTATGGCAACCCTACTGCAGACCAGGGATTTGAGAACACGGGGGTCTAGGGGCTTATTGGGGTTGCAACTCCCCACCAATATTTTACTATCTCCCCTATTTCTGACCAACAGTATTGAAATAGCGCTTATCAAATTTCAAATCTTCAAATTGGGAGGATCTTAATTATTTTTTCTCACTATGAAGGAATTCCATCTTCCTTTTCCTCCGCACATACCCGCTTCTTCAAATACGAAATGGGAGGTGTATGATTTTGGTTTTACCAAATGACCTTCCTTAACTCAATTTCTATTGGTTCTCCTTGCCTCCTAATGATGAGAAGTCTAGTTTCTTCCCTGTAGAGACTATTATTTTAGCCTGACTGATCGTCTTACTAATGTTTAAAGGAGGAATTTTTATGTGAGACTGTTTGATTGTGCACAAATCCAAATAGAACTTCAAAGCAACGATAGTATTACATAGGTAGCATGTTTAATCTATGAATCCATCCAATGAAATGTCACCAACCACTTTCCAGAAAAATTTAAGAATAGCGAAAGGAACTGGGGATTGTCTAAATTATGACGAATTGGAATTTGGATCTAAAATCTCCTTAGAATCATCGCTAAAAATACTAATTCAGTTATGAACGGTATTCTCAAATCGACATCGCAACAGATGCTACGATAGAGGGGAAATTCCAATTCGTACTAAAAGGGTGGCGTGATACATTACGATCTACTTACGTAATTTTATCGAAATACAATTACTGCGCGCGATAAATTTTTATCTTAATGTGTAACTACATTCTTCCCTTGTATCTGGGCTCAGTTGCGGCCAATCGTTAGGCTCCTGAGAAGTTAGCATCACGCCTTGAACACTCAATATTTGAGTGACAGAAAGGTCACCGAGCGACTGAAAGGAAAGAAAAAAACTTTGGAGGGATCACATGGATGCGTTACAATTGACTTTAGTGAGTTACAGCTAATGCGTGGCCGACATGAGGAGAAATCCATGTTGCCATGGGCTCTTAATTGTTGCCTTTATTGCCGTTCGACTTCAACAATGTCAGCATAAACTATTATTGCTCAATACTATATTAATTGAAATATCCAATTGTTTATTAATCTTCCCGAGTGCAGAGTTGCAACCGGTGCGTCATAATATACTAAAATTCAACGGTACAACCCACATATGATAAATATCTCAACCCCCTCTTAAAACACTGCTCTTTATTCCAATTAAAATAAATAGAGGCTTAATGAGTAATCTTTGCTTAAAAATTAAGAATCTAATCTGCGTTTCTGCGCGATTCTATGACGAACCCAATTATCCCTTTCTACGGAACCCCACGATGGTAAACATTCCTTTGTGAGCAGTGACAAAAATAAGTTACTTAAGAATTCAAAAGTAGCAAATGCAAACATACTATGAAGTGTTGAGAATTCGTTTATGGGTCATACGAGGCGTGATAAAAAAGCGGAAATTTTAAATTTCCCGAGCTATGTAATTCCAGTTGTCAAAACAATTTTCTGTGTATTGGTAGACGTGTTCCTAACGTACTACATTGTTAACGGCAGCCATTTTGAAAGCTTTGTCTATTGTTGGCAGTCGTTAGAGAATAGAAATATCAGCGATATAAAATTTGAAATACAGTCTTCACGTGCTTTAATTAATGATTTATAATCAGCTTAGTAATTAATAGCTAGGCTAGCTGATAAACGTAATCTATGTAGGTTATGAAATCCAACGAGAGTCGAAAATTTTGTGAAAGATTGGATGGCCCCTTTCATTCGGAAATGCGCAGTAGTATTGGTGAAAGTGCTTTGACAGCTGCGCTCATTTCGCACGTATGCCCCCGCCGGGAATCGAACCCAGGTCCGCTTTCACCGAAGAAGAACGCGTTGCCCACTTGGCTATAATGCAAAGCTCTTTGGAAATCCGGTAGGGAACAAAAAATGGTCGAAGATTCGTGTAAATACGGTAAATTCGCAACTTATGTACTCAAAACCGTAAGATATTCTAGCAGTTAACTTTCCCCCATACACAGTCTCGTATTCCCGTGGAGAGGCAGGTAAGAGTAAATCGCTACTTTTTGTGGTTTGAGAGTAATTGCGCTTTCATGTGATTGACGCTGTTTTCTATACCCCCAGGGGCCCGATTGTGTACTTTCTCAAACAACCAGACATAGTGATCTAATCACCGAAGAATTTCTTGAATGAAAGGGATGTGTGATGTCAGGTTCGACCCAAACAGCTTTGATTCCTCGTCTGAGGTAGTAAGCATGCGTTAAGGTATGTGTCTCCAGCGAAACCATCTGAAGAATCCCTTAAACAATTCTTGTATCAAATGATATGCTGATTTAAGAAGAAGTATATTAAATTACTCCATTTTTGGTACATATATTTTACCGATTATTTGGTCAAAAATATTTTTACAGGTTTTCTCGCCCCCGAATTATTAGTAAAGGCATGGTTTTCTTGCAAAACCGTCACAAAGGTCTGAATAAAAGGATCTCGATTAATTTTATCTATGAGTAAGATGATTTGGAAAATTGCTTGACTGGCAATTTTACAGAATATGCTTTTCATTGTACAGATGTGAACGCAGATTGAAATAATGCTATACATTAAAGAAACCTAATTATGGGGATGGCTCTAAATTCTATTATTTCGATCATATAATATCGTGGAAACACACCTATATAATTGTCATACCAATGCTAGGTACGATCTGCAAAAGTTTTCCTTAAAATTCTGAAGAGAAATTCATGAGATAGATTGTAATCAGAATTAAATAATGCTTCCAGAAGAACCGAAAAAATTGCCGTCGTTTTCAATACATTTCTGACTCCAATTCATGATTCTCTTGATACAAATCCACTACTTTCCCGATTACATAAAAACTGATAATATACGGTTTATAAGTTACATATAAAACTCAGAAATCGAATATGATGAATATTTAATTACTTTACTAGAATTTCAAACGTCTGCATTTTTCTTTCAACTCAGAGATGTATTAAGGTGTTGGGTTTAATCTTAATATATGTAAAACTATCGGAGTATTTATGTGAAAGACCAAAATTTAATCGATATTTTAATGGCACATCTCTCCTCAATATAAAAGATCAAACGTTTTTAAAATAAGCTGTTTAATTTCCCCTTAGCAACGCGGAAAATTGTAAATAAATGGCTCAGCTCTCAACTGACGCATTCTGAACGGGACGTTCTGAAACTTTTAAATGAGATTGGGAAGGAATAGATAAAGATAAAGGACAGTGGAAAAGTAACGAAGTCGTTAAGATATGCGGACGACAAAGCCTATCGATGTTTTCACAGGAAAAATAAACTTTTGATCTATAAAGCATGTGTATCGCCACCCATGTAAAGGGCAAAACCACAGTTGTTTATTTATCCATAGTAACGCGAAAAATTGTAAGGAAATGGCTCAGCTCTCACCCGACGCATTCTGAATGGTCGTCCTAGAACTATTTTGCGTGCAATCACTTCTCAGCAGGAAAGTGTTTGAGCGCAATTAAGTTGGGCCCGAGGGGTTAAGTGAAAGTATGCGACCACAATGGCTGTTGATGAGAGATCAATTACGGTTTTTTATGTTGGTTTGTTGTATCAAACCGACAGTAGGACATCGCAAGACTTTTAAACGAGGTTGCGGAGATGGGGGTGGGCATTTCCGGGAAGTTTTTCCTCCTCGGAAAACATGTGAGCTGATTAATGAATTACCTTTATTAGTAAACAAACGTTTGCAAGTCAACAGCAAGTTTTCACGCAAACGCATCCCAAACTGGCATTTGCTGAAATTCAGCGGAGCAATTAAATGAACAGAGATGTCTACAGAACTCTTCTGTGGTTTGTGGAGTATCACTTGTCTACATTAAGAAAGAAACGGTCGCTATAAAAACATAACGCCGCAGGTCTTAGGGCTAATTTTTCTGTTTAAATAATCAATATCTCAGAGTTATTGTTGATGGAATATATTAAACATAAGCAGGAGATGATAGGTTAGTGTCGAGTGGGAATTGATTGCCGAACAATGTTTTTAAAGGTAAAATACAAGGTAGAAGAAGGATATAAGAAACACGAATGTCGTTTGTAAATGTTAAGGAAGAACTCGTTTATCATAACTTAATAAGGAAAGGGCTTCATATGAGTAATTTCTTGGAGAAGTGGTTGTCTCTTTTCAATATTGTTCAATTCATCAGTTATAAATACCATATTTTTATCAGGAATTCAGCTAAGGATTGCTCTTTTCCTATTATAAAATCTTTGGTGAGTGAAAATATGCATGTTTAATATCGAAAACCTCAATCAGTGGGCAAAACGAGTTGTTGAAAGGTAAAGCAAAAATGTAAACATTTCCGATTTAAGGGGAGGCCATACTCTAATACCACCATTTTGGAATCTTTTAAGGTGTTATTTAGTTACTATGGAGAAAGTTTGTTGCATATAAATTGTAGATATTCATACATGTAAAATTACTTTACTAATTATTTCTTTAGTAGGTATAATATAAGTAATTTGAAAAGATAAATAAGTGATCTTCGAGAAGCGGCCCGCCTACTTGTAGTTTTTTCTATACCCTTATGCGGCCCTATACCTTTCTGAAGACCACTAGCCTTGGTAGTAAATTAAATGACAAAATTCACCAATAAGCATTTATTTCTTATATGACTGTTTTCTTGCGTAATTTTTAAGTACATAAAGTAATCTCTCAAGTTTATCAATTGCGGTTCTGCAATTATACACACTACTTTTCGTTAATACCATTTCGGAGTGGTTTCCCGTCTAAATTTACAATTATATGATTAAGATTTATGCCCCGCTAGTCGCCTATGGTGAATAGCAGGGGCTGTATTAACACCTTACCTAATCTACCCTATTAGCTTCTCTGATCTTAAGCGGAAAGAATTACCAGAAGTTACTATCCTTTCTAGCGATTATTTCCTTGTACAAGTATAACTTCGCGCTCGTTTTTTACCGGAATTACCGTGTCTTTTACTTCCCCTAAAACTTCTGAACTGAGAAGTTTTTGGAAAAGCTTTCGTCGGTAATCAGATCTTATCACCTGCTGAATATATGAAGTCAATAAGGCCAAATGTACCGAATTTTATTGATCTCCGCTGTTATCTTTTTTTGGAAACTGAATACAGCGTAAATCATAATGCTTTGAATGAATATTTTCGAATTCCGAGAAGAGCGGGCGTAAAGCAACACTAAGAAGATCAACATATTGTAATTAGTGTGCATCATTAACTATCGCAAGTGAGAACTTGTTAACCGTACGGAAAACGCATAACAGACTGAAGAACTGATGCATTATTTAGATGAGTGCAGAGTGAGTGATAGCACTGTTATAGAGCCGAAGGTTTTATTCTAATCACGATGAGGGGATGTCACTACTCACCACATTTTATAGATGCAGGAGGAAGTTTTAGTTCACAGCTCACATTCTCCTGAGGAGTGTCCCATTTCAGTACTTTGTCTCAGAACTGAAAAAGAGAAGAAAATTACATCTCCACCTCTTTACACTGTGGATTCTACCGAGGTATAGAAGGAAAAGTTTCTTCTGATTAAATAATTGTCTATTTTCAAGGGCACATCTAACAAAAATTCAATAATGTAATCCGACTAACAATATATTGATGGCATTAATGAGGCGTGCGTTAATTAATACGATTCAACTGTAATTACTCCGATTAATGAATACACAGCGTTTTCTTTCTCGCAACAATATTTCCATAATTATTAATTTCTGTAAGAAGATACCTTATAAAATTTACAATGTATTACATGGTAATAAAGAAATGGGAAACATGTATGCCCTTATTTAAGGGCCCCTTTGCTAGGGCCAGAAAAAAACTTGAGTAGTACCGTGGCATCCTTTAAGTACGGTAGAAGTAGTAGTAATTCTAAAAGTGCTTCGACAGCTAAGGTCATTTCTTATGTGAGCCCAAACCAGGAATCGAACCTGGGACCGCTTTCACCGAAGTAGAACGCGTTACCCACATGGCTATCTGGAGCCCCAAGTGTGTTGAGAATCGGCCAAGATGATCGATGGAGGTAACATACAAATTAAGTAGAGGGGTTCATAATAATTAATCTTAACATACGTCCCCATTTTGACCGCGACTGTTCCGGTTTCAACGCACGGTCAAAGTATCCGATATTTCAGTTTTCCGGTTTATTTGGCTATCTCATAGAAAGAGGGATATATAGGATAAGGAGGTATCAATCTGAAAAATAATTTATACACAAATTTTCTTCAAGTCGCGACACTGCTTAAATTTGAGGGTCCGAAAAGCATAGGAAATTGACTCATTGTCAGCCAGCAATTTCCGGTTTCTTATCATAAAAATTTGGCAGTCCTAGCAATAATCTACTCTCAAGGAGCTCACTTAACTATTTTCATGCAAAGTTTCATAATGTCTTGAACTGTAGCCATCTGATGAAAGTGAAATAGGTAAATGACTCTGAAGAGAAATAAGCAATAAAAAGTTTATATTCTAAGGAAGAATGGACTTGAAAAAAGTCTGACGGGCCCGGGAAACGAACCCGGGTCTCCCAATTAACGGTGGGGTGCTCTGTCCGTTGAGCTATCCCGGCAGAACATTTCTCCAAGCCATTCGGGAGACTTTGTGGGCAAGGAAGACTTTTTTTCAAGTCCATTCTTCCTTGGGATTTTTCCTTGGTGCGCACCATCTTGAGCAAAATCACCCTTACCTATTTTCCTGTACTGGCTATATTCTTGAAAAATATCCGGGTTTGCTGACCTGTAAAATCAGGGCTTCCAATTGGTGCGATTTCTTTTACGAATATTTTTTCAAGTTGTCTCCCCTGCAAGACCATTTTATGACAGCGTCCATCATTTTGACTTGTAACTGGTTTATAACCTGTTTACCGTTAACTTTTGACCGTTGATCTCCATCGAAGATTTATTGTATTTTATTGCAAATTGTCAGGTTGGTTACAGTTATACTACTTTATCAAGGTTATTCATTATTCTCAGCGTTATATGGTGAGCAAGTGATATTTTTCTGTTAGTCTACCAGTGTTTAAAGATAAATTAATTCCACAGTTGTTTATATATTATGAAAATGTAATAAATTAATGTGATAATGACGCGTATTATATATTTTTATATTCATATCTTGGTCTAGAGAGATGCGAAACAGTGCAACAGTATGTTCAAAAGATATTTTATTATATATTTAATAGTCGATTTTCATCCATTGGTATTTTTTTCTGTTAATTTTCTGAAAACGTGGATATTTTAGATGTTTATACAATTCTGTTAAGTCAGACTTATTACTTATTAGGACATCGCGAAATAACAAGAAACACATTTTAATGAATAATGCATATAAAAGATGTCATTACTCTCGTAATATCCTGACAACTATGCTAATTATTCAATGTTTGTACATACAAGTTAGTTATTTTATAATTATAGCACGAAAAAACTAATATATACACGATAAACATAGGGTTTGTGACGGCGTATCACTGTTTATTTATTTTATAGCGGCGCATCCCTGTTTGTATTGTTTATAGCGACGCATCACTGTTTATCTTGTTTATAGCAACGCGTGGTGGCGCGGATTCCCCGACGTAGAGTTTAAGTGAATAAACTCCATTCTGAGTATCGTTCAATCTAAAACGACTTTATTTATCCTAGAGGTGATATTTATCTTCACATAACTTTACTGAACTTCACTTTTTTGCGTTCTTGTGCACAAATATTACATGTATAATATTTTCCATGTAATAATCAAAGCTTAAGGCAGCAATCACTTTGTTTTGACTCTGCTACAGAAACGATAAATCATAAACCTGCTCAACTTAACCTATCCGAAACATAAATTTAAAAGTGAAACAATTTCATTTTGTAAGAAAAACTAACGTATCTTCAGTATCAATATAGCTACAGTTGCGTTTTGCAAGAAAACGTCAATACTAAACCAATCTACGTCTAAACTAGTTTCTCTTTTCCATTCAACGATTTATGGCTCTAATCTCTCATTTGCGTGTCCGCATGGCAAACAGCTATGGGAACAATTGAAGGCCAAAGACCGATTTTTCCTTATCCTCGGTGACTTAATATTCTTCCTTCCTCAGCTTCTACGTCATCGATGGTTGCTTGCCGCTTATGAACTACTTCCCTATGCGAAGGAGCGCCTTCCAACCTCATCGTTTCTGGCTCTTTTCCATGAAAAAAGGGTACTCTTTTCCAAAGTTAAAAGAATAAAATTGCTATAGGACTGTTTAACTTAAAAATTTAGCTCCAGCAAAGAGATATCGAGGGAATGTAAGAAAGTGATAAGCAATCCGTTGGCAGTCATAATCAAGGTCATACTAATATCTGCAGAGATTTATTTTCTTTGACAGGAAACCCGATATCGTTTTCTGTGTTGTTTTTGTGATAAAGACTCATTGTTGAATCGTTCTGGAAAGAGCAGACCACATTTAATCATATCCACGCATTGTTATTCTATAAAAATACATTGTTATGGTCTAAATGAAATATCTTACTGCTATTATTACAAAATTATTTCTTCTGATTATTCTTATATTGTAGCAGTAGTATTGTTATTCTATAAAAAAATACATTGTTATGGTCTAAATGAGACATCTTACTATTATCATTACAAAATGATTTCTTCTGATTTATTCTTATATTGTAGTAGTAGTATTGTTAAATGTGTTTTGACAGATTACGTCATTTCGCATATGCGCCCTCACCAGGAATCGAACCCGGGACCGCTTTCACTGAAGTCAAACGCTCTGCCCTCTTGGCTATATCCGGGAGCCAATGTCATAGTTCTACGTTATTACAAATGTTTATTTAGGTGACATTTAACATAAGTTCCATCTAATGTACAGCCTCTCAGGGAAACCTTATCAGCAGCAGAATCGGTGAAATATCTTGGATAAACACTAAGGAATAACTTGGAATACCTACATCCGTAATATAAGTGGACGAGCACTTAAGAAACTTGGATTCGTCAAGAGAATAGTCGGTCGGAGTAAAGAAAAAGTCCTGGGGGCGATGCTAATTTGCGTTAGTTAGGCCTCGATTTGAGTATGCGTGTAATGTATGGGACCCCTGCCGGAAAATGTTGTATTCGAGAATCAGAAAAAGTACAGCGAAAGACGATACGTTTTGTGAAAAATTGTTATGAGAAATCAGTAATCGTTACTTAGATGCGTCAGGAAGCAGGATGGGAATCTCTAGAAGATAGAATATTTAAAAAATACTCAATTTACTTCATAAGTTTAGAGAAAGCACTTTCACAGATGATGTAGCCCAGTGATTCCCAAAGTGGGCGATGCCGCCCCCCTAGGGGCGCTGGTCTAATCTAGGGGGGCGCTAGACGAAAAAGAATTTTATCACATTGCCAGTCATCTTTCTTTCTCAGTAGAGATTTACTGGCTTTATGGCATCAATGCAATATCAAAAAATTGTCATACATAATTTGGTGGATATTTTCATCTCTGCTGTGCGTGATTTCCTTATTATCCTTCATCAGCTATGGCCACACATATATTAACTTTCATAGATTTTCATATTTGGGGGGCGGTGGTATGGATCCAAGGGGGCGGTAGCATGAAAAAGTTTGGGAAACACTGATGTAGCCGATGTAACGCGTCCTCCATGATACTTTGGCCGCTCTGATACTGCGAGGAAGATCAAGGAAATAGATGCTAGAAAAAATGGATTCAAGAACTCGATTAGGGAAGTAGAGTTATGGTGCATACATCCCCTGCCAGACGCCGTGAGACGGCTTGCAGGGTACTTATTTAGACGTTGACATGATTATTATGTACCTATTATTTTTTAGCACAAAAAACCGGTTTATAGTATACGTCATGAATAACCGCTCGAAGTTCGGGAAGTAAAGTGCATGGGAACTTTACAAAGGAAAACATTCGCTGAAGACGGATTTCACTAAATAATTATCACATTTTTTTTCTGCTAATCTGCAACACGTTAAAACTGCTTTCTTCTCATCCCTAGAAACATTCTCTTTAGACTTTGAATCAACCGTCCACGTATTGAAATTTCGCACTTTCTTCATTTCGCTTGGGTCATTGCTCTCGTCCAAGTTTTGGAGATTTTATTTTCTCATTTAGATAAGCGTTGTTCAAACCCCTTGATTGGAGTTTGTATTCCTCACCATTTATACCACTGTTTATTGGATAGCTTTACGTAATTTATTAAGAATAAATTAATATGAAAAATCTAGTGACATGTTGAATCTAGTTAGATATACACTATAAGACATCCACAGGATCGGAATGTGTTTTTGTATTAATGGATGAAGCACTTTGGAATACCCTTTTATTCTTAGGTTTTGAGCTGCTAAA
The DNA here is from genome assembly GCA_000376725.2 of Ladona fulva. Lineage (NCBI taxonomy): Eukaryota > Metazoa > Arthropoda > Insecta > Odonata > Libellulidae > Ladona > Ladona fulva. The sequence goes on from KZ308143.1 coordinate 2,148,249, forward strand.
CTTTGGAAGAAAATGATGATATAAAATTGGGATTTCTGCAGGAAATTCCTCCCGTCTTTTATGTTAAATATAATCCCTCAATAATGGAAAAAATGGCCAAAATAAGTAATTCCTTTCGCTTGAATGTAAGCAGCATTTGAAGAAATTATAGAAATGCCACGGAAAATTTCATCCTCCTATGAATGCTGTACACGAGTCGTAGAAGTTTAGCTTTAACGAAAGGGCTTATTCAGTCATTTATTTTTCATTTTAGTGTTTAAGACTATTAAAGCATCTTAGCATTTATACAATCAGCCTTAAATAGCGTAAAATAAGAGGAATAGTTGCGAAGACAAGAAATAAGCTAAAGAGGTTACTCGAACGCTTGGTGTTTTCACCCCCTGCCAAGCGCCGAAAAGAGGCTTGCAGGGTATTTATGTAGATATATACTTAAGACTGATTGCCAAAAGAAATAAATCGTTCATAAACTTTCTTTCATCCAAAGTCATAAATTAAATAATTTGAATGAGATGAAAAAAGTAGAAACGTCACCTTTATGTGCGAAAAAAATTTTCCCCGCAAATACAGATAAACTAATAACTTATGAAAATCAATAAGGCTTACTACTATCCTCATCCATATCAGGCGTATGGATAGTAATTTATTACTTTAGGATAATGATTTCGCAATAAATCAGTACAAGTCACCTGAATACGAAGAGGCTCATTAAATGTGTGTCTCTTTTACCCTTGAAGATCATGATTTACCAACTTCACGATCTAAGACAGGATAGTGATTTCAGGAAAAGTATCGTACCACGATATTCGTGACTTAGGTCGTGCACTTCATTCCATCGTTCTCTACTCATAATGGTGAATGAATTATAAATTTGCAAAAAATCTATAAGGCTTTGCTGATAGAAGAAAAGCTTCTGATGAATTACTGGCGGATCCAAAGGGGGCGAAGGGGCAACCAGCCCCCGCTTAATCACTCTGAAATAATAGTAATATGACTAAGTTATGACTTGGTTAGAATTAAAATCTGATTACGAAGCGTTTTTTACAATATCTGTTCGTCTACTGTATCTATCATGACAAAATGACATCTATATCTACGTGAATACCCTGCGAACCGCTGTTCGGCGTGTGGCAGGTGGTGTAAACACCAAGCGTTCCAGTTGCCTCTTTAGCTTATTTTGTCGCGAGTCGTTCGCGGAAAGAATAAGTCCCTAAAACGACTTGTCTGTTTTTCTTATTTTACGCTCATTGTCGGATCGGCCGAAGTAGCAGGGGGTCGCATAATACAGATTACCGCAAATGTGAATACTTCCTTTGAATTTACCAAGCAACCGCAGCCTATCTTCTAATTTACTTTCTATTAAGGATTCCCAAACAGCATCAGAGAACATTTTCGTAACGCCTGCTTTTTCATCGTAGCATTGTTTAACAAAGCGTTCCGCCTTGCGGTGCATGTTATTGAGTACACTTTTCATCCGCTGGATCCCATAAACTCACCGCATATTCCAGATGGGGCCTGACAAAGGTGAAGTAACATCGCTCTCTGAAGTCAATTAAAATTTATTTATATAAAAGTTGTTTATAGAAAAATAATTTATATAAAAGTTTTTTATATTCTAAGTTTAATTTAAATTCATTTTAAATATACTATAAAGTTATATAAAAAGTTAATTGGAGATGAGTGCACAAGGAAATCGTATTAAATCGCCGCCCCGCTTTGACAAATATGTAGATCCACCCCTGTGGCGAATCCCGCAACATTTCCGCATTATCATTATTATCATCGCTTCAAGGATTTGGTCCTCTTTCATGTCACACTGGATGCAATTTTTGCTTGGAATGGAAGTTGCACAAATTAGAAGAATAGGAGATGCCAAGGAAGCTTTCATGATAGGAAGAGAATTGATGGCCAGAGTCCAAAAGACACGGAATAAAAAATAGTTAATAGAGTACTTGGTGTGGATTGTTTCGCTGTGTGGGTGTGAGACGTGGACCTTAAGAAGGAAGGATGTGAAAAAGTTGGAGGCCTTCGAGGTGAGGGTGAGGCGTAGAATGGAAAAAGTAAGTTGGGTTGATAGAAAAACAAATGTGTAGTCCTGGTGATGGCGGGGAAAGAGAGGATTATGTTGGGAGTAACTAAGCAACGGCAGAGGGGTTTCTAAAGAAAGTAAATCTAAGTCGGATGCAAGGGAAAGGGTTGAGGGGGATAAAGAAGGAAAGATGTTGCATGATGCAGAAGATGGTTTTTATCTATTTAGATAATCTTACAAATAGAACAATGTTCCGGTGGTAAGATTTGGAGAATTTCCACCCTCACCTAAAAATACAATACAAAACAATGACGCTGTCGGATGCACTAAAACTCTTGTGAATCATACAATAATAATACAACATACACAATTAATCAAATCAAATTTAGCTCTCCAAAGTTCATCACTTAGATGAAGTCTTTCACCACTCTACGATTTATCCAAGCACAGCTGCCCAAACTATGAACAAAAAAAAACTTGTCTGTTTATTTACTGCCACAGTTAATATAGTCTGGTGGCAGCGTTATACAATGCAATAGATACAGTAAACTAAAACAACAATCTTACAATATTTTATAGTAATTTAAAGCAAATTTGTCTGAAGTCTTTTCTGCTTTTCGGGTAGGGTTTGAAGGCATCTTCAGGTAACATATTCCAGTCTTTTACTCCTCTATTTATAAAAGAATATACCAAAATATTCGTGGGGAATTATTATTACTATTAATTAGGGAATTCCAGGGGACATAAAATTACCAAGAGGAAGAGCACTTGTGATGATATTCGTAACACCATATCCCATTACCTCTCCGATTGTCGGTGCAATGGCTGAGGAAGCTCTTTTCTGATGTCCACTTCCTTCTTTTAGTTTATCTCTGTAAATCCTAAAATATTTCTTATAAACTTCATATCCAAATATAATCAATTCGATTATCTTTCATATCCAAAGCCTGGATTACGATTCCTTAACCTTTTATCATCATCCCGGTTTCTTATTCTCTCATCCAGGACCGGCTTCGGGAACCAGGCCTTCAGACAGCAAGCAAGTAAGCCGCAGCCATATAGAGGTTTTTTGGGTTCCAATACAATAATATCGAATGAAAAGGCACGGATATCTGAAACCGAAAACACGGAAAATTTAGAGATATTCTTTTTATACAACTAATATGCTTGACGCTGTAATTGGTAAATTATTATATACACACATGATTAATATACTACATGCATTGGATAAAATGATTGTTGCCACTAATCAGGCGTTACTCAACAATAGTTGATGTCGAAATTGTTGAAAGTAAAATTAAAATTTAACAATTAAGTCCGTGAGTTTGCTACGGACAAACGGCATCAGAAAACAATACTCGACGCAGAAAATGTTGAACTTCTTTCAAGAGAGGAAAACATTTCTTTTATTTGATTTTTTTACATTACATTTTAAACTATATATTTTACTATTGGAAATTTTGCTTTTTATGTTTCTTTAAGAATATTTTAACACGTTTTCGTTTACATCGCAATTTCTCTGCTATAGAACCGCAAAAATTTAAAAAGGGTGCCCCAGCACCCAAGGGTAGCAAGGAGCACTGTAAAGAGGGTCCGATTTTCCCGGTCTGTTTTTGCGAGGTGGGCATTAGCGATTCCACTCCGTAAAATGCCGCAATTTACCCATTAGATGCTGCGTATGAAATGTCCCTAATCGACAACATCGGCCACATTACGAGAGATTTGAATCTTGGAAGCATACATTTCCGGTGAGCGACAACACCCTTCACCAGACCTTGAACTTGGCGTCGGTGTGATGGAAGGAGGGTTCTCCTTGGCCGAGACCTCAGACGTTCGCGAAAAATGCAAAAGGAAGGAGCGGAAAGCGTCGGAATGACTCATAACCTTCCTTAACCTTCCAGAAGGCTTTGGAAGGCTCGGGAGAGCAGGTCCTCTCGGGGATGTGTTGAGCCAAAGCCAACAAAAGGCCTTGTTGCCACGAGAGGCCCCTCGCGGGTAAAATGCAGACTCCCCTTAGCAACAGCGAATGGGTGGAGTGAACGATTCTTTGGGACACTGCCTACGGAGGGAAAGAGGAAAGGAAACACCCGATGGGTACAGAAAAGAATGAGCCTGGAGGTGGAGATGAATGCAGATTTCTGCTGGTTTGAAAGCCTCGCCAAACAACACCCATCCCTCGCGCCGCTTCATTTTTTTGCCGTGCGGCATTGAGAATAAGAATCACGCAACGTATTACGACAGCAGTTTCGCGTGAATCCGACTTTTATTCCTGATTCGACTGCGGAGGAATGACGGCCTGCTCGCCGTCTGATATGTGACCTGATTGGCAATCGTGCCTACTATTGAGGCGATATGGGCAGACAATAAGGAAAATGTGTACTCCCCCACGGAGGGATATGGAAATTTATTCGCGGTGATTCCCCCCTTTCGCACGCGGTTTTACGCCGTGCTTGGCGATGAATGCACGGACGAAAGCGTTTGTAGATCGTGCCGGGCGTGCTCGAGATCGTAGCCAAGTGAAGTATGGTTTTCAACCAATTACCGAGCGGGTTTGCAAAAGAAATTATTTGAGTGTATTTTTGCTGTTTGTATCACATAGTTAACCCGTTGTTGTTTCTTCGAACCAAGCTTGTTTACTTATTTATATTTCATTATTTATTGTTTATTTATTAATTTGTTTTCTATCTCGATATTTTACGTTTCTTTAAGGACCAAAGGACTTATTTTTCTCGGATTAATTCATTGCTTATATTTTATCGTGATTTTGAAATATTTTAACATTTTCGCTATTTATGAAAGCAATTAAAATCTTCGGCAGCTTTGATGCCCTCAATTTATAACCTTTGGAAATTTTCTCAGGAAATGCTAACTGTTGCAAATAAAATATATTTTGTATTTAGATAAGGAAGACCAATTTATCTCGTTTTTCGTCCCGTTAATTATCTCAGTTCTGTTGGGAAATTTAAACTTTTGGGAATTTAATATGTCCTCTCTTTATTTAATGACTGTTTAATTGACTATTTTTATTCGATTACCTACCTTATCTGAGTTCCATTGAAAATTTAAACTTTTGGAATTATAATATATCCTCTAATTTTTTGCTCATATATTTTCCTATTTGAGGCATTTTTTTAATATCGATATTTTCTTTATATGTTTTTCTTTGGTAAACTATTTATCAAGAATTAGATATCATTACGACTCTACACCCAATTGCTTTTAATCAAATTAACTGATCAAATGATACTTGGGAGAATTCCATAATGCAAAACAATTTATTGCCGTAAGAAAGTTAATCTCTTGTACACTTCAACCAACTTTACCCATACACTTCACCACTTCATTTCATTCTTCATGTAAAAGTGTTTTTATAAAAATAATCGATTTATATTATTCACTCATGTCGCGATAAATTAATTTTTACCCTTCGATCAACTTTCCTACGTACTAATGCTGAAAATTTGAAAGAAAATGAGCAGTAAGGTTTAGTAATGATGGATGTAATTATGAATAGGGGTAGTCAGTTTTGACAGTTTTCGTTTCTAATATATTCAGCGACTTTACATCGAATTTCTTAGAAGAATATGAAAAATCGATGAAAAAAAATATCGCATGAACGCGTTAGTTTTTCGCATCACTATGCTATGCTGAAAAAATATCTGAAATCGAGAGTTTGCAACCTTGATGTCACGAATAATAAAACCTTTAAAAGCCAGTCATTTTTTAATTTGTTTTGCTCACCAGAAGGTAGAATGCCACTTCAACTCGTAAATCTCTCTTTATTCCTTTTCATTCACGTTAGATACATTTAGAATCGTAACCGTTCCTTTCAGACAAACTTTTCAATTCACTCGGTATTTTCATGTTGAATCTTTGATGGACCACCGTTTCTTTGTACAAGAAACAGCGGGCAAACATTATCGAGCGAAAACTATTGCTATAAATATGCAATTATTCCCTTATGTGTAAATTTTGGTCGTTGGCTATGAGGAGTGGAACATCTCTTCATCTCCGAACGTGAGAGGAAATCATTTCAATTTCCTTGTGTTCGCGACGGCGGAGGAGTGGAAATATTTCAGGAGCTGCGCGATTGACGTTTTTGCGCTTTGCACGTTTGAATTTAAAGTAATATTTCTTGGCGTTACGTTCGAACAGACTTTTGAAAAGGTTTCGAAATTGTAAATAAAGAATCACTCGTCATTTATAGCGTGGTCCCTATCGGAGAATATTAATTTTGAGGGATGGGCCGACATTTGTGGAGCATCGTATGGTTACCGTGGATACGTGTATATATATACGTATCCATAGCAACTGGTAATAACGTTACAGGAAAGAATGTCACAGTTTTGGCTGATAGATGCTGGCCAATGGGAACGTTGCAGGAAAACGTTCACAGAAATAAGTCACAGTTTCGCATTTTGAATTATCGCTAAGGGGCTTAACTTAATGGTTGTAACAAATGATCTCTCGAACTCATTCCAATTTACGATGTCATGAGAATAAATTGATTCTCGTCATAAGAAAGTATTGCTCATAAAGATATGTTTTAAGCGTACAAATATTTGTTAATATGACCCTTGAGAATTTGGCTATGTTATGAAATATTTGTAAAAAATTTGGGGAGGTGATGCTTGAGCCTGCCAACTATCCTCCTTTGTGCGCCCACACCATACTTAGTTGTTACTTTTACTGTTGTTGTTAAGTAAACATGTCAAATTAACGCGCGGTAGTCAAGGGCATTGTTGAGTTGTTTACAGTGCAACGAAAACGCACAAAAGAGTGATACAACAAGACCTCGGTATACTTGAAAAATGTGTGCTAGGAGTGAACAATAAACCACATCACCAATAGTTGTATAGAATGCAGAAATGCTCCTAGTATTTTAATCTTCTCAGACCCAAAGAAGAAATTTAGAAAAAGAAACAGAATCATTAGATGTACTATATAAAAATGATTATATATTTCGTTCAGCATTAAAACTTCATTTAAGCAAGTTATCGTACTATATTTAAATCCAAACAAATGAGTCGATGGCACTAGAAATTTAGTACAAATTACCTGGGCCTATTAAATAGAATAATAAATAAATTTGGTAAAATATAAAAACAAATTCTACTGACAAAAACAACACAAACAGTGTGGATGAGTTTGTTAATGAAAAGCATGCTTAATGAGATTGCAATGTAAACTATCATGTAAAAATGTAATATATGATTATTATCAAATGAAATTACTTGTAACTGTAATTAAAAGTCTTGCATTGTAATTGTAATGTAAATTTGTGGAGTTTAAATAATGTATAAGTTCTATTAAATGAAAAATGTTGTAATTGTAATTATTGTAATGAAACGTTATGTAGGTTTTTTATAACCAATATGTAAATTGTAACAGTAACTACTTATGGCAATGACTTGTCCTTTACATGTTTATGTATGTCGTTGTATGAACAAATTTATTATTATCATTGTTGCTGTCTTTGTTGTTGTTGTTTTGTTGTTGCTGTTTTGTTGTGGTTGTTTTGTTGTCGTTGTTTTGTTGTTGTTGTTTTGTTGTTGTTGTTTTGTTGTGGTTGTTTTGTTGTTGTTGTTTTGTTGTTGTTTTGTTGTGGTTGTTTTGTTGTTGTTGTTTTGTTGTTGCTGTTTTGTTGCGGTTGATTTTTTGTTGTTGTTTTGTTGTTGTTGTCAATAATAGTAAAGTACAGTATTGCGTCTCGATGTCGAATGATAGTTTGTAAAACCATATCTTGTTGTGTATACCTTCATTAAGTTTTATTTTCTCAAAGTATGGTCTTTATTTGGATGAAGTGGAATGTTAATTTGTGTTGGTGCACTTCAAATATACGAAAAGGGTATGATAGATGTAAGAAACTGATATTCATATCCCTGATAACGGTAATGTCAGTGGAAGCGATATTCCTTGCAATAATTCATAACACATTCGTCGTAATAGTGATTTATGCAGTGTATGCAGGAAAATCTCGCGTAAAAATATTATCAGCCTGTTGCTCAATCACTTGCAGTGTCTCCGTGAGAGGTCAGCTAAGATTTTAGCGTCAGCAGAAACTCTCGAAGAACAAGAGAGTAGTGCAAAAACTCTTCCCTTTCAATGTCTTTCTTGGAACCAAAATGGAAGTTTGGTAATCGAAGTATCTTTAGTTTAATTTCCCTTTTTGCATTCTTATCCGATATGTACTCCATCTGGGAAATCCCAGTCTAAGTGACATCTAAAGCTACTGTATTTATTAAAGCGCCCTCCATATAGTGCGTATGAAATTCATAGTAAAAATATATTGAGTGCGTAATTCATTCATGAGGTTTCCTTGACGATAAGTTGTTTACGACGACTCCGGAAAGACCTTCCAAATTATCGAACGAGGAAAACTGAACAGAAATTGTAACGCTGACCCGGATAAATATTCTCCAGTAATTTGTAGAATTTGTTGGAGACCTTTCCTGTTCTTCAGCTTGGTGATAAGTTACTTTAGTAGTGTGTAAGTTTAACATGATCATTAATTTAAAAAAATCGATTAAAATTTATGTTTTAAATGACGAATTCGATGGGCGATATACACTACTTTTTATAGATTCGAAGTCAATTTTTAGTTTATTGGAACCTATATTTAATTTAGGCAGCACATCTTCATGCTACCACATTTAATTTTTTTGCATTCAAAGCTGCGATTATTTAAAGAAATAATTCAAGCAGTTTCACCTTCTCTATTAATGGGAAAATTATTTTTTTACGCTTTTCCTGCAGCATGACAATTGTTATTGCTTTACTTGCCAATTGTACTGCACTTGCGTGGACTTTTTTCACCTCTTAGCGTTCTAGCATAGTGATAAAAGTGAGGGAAAACAACTTCAATCCTCGTCTTGCTTTTTAAGCTTCATTCCCCATGCGAAGTTATTACAACTATTGGTGGGGGGATGAGGTTCCAAAGCTGATGGATTAATGTACAAGCATACATACATAAGTGTTTCACCCTCCGGTAGGTTCATGACTCTTAACATTCACCATAAAATACCCTTTCTTTCGTTTCTTGGTAACTTACTCTACCCTTTGTATAAACTAAATCCTTTTGTCTCTTTCTTCAACTTTACTTTTTCCTTTACATCCTCCTGCAAAGTTTACCACTTAACGCAAAGGTATGCGCCTTAAAATCCAAGGATTACGTAATTACCTAAGTTTTCTACCTTTCGGTAAATTCATATGCCCTAATATTCTCCACTAATCGCCATTTCCTTCCCCTCCCGGTAATCCACTCCATCCCTTATGCCATCTAACAACTTTTGTCTTTGTCTCTGTCTTGTCTTCCACTCTGCTTTTTTCTTGTATTCCTTTTTCAATAACATTCTTCAGCGATCCCTCTCTCCTCAATATTTGGCCCACCCATTTCCTCTGTCGACGTTTAGTTACTTGAATTAAAATCCTCTCCTCCCCGACCATCTCTAGTACCTCTGTGTTTGTTTTTCTATTGATCTAACTTACTTTTCCATGCTACGCCAAACCCACATCTATAACGCTTCATATCTTTTGATCTCCTCCTTTATGCACAAGTTTCACACCCATATAGCAAAACACTTCACACCAAGGATTTTACCAATATTTACCTGATTCCTTTCTCAAGACCTCACGGTAGCTTACTTGGTCAACTTTTTCATACCTCACCAGTACAGCTCCCATCCCAAGATAAAACATTTCCCAAGTAAAAGAAATTATCTAACTCTTCTTGTTTTTCACCATGTTCTCTGATTGTTAATTTATCTTTCTTTCCTTTGATGAATCTCAGTACTTTAAATTTTCTTACATTTAATTTCATTTCAAATTCCCTTGCTTAATCATTTAGCGCATTCACTTGCTCTATTACATTTATTTTTCTTGCCTCAATATCTTAGAGCCCACGTTTCAAACTCATACAGAAAAACATTCCATGTAAATTATTTTACTAATAATTCCTTTACCAATTCCGTTCTTCATCAGTTCCCTATGCTTCTTTGGCTAATGCTATTCTTTTCCGAACCCCAGCTGTGCATCTTCTAACATTAAATTGAAGACTGTCTAATTAAGGAAACTGGTTCATCCGTTTTAGTTTTTCTTTATCCACCCTAACCATCGCGAAATCTCCAAATTTAATTCACGATGAAAAAAAAAACCCAAACTGTGTAGTTATTGTATGGATCAATATATAGTTCCGCTTGTGAGTTATGAAAATGACACCAGATTAATCAGTGGCCAAATTCGTCTTGTTTTAAGCTGGATGAATATACTGGAATCGTCTTCATTGCTTTCCACCAGCCAAGTCTCTGCCGTGACGTGTATAACAGCGTCTTAAGAGCTTCTTTTGGTTCGCAGACCTGTTTGTCCGGTGGAGGACCTTTTTGACCGAACGCGGAACCGACGGCCACCGTAAACGAAAAGAATAAAACGATTCACAATCCAATTTTTTTTATTCTTTCACACGTTCTGGTTCTTAGCGTGCACAATTCTTACTTCTATTTGTATTTAAAAGGATGTTACGTCAGAGTTCTCCGAATTAGCGACAAAGTCACATGAATAATTCACGGAAAAAAATAAACAAACCATTGTACAGTGGGTGCGATTTTAAAAGCACTAAATTCTCCTTAAAAAAACTTGTTTTTACTCGACATTGTCAGAATCTTCACACTCATCATACGTTTATAATGTATGCTAATGAATTTAACCCGAAGGATAGAGGAGGTCCCCATCAAGCGGTGTTCCCTAGCAACAAGACGAACTTGAAGAGAAATGAATAAGGTACCGTTTCAGCACACTAATTTATGATAAAAATTACTCCAGATGGAAAAAAAGTCGATACATGTATTCCTGTTCATTACTTATATCGTAAATTATTAAAATAATCGCAAATTAATATTATAATAATTAAATACTAAGTAGGAACGCCATTTCTACAACGGAACAACAAAAACAAGAATATCTGGTTGCCATGGGAGCAAAATATCTCGTTTACTTTTCAAATTTTTTCTCCTAGGTTACGAGAAGGTTCCGATTCTGAGGACCTTATGGATTCACGATTATGCGAGAAAGACATCTGTTTACTCTTGAAATAAACGAGGTAGACGGCTAATATTTCCACGCGTTTCTAAAACCAAAAGCGAACACTTTTTTTCTTCGTTTCTCGGAATCTGCCCTTGTTTATTTGCAGTTGCTTAGCAAAGACTTAATTTCCTCCTCAACAACACGCGAATTCAGTTTCTAAGAAAAACACCTCCCAGTGTGATCGGCTTCGTAATTCATCCGCAATGAAATTATTTTCCGTTTCCTCAAGTCCTCACCGCAGGAAAATCATGTCTAATCCATGTTTTAACTAAGAAGTTCCATTAAACCACATCGACCGCAATTAGAATATCGGGATTTTTATGAGGAATCGCCTGGAAATTCATTCTCGCAATTACGTCACTTGCAGTCATAGTGTATAAAGAGATTCGTGATTGCAAATTAATTTATTTAGCTGATCCACTAGAAGTTTGCGAATAGTTTTTTGTAACCTATGTTCCTCCTTCATCAATTTTGTACACAGATTTATATGTTACCGGTAGAAGTCGCTTACATACTGTAAGCCAATGGGTATTAACTTTTTTCCCGAAATCGTTTCCCCATAAACTTAAAAGCTCTTATTGGTGCATCTCAATTGGCCATTCGAACGGCATTATCCTAGCTTGAAAGCCATTCTGAGTTTTTGGGGCCTTAACTTCTGGGCCCTAACTTTGGGGCCCTAACTTCTGGGCCCTAACTTTGGGGCCATAAATTTGGGGCCTAGGTTATGGACCCTCAACAGAATCGGAAGAGAGTCTTAGAGGAATCTAAGGCAGCAATCCAATAGCCACTCTGACCCTACTTTGCCATTGTTTCCTTCATTTATCCTTTCCATCTATTTCTAGAATGAAGATTGATTTATAAACTCCTAATTATTGTATTCATTTCGGAAGAGGTTTAAACTGAAAACTTTAGGACGATAATTCTCTTTTATACGATTTAAAACTCATGAAGTCGTGTTGCAGAATAATATAATTGCATTAATAATGATGATGATGATGATAATTAACGAAGTTAATTTGCTCAGTCGTTTAGACTGTCAGCTTACAAAACCGCAGTTTTGAATTGGGATTTTTCTTAATCGGTTTAAAGAATTACGATAGCTTATCTCTGTGATTATACTCCAAAATGAAAGCAATCCGTACGAAATAGCTGCCTGGTTGGTGTTAGGACGTGTGGTATTGCCAGGGCATCGAAATGTAATATATTTCCTTCATGTTTTCTCTCAGTTTCACTGAAAAAATAAAACAACGCTTCAGTTCCGGTTTCGCTCCTTCTGTCAACTTCAAACCGGTTCGTACCGGTTCATACCGGTTTTTTCGTTTCGATCATTGTAATATCATATCCCTCTGAAAAGTTGTTTAATTATTTCCAGCTTTTAATTTCATATATATACAAGATATTACAAGAATCTGGGAATAAAATATAGTAATTAATCAATTGCAAGTCGAAGTTCCGCATGTTTGGAAGACCTAATTCCAATAAAAATTGAGAAAAATGTGAACAAAATTGGAAACAAAAAATAGGAATAAATATCGGTTTTTGGTTTCGGTTCGGTTTGAACAGTTTCAATTTTTTAGTCCGGTTTTCACTCCGGCACAAATAAGGTTTGTTTTTTCGGTTTCGATTTTCGGTTCGATTCCGGTTCGATGGCCGGGGTAGTTTCGGCTGTGATTAACCAGTAAGGATTATCAGAAGCCTTTCTGTTGGTGTTTCATCAAAAGAAGCTACACAGCTGAGCTCGTATGGGCCTCGACTGAGAATAGAATTCGGGATCGCTTTCATCAAAGGCGGACGCGCTACCCACTTGACTATATGGGAGCCTAAACCTTTCTGTGCGAAGAGTGGGAATGACCAGAAGGTAGAAGTAGGTTAAGCGTGCTATAAATGAGTGAATATTTTATTATAAAGTAATGTGTGTGTGTGTGTGTATGTATATTTATCCGCCTAAAACTCGAAAAACAGGACTTGCATGACTTTCAAACTTCGAGGTTTATAAATGTCTTTCCATATTAGAAAATAATCTATTTTTATTCACCTAACTGTCCTGGGTCGACTCCAGACGTTTAAAACTCTTTCCATAAGAAATGCCCGTAAACATCAGCTCCACCGCTTGCAGGCTTCCTTCCTTTTATAAAATTATATCAGAAAGAATAGCCGTACGAAATCGAGGCATGCACCTAAAGAAGGCAAATTGAATATAGATTCTTATTTAGGTCGTCGAATATTGTTTTCTGTCCAAAACTGCGAGAATTTTGACAAAATGAATGTAACTTTTCTAAAATTTTGAGGTTGTAAACAAACTGCCCCCCCCCCCCCCCCCTGGCGAGTGATTCCACTGTTAAATCCGATATCCAGCCTCTTCATACGAAGAATACATTGGGAATTGAGGTTCGATGAGAGATGTTAGTTTATCTTCTGTAAAAGTAAGACTACTTAATTCTATCTCTATTTTCCCCGTTGAGAATCCATGGGCATTTCAGCTAGTACGTAAATAAACTAGGGAAAATTGGTTAAATAGATAGTGAGCTATTCAAGTATACCACATTGATCCTGCCACAGAGGTTAACCTAAGATTGTACATACAGGAAATTATATGACTTTTAGATTCAAATATTAATTTTTTTGCTTTTGGATACGCAGCAGCAACAGACAAGGAAAAAACAGGTAAAATAGTTCTTACACTCCTTACCGTGCGATGAATAATAACAAGCAGGGAACGTTTTAAAATGTATGCAAAGAACGTCAGTTGAATTCAAGACCTTTAGTAAGAAACTCGGTAACTTGAGAAGTTTAATTGCGGAACGGCACCTAATCAAGCGTTCTAATGTATTTCTACCAATGACTTTAAAGTATGTTGTACATTATCCGATACTTTTTATTTAAAAATGTATAGTTCCAGCTCTTTGTGGACTATGTTCTTTACCTCTTTTGTGCACGATTATTCTTAACACATACCAATCTTTACTGAATTATTTCGATTCAGGCTCATTCATAAATCTTTACATAAATTTCTATTTGATCTTCAAGCTACATACATCTGTGTTTGTAATCATTCCGCTAATCAAACTCATCTTAATATTTCTAATACTTTTCATTTAAAATATGAAATTGAACCACCCAATTTGCTTACACATACCTTGTGTCATTTGCCTAAAAATGTTATTTAGCGTATACTTTCAGAAAAATGGAAAACTAACAGTGTAATTCTCTCTGGTGTACGTACTTGAAAATATCGATACGAAATCATCCGTTCATTCGGGAAATTCCTACATTGCATAACCAATCCCTGCTTACTTTCCGATAACGTTACCGAGTAAGAAACGAGCAACGTCCTTCGATAAGGCAAGCACTTCCATCACCATGGGGATGACCATTTTTTTGTTTACTTTCTTAGCGGGTATTCCTTGGGGAAGCTGTGGGCATCGAATTGGACTCCGCGCGAATTCCGCACGTTTTCTATTGGGCCGGAGGGCGTCATTCGCGATTTCTGCATAAGACATGAGCGATAACTTTCAGCGCTGCGCGATCTTTTTGCGGGGAAATCCCTCCTCAAACCTCTTTTGGGGTCACAGCTGGCGGAGAGAGGAGAAAGCGTGATTTCTGCGCGTCGCGAATCAAGAGCACTTCTACGAGGATACGATCCCCAGTTGCCATTGGCCTAGACATGTTCAGTTGCCACGGAGTGATAATAGAGGTCAACTGTGGGTGACACACGCTTATCTCTCTGCAGCGGAATTCTCCGATGTGATCTCAGCGCTCTACTAGCTAAATCCGCTTTTGTCACTATCGCTTAACCGATGCCGTTTCTTGCAACCTTTTTCGCTATATCTCGGTGTTCCCAAGCGTATCCAAGATACTGCTTACAATAATAATGATAATAAATATAAGTATGATAATAAAATAAATATAACAATGATAATGATAATTATTGTATTACTATCATTGTTATAAGTAATGTAACAATACAAACATAATAATAATCATATTGTTGTTGTTATTGCTATATCTACTATAATTATTATGTATTTATTGCACGATTATCGCAAATTATACAATTATTGTAACAAAATATATAGCATTCATAATAACTAATCATCATAGTAGTTAAGGAAAGTGCAGCAAGGTCCAACTGAGCTTTGCTTGGCTCATCAGGTGGTTCCTGAGTTTATAAAGTCGTGTGGTGTGGCATAAAATTATAGAATTAGTTCATAAGCAGAACACGGAGTTAGAATAAGGTAATATCGTTTGTTAGAGACATTTTATTTTATTAAAAAAAAATTAATCTGATTAAAAAATGTTTGTGAAGATTTTGGTTAAAGATTTTTATAAAGATAAAAGAAAATGTCTTAAAGATTTTGACAGTTTTAGTGATCAGCTAATGAAAATATACATTTCTTGTAGAATCTCATGCGATCTAGAGAGGCGTTAATGATATGATTGTTTGTAAAAAGGGTTAGGGAAATTCTAGGAAAGTCATTGAGAATTAAAAAAACTCTGCCACCTGGCCTGATGGCCAAATCGCAGAGTATCTTCAAATAAATAAATTAAAATCAATTAGTATAAACTTCATTCATTCTCATTGGGTTTCAGGAAGTGTTCCGTGGAGGAAATAAAATTGAAAATAATGCAGGTGAGAGATAAATTCGTTTTTACCGCTTTTAATGTTCTGTTTTGAATCCTTACATGGAATCCTGAATGGCATAACCCTTGGAAGTATAGATGTAATTTAAATGTGGAGTTAATTATTAATTCTTCTTGCGAATTACACATTGACAAATATTTAGTCCCATATAAGATTGTATCTACGTAACCCGTTATTAAGTTCCATTCTTCCTTATAATCCAGAACATTTTTATAGAATAATGAACGCTAGGTAGTTAAGATACTATCTAAAAAAACCTTGGAAGATATCAGACAGAGCATAAGTTTTAGAGCACAATTCCACTGCATTTTGGTGTATTCTTATCATAGTTTATTATTATTATATTTATTATTACTATTATTATTTAACTCTTACAGCGAGGCTATACCAAAATGGCCTCTCTTCCACCTAACCTCTGAAGATTTTACATTCTATTAAAGTTACACTAATAACCCAAAATAATTTATTACAGTTAACTTACATCCAGAAAAATAAATCAATACATCAAAAGTATCCGGAAAATATAGGTGCAAGAGAGCTGAAACAAAAAGTATATACAAATTAATAGGCACACTAGTGGGTAAATAAAAACTAGTGCATACGACTAGATATAGATACATATAAAATTTTAATGAATTGGGTTGTGAGGAATTACACTTCTAGTTAAGGTTAATTGGAGAAAAACCTATTTTACGAGGAAGCACCCCCACAATTGGGGGGCTAAAAATCCCCCAAAAACACAGAGGTAATAAATACACTTTCACAAGAGCGAGATCTAGATGGTGTTCAACACATTTGTATCGTCACGCGTAATAAATATTAGGGATACTATGGAAAATCTGTGTTATTCTGACCTATTTGGAAAATTGGTACATTTTAGCATGAAGCGATTTCATAAAAGCTCCTTGGCGATTAAATCTGTAGTTGTTATTCTCCTATTCCAACGCCTATATATTTTGTTTATGTGTGTGTTCCTGTTCTTATAAAGACGAATACCAAAAGCTTAGAGACAGAATCAAGGTTCCATCTTTAGTTTAATTATTTCGATTGCATTTCCTCCTTGTTCTGATTAATTAACCAGTATCAGAGGACTTTAATTTAATCTGAGCGAAGGATAACGAATAGGAAAGTTTAAGGAAAATATGTATCGAATAGGCAAGCGTTCGAGAATACGCAACGGAACATTCAAGAATTTTCGTGGAGAGATATTCGAGAAAAACGTAACCTAAAAGTACTATGGCATTGAATGCCGTTTCAAGGTTTCTTCCGACAAATATTTGACGTTCGTTGAGTGATTTAAGAAGAGAAAATCTCAGAAAATAGCAGCGCTCCATAGTAGCGCTAAGTTTTATGTTTCGACTTATCAATAAAATGTAATGTAGAGTGAGCTCAAACATTATGAAACTTTCATGAATGGGCGTGCCATTCTTGCAAGGCACTGATTAGAGGAATTAATAAATATAAAGGAAAAGTCATATGAATTTCGTTCAGTTTCTTTCGGTTCTTTCGAATATGAATTGTGATTCGTAGGATATACACGACTTTAGAGCTCACTATTTTCAACCTTTAAACATAACATTTTAGACAAATAGTAGATTTATGCATCGTATGTTTTTAATTGTAAATAAATGCAGGCAGGGGTTTCCAACCCTCTCGGTTCCCCTACTCCTTTGGCTTTGAGTACCCTCTCCCGTACCCCCTATTCATTATGATAACATAGTATTTGCACAGTCTGCAATGCACATTCAGACATTAACCATGGTAACAGACTGATAGACCATGGCAACAGAGAATCGCCGGGATATGTTTTTTAACGTTTAATTTACTAAGTGAATTTATTTTGCATATGCACCTTTTGAAATTAATCCGCCGTGACAATTTTGTAACGTGAAGACTCGCGTGGGGTGTTTTTAACACCCCAGTGGATACTCGTGTTCATTACTTTTTTCTCGCAAGTTTAACGATTATTGCTTTTCAGCATTATTTATAGACCTTTCTAGATATAATATGTAAATTTAACATAGACGATATAAATATTCATTTTACATTTAAATGAATTAATATATTTGCTAAATGAAGAAAAAAAAATGAAACTTCAATGTAGTCAATCGTGTAAACGAACTGGTCAATAGTTTTCAACACTCTCTGAGTGTTCGTAGGTCATGGAATAAGAAATACAGAGAGGAAATTTCCAAAAATTAGCCAAACAAAAATCACGAAAACGGGAACTTCGGAAAATTCACTTCAGAAAGAAGCGCACTGTCTTAGGAAAAGCATCGTAATTCAACGGAAAAAAGAAAATAAATGAATGATTTTCGCTTAGAAGGTCAGGAAGGTACGTAATTCCAGCTACTGAGAAGAAGGGGTCATCAAACCAAACCAGGAAAAAAATGTCGCAGTAGGGAATCGGCTGGGGTGTAAAAACACCCCTCACGAGTCATGGCGGGTAAAATAATTTCTTAAGGACAAGAATTGGTATTTAGAATAAATTCGCTAACAGCGTCACGGCACGTCGTGCGTCCGGAAAAAACCAAAACAATCAAGCGGAAGTGAAAAAGTAATATGACTGGGGCGCGAACCCAAATCTTCTACATGCTCTAAACCGATTGAGCAATGACGCCGAGCCGTCTCAATCCGTTTACTCGAAAGGAAGATTTCTATACACAGCGACTTGGTGACTCCTCTATGCGTTACTCTTGGAGGGGTTATTCCAAACATCGCTTTGAAGATCTGCTACCTCTATGAGGATCGCCGCGGTGGTAGCTTCCGCGAGGAAGAGCTCTCGGAGGCAATTAATGTAGAATTACCTTTTTCTCGGACTAATTTGACTGTGGAGGGCCTCACTGAAGATACTGAGATGCCAGATTTTGCTTACGAACCGTCATTTGGTCACGTCTGGTGTATTCAGTGCCAATATGGGTCACCACTATCGAAATCACCGAGGGGCTTTCACGTCAATGGTACCGAATTCATCAGAATTCCACGCTAATAAAGCTCGCGCAGCTTCCGAGAAACACGTGAAACGCGCGAAGAAAACGGAGGGCGTGAAAAGAATGCGAGAATGAGCTTCTGAAGGAAAATCCAGCCGTCGATCGTTCATCTCTCCGCGTGATGCGAATCTTTCAAAACATATCTCGAACGAGGAAGCGAGAGAAGAAATTCGCAACCTCGAGGGGGTTGTGCCAAAAGAAGACGTTGCGCGGCGATAGATTAAAAGAAAGGAAACAAGAGAGGACCGCGAGAGAATAGCCGATGGGGTCGCTGGAACTGGTTTCCATGGGGAACCACTTCGGAAGCCTTTTGATTAACGTCTCGGAGAAGAAGGAGCAGCTCTTTCGATGGGACATTGATGAAGAGTCCGGAGAATCTAATGGTTTTAATGAAATAATAACGAGAGCCGATCGCCGCTCGGGTAATAAATTGCAGAGAGCACGTCGATTGCGGGCATTCAGGTTATCGCCATCGATTGTTGCTGTGGAAGGAATGGTACCCTGAGGGCTAGGTTTTTACTTTCTCACGTAGAGAAAGCAATTGCTATCGGTCCGATCTTCAGATTTCCATAGATATTCCAGTTTTCTGCTTGTTCGGAAAGTGGTTCTTCCCACGCCTCCATCTCTTTACCAACTTCGAAGAAATGTTCATACATTTCTGTTCGCATTTCGATCAAAACTTAAGCGCGACATCCATTGGTTGGTTCCACGCTTAAGAACCCCCCGCCCTGAGTTTCTTGAATTGTTCCATCTCAGAATATCTTAAGAAAGGAGATTATTTATACAGAGACAATTTGGTGCCATTTTTAATTGTATAATATTCAATAATATTGTATTCATAGAGGTCACTGTAAAATTTATAGTTATACTACTATAACATCAACTACTATATACGACATCTTATAGTAATGGCTACTATAACATCTTATAGTTATGACTATTATGTACTATATCTTATAGTTACACTATTGTGAAGGTTTTTCTAACCCCCCTTCTCTGTGGGTGTCTTTTTGCTGTGGATACTTTTTCCTAAGCTTCAATTAAATTTTTTAAATCAACTAATCATTTTTATATTCCTAATAATTTAGTCAACATTTAGTATTGTTTGCTAATTAGTTCTAAGTTACATTGATAATAGATTAAACAGAAGTGGCAAATTTATAGTCTCAATTTCGCTCAAAATAAAGACATAATTGATCTATTCATAGTTATTACTATCTGAGATTTGTGCAGGTATTTCTCCTTGTGATTTATATTTTCCTAATTATTTCTTTAGATTTTTTTTATGACTGAGGAGGATCGGTAGAATAAGGTAAACAATGGAGATAGCGAGCCATTGTTGCTACAGGGCAGGTGATTGTTTCTGCCATTGAATCCTCAGGTCAATTATTGATTGTTTAAGGATCGGTAGGAAAGGTAAACAATGAAGATGGCGATTTCCTAATTATTTCTTTAGATACTTTTAATGACCACGATTTCAGTATTTTCCACTATCTCCATTAAAATTAGATTTCTTTTAGAGTTCTTAATATCGACGATGGATCATATGAAGGACGAGAATATTTAGTCTCAATCTTGTCCAAATTAAAACGTTGTCTGAGAGAGTTTGAGAAAGACCTAGTCTTAAGCCTCTATTGTGAGGAAAATTTTGCTATCTAACTATCTTCCTTTGTTTCACATTCCAAATGCAATTCGTTAGAAAGGACTTCTAGAATACCTTCATTTTAAATACTAAGCAAATCGGTTAAAAATCGACCGACGAAGATGAGACTGTATTAAGTTTTGGCAGCGTTTTTATCGAATGCGTGTGCCCGTGGCGATTGAGGAGTGACTCTACTTTTGCTACTTTTTCATATCATAAAGTACCCTCATATTGAGACCACTATTATTCTGGTTATGATTTATCTGCATTCTTACTAATACAGTGAGAGACTCCCTGGAAGTCGTGAGCATAAAACAGTCTCACAAAGAGAAGGACCAAATAATCAGGTCTTCCTTTCATTTCTTCCCGCTAACTGGAAATATTTTGTAGAAAATTTTCCATGGAAACGGGGCGAGTCACCACGTGGGAGGAGGGCAGAATCCCCTCCGCTTGGCGATTCCTTTCCTTCGTTTCCATGGAAAATCTTCCGTAAACTGATTGAACGGAGGAGGGGATGTCCTCCCCCCGCTTGGTGACTTTGTAGCTCTATCAATCTACCTAGGATGTGACCAGGAGTTTGAACTTAAATCTGATGGTGAGGTTTCTCTATGATTACTAACCATCTACTGCATTTATCACGTCAGAATGGCATTTTAAAAATTAATGGAAGATGATTTTATAAATAAATTGTGTAAAATCGTCCCCTCATGGAAAGTTTCTAAATTCGCGAGAAAGACAAAGATGAAAGATTTTCTGTCATATAAACTAGGATCATGCAGCTATTTAATAGTAAGCAAATGTGCGAGAAAAGGCGAAATGTTTATGGAGTATGACACTGTGCAGGCATACGAACTTATGCACAAGGACACGAGAAATGATCATTTGAGTCTTGGGTGTAATAACCACCACTTCATGCAGAGAGCCAATTATTTCATGATGATTAGCCAACGTCTAATATCTTTCAGAAAGCCGAAGCCGGATCATATGCGTGGACCTGCTTCGATGGGGCGTTACAGCTTGAGTATCAGATAGTGGTATGATCGCCTCCAACCATAGTGCTTAAAACCTCTTGCTGAATGCTATTTACTATAACGAGATGCCAACTGATGAAATATGTGAAATATTTATAAATATCTACCAACTGAGATAAATTAAAATCTAATAACAGGTAATTGTTGATACCATTGTAGCCTTAAGTAAATGATCGATTGATGAAGCTTCAGTAGAGAAGGTAAACAATGAAGATAGCGAGGCAATGTTGCCACAGGGCAGGTGATTGTTGCTGCCATAGAGACCTCTGGTTGATTGGTATTGATTGTTTAAGGATCGGTAGAAAAGGTAAACAATGATGACAGCGAGCCATTGTTGCCCCAGGGCGTCCGAGCACCTGTAATCTGTGCATCCAGATCGCAATGCGGGAGCTCTTATTTTGATGTGCCGCCGGCCATTAACCTCAGGTTTGATTTGCTAAAAGAAAACTTACGAGATGAACTTGGCTCATATTAACCTCAAAGCGACTTCGATGAAAAAATGGAGATGAAACCTCGGTAATGACAAAGAAGAAGGGTGACACCTACATCTTGGCGATCTCACAAGCCTACTTTCTCATTGTTCGGATGGAAAGTAAGCTGAAAAGTTGATTTTTTGCGAAAGTCTCCCGCACGTTGAATATCTGAGAAGTCACCTCGGTTAAGGACATCCCTAGGCGGTCGCCCACACATAGGGCATGACTTTGAACTGCCTATCACACTCTTCCATCGCCCTTCGCCCTTATGATTTACATGTTGAAATGTGTACGGGATTCCCGTTCTCGGCGAGCGCGATTTTTGCGACTGGACGTCAAAGAGATTTTGCGAGATTATATTATAGCGAGAATTATAGCTATTATAGCGAGAACGGATATCTATTAAGGTCTCTTTTCCCAGATGGTATTAAGTGTACAAGTCAGGCAGCCAATTAGGAAGTTTGGTGTTTTCACACCCCTTGCCATACGCCATATTGCGGATCGCGGGGTACTAATGTAAATGTTCACATAAATTCACAGTCATAGGCGAGGTGTTGTGGAAAGCCATCATGAAGAATAGAAAATGGGGGTTGTATATTTTCCACAACAATATCTATAATATATATGTTTACCTCAGCAATATATATAATAATACAATGTTGCGGAAAAAGTACAGCGCCTCTCTTCTTTTTACTTAAATGCTCACCTCTAAAATTCTGTTTTGGATTGGTTGAGATCAAGCTGAGGAAGTGATTCAAATATCTGACTCCATGTCTGAAATCAATTTAGGAAAGGAAAATTTGACTTGATGATTCGATTGAGTCTTAACTATTCCTAAGTCATCTTGAAGGTTCTTCTGCATGCAATACATGAAGGATCAACGTGTCATATAGCAAAAAGTGATTATTTCTATGTTTCATTGTCGCCTTTATGTAGTACCTCTTCTAACGAATCTACATCTACATAAGTACCCTGAAAGCCGCCTTTCGGAGTGTGGCAGGGGGTGCATACACCATGCCTCCACCTTTATAATCGGTTACTTTCGCGTATCGTTCGCAAAAAAATGAATTTTTGAATCGGTTCGTTCTAGCGTCTACCTGATGTGCCGGTATAAAAAAAATTCGCTAACTTAGCAATAAAAAATTCAAGCATTTAGTATGTAAGCGAAGAAGTTTGATCGTTCAAAAAAATTATTGAGTAACTCACCTTAGACATCATTACGGAAAAGTAGCGAATTACGTAGTTGGAGGAAGTCTAACCTATGGGTGGGGAACCTTTACTCCTCGGAAGGCAGCGTATGCCATTCGGTCTCATAAGAAAATCCGCATTTGAAGCCGCACGGCCGCACCTGAGATGTGTGTTGCCTCCTTTAATAATAGTTTAACATTAAAATTGTACAGGAACGAAAATGCGAATCCGTTTGCTGAGCGATATTGAAGGGAACATTTTCCGTTTTCTTTCCACCTGGCGTCATTAGAAAGTTTGGGATCAAAATGATTTGATTACGGAAATTTGTTTCAGGAAGTGACTAAAAGACCGCGGTGAACGTCGAAAAAGGCCGCACATGGCCTGCAGGCCGCAGGTTCCCCACCTCTTGTCTAACCCCAAGTATCTCTACGTAATCGTATCTCAAAATTGATTTTAATTAAGGTTTTAATCATAGTCTGAACCAGTGGCAACCTACAGTGGACCACATTGCTATTGAATGCGCGAAGACGACATTTGGTGAAAGTTAATGGGTTACATGTTCTACATCATGTGAACCTGGAGATTTTAAAGCAGAAGGAAATGCGTATTCGCGAATTCCGACATCCGCCAACACTCATCTTCCGCGAACGCTGGAATAAAACTTCGAAAGAATGTAATTTCTCTAATTTTTATCGTCATCGAGTTCTATCAAAGCTTGTACATTTTTCCTTCATCATTGTGCTGAGAAAGCTTGAATTTTCTCCCGGTTGAAATATACAGCCTTGCTCGTTTCTATCGGATTCTCAGCAATTTCGATTAATTCACACAGTGAAAGCTGACCGGTACAAGTCCTTGTGTAACGATAAAAATATTCAGTTCATATGGTAGATTCAATCTGAAAAAAAAATTATAATTGGAGGAGAAGTTTAGTTAAAACCTTAGCCTATAAAACCTTTGAAATTCCTTCATTTATTTTCTATGTCAGTTTGACTTTCCAAAATCGGATTTTTCGAAAGACGTAAAAGAATCTGAGACGGACATTGTTTTGCTATTCCTTTTGTTGACTGAGCAGTCGTTGAGCATTAAAATGTTTATATGAAAGTTGTCGAAAGAGAGGAAAATATAGCCTTAATATTTCAGTGGGTTACTTAAGATCCTTTGAAACGGCATAAGAAAACTAAAAAAAGAAAAACACAATACAGCTGTTTATGAATTAGAGGCTTAAAAACACTCCGTAATCCGTATGTCGGCAGCCAATTTGTGGAACTCCTGATGATGGAGTTATTGTCTCTGAAATGCGCATAGGGATTTCTCAGAATTCGGTAATCCGAAGCTTCCTGTTTGTCTTTAAACGCGAGTTCCGCCTGCCTAAATACGGCTTACGGATTGTTTTTAAACCTCTAATAACAGAACTAATTTGATGGAATACAGAAAATGACGCTCCCCATGATCGGTAGTTTTGATGAGGTTTTCTTAGAAAAACTAAGGTCTGAAAAGCTCGTCAATGAAAATAGGCGGTTGGAATATGTCAATATTTTTCTTCCATTTAGTTTACCACTGGCGATTACTGAGCATCTGTCAACTACCTCACCCACAATCATCAAGAGCCCAGAACAATGGAAGTGACTCAGTCTTATCTCCTTTTTTTCACATACGGAAAATTTTGTCCATTACCAGAGAATTTATATACAAGTTCAGTCATTCCTAAGCAAATGATTAGCGACATAAGTATTTACTGACCTCTTTAAAGTACTGTATATACCCTGCGTATAAAAAATTCCCGCATACAAGACGTAGTAAGGTTTTTCCAACTGTATTCTTGATCTGTCACAATATATACCATGGAAAATATATGCAAATTCTCCTATTAGAAACACCTTGCTTTCTAACCAGATTTTTTAATGAAATAATTACGTCTTATACACGGGTAAGTACATTAAAATTAGGGTAGAATACATTCACAAAATATCATTATTTCATCATAATGTTATTGTCTAAATGATTTGAATGAAATCCAATGTGTAATAGAATGTATGTAAGACATAATACTCGTTGATAAATGAGCTATCAATCACGTAATGTGATGGCAGTAACAAATAATCACTGAATAATAATGTTAAATATAATTCATATGATGAAGAAATAAATGACAAAAAAATTTGGAGGGGGTATGAGGCGACTAGTAAGCCTCATTTCCATTTCCTAGCTCATCGTAGCATGGCAGAGCATTCTGTCTCAGTGAGGAAATCAAGGGCAATTACCTCACTCCTCATCTTTCCTAGTAAGCCTCATTTTCTTCCCCTAGCTCTTCGTAGCTGATGGTAGAAGGTATGAGGTCCCAACCGGCCTTCGGGCTGAACACTTACACAGGTTCAAGCTTTGGTGCCCCTATAACGCATACAAACCGCTTCACTTATGCAAAAATCAAATTTTGCAGTATTTTTATACTTTGCATAACAGTTTTGCAAACCAGGAACTTCGCAAGCAGTTTGAAAAAGTACACTTCCAATCGAGCCATTGAACACGCGTTTTAAGCACGATCACGTCGCGCACAAACGCAGGGATCTTGGGTGGGTGGTGTGTTCAGAAATGCGACAAAAAGATTCCGCGAAATAAAAAAAAAACTCAGCGGTCGGTTTCGAAAGACGCCGCTCTATGAAAAAAAAGGTCATCTTCCGGATTAAGGCTTTCGCAACCGCTCTAGAGGGTGGAAGAATAGGAAAATCCGGCGAAAACAAAAGCCACCTCCATTCTGTTGCATCTCCACCGCGACTATCGCTTGATATTTTCCCAGAAACGCCGCATAGAAAGCGGATTAAACCCAATATCGGTGATTTAATCCTCTTTGCGCCCTGTGACATAACCAACGCTTCCAGAACGTCCTCCAAGTGACACCCCCCATGGAGAGGAACCACGGATTAATCGCGGACCCGATGATGCGAAAAGGTGCGGAAGTTTTATTGTCGACAGCGGAGCATCACTCGGCGGGAGAAAAAGAATGCAGATGAGCGCACCAGTGACCTTGGTTCAACCGGTATGGGCAGCGTAAGAAGGAGGAAAAAGGCGAGAGAGGGCAAGATAAGAGGGGAAACCCCATTCCCCTACCACTGCTGAGCATCAGCCGATCGCCTGGTATATATACCACCGACTTAAACTCCGATCTTCACTCTCAGAAATCGGCTGCGAAAAGCTGCATCACTCCCAGAAGTCGCAGAAAGTCTCTCTTTTTCTCTCCTGTCCCTGAATCAGCGAAACATGGGGATCCCTTCGCAGTTAGCAGCTGTGCTTTTGGCGACTGCAGTCCTCGTCAGCTCGGCCCCGACTCATAAGACATGTAAGTCATTACTTTGATTTCATTACACTTTAATATTTGCGTGAGATTTGACCTGTCTTTTCCTTAAGACTTGGTTAACTATCGGTTGGTTTCGCAGGTTTTTCACTCCCTTCTTTAGGGTATTATCCTGCTGTGGTGTATTTTTTTCGAAGTGTTAACTTAAGTTTTCACTAAGTAGGTTTCTTCTTTGCACTTTTTTCAAGCCATCTCTTTTGATATAAAATTAATATACAGAACTAGACTTAGTCCACAAAAAATGTCCCACCGAATATCCCTAGATATATTTCGTCGTCTCTTTTAAACTTCATATGAAGAAAGGTTTGATGTAAGAATAGACTTCATATTCTCAATCTCACCCGAATAAAGCCGCGTCATTATTATTACATTACTATTATTATATTTAACATTTATTTTAACATTTACTTATTCGCATTTAAGTAGGGATTAGAGGTTAGAATACGTTTTGCACGATTTTGAGGCTTACGAATATATTTTTATACAGATGAAAAGACTTTAACTCTTGGAAGAATCTCATATTTACATTTTTCATTAATTTTCAACTTTAGCATTTTCCCTAGAAATTGGAAGGGGTACGTAAATGAAGTTTCTCCATATGATTTTCATGTCAAGTTTCCATTAGGTTTGACGGTGTCTGAGCGCTTTCTCAGTTGGGGTCTATTTTTTTCGGAATGATGTGGTCTTTTTCGCTAAATTTTTGCTTTTATAAAATCCTGCTTTGACGTGATAGCTGCTTCTGATCCTTCGAGAAATAATTGTGAGTTAACGATGGCATTTTCATCTGTGCCCAAGAGTTGTCTTTATATTCGTGAACTGCTGAAAAATTCGGTATTTGTACATAGAAATTGTAAATAGGTACGTATAAAATACAGCGTTAGATATAATTCTTGGATCTTCGAATGCTAACTTTAATTATTTTCTATGGATGATCGCGATTAAAAGTTTTAGGTTGTTCAGAAAATAGGGTAGTAAGCGTATGTTTTGTTCATTCTAAACTTTTCTGTAGATTCTGTTTTGTGTAGAGGGTGAATCGTACTTAATCTATCCATTCTCTAACTTTCTTTGCGAAAATTGGATATAACGATATCAATTTCTTTCATTCGATGGTGAACTATTATAAAGTTCTGGAGTTAATTTTAAACACGAATTACCTAGGAGACAAGGATCGTGCCGAACCATTCTCCTGTACTGAGGCAAAATATAGGCTTGCTTGTTTTACTTTATCCCCAACTTATTTTACTCTAATTTAGTAATTGTTTCTGGGTTCGATTCCCGGTGGAAGTCCATTTTTGTGCGATGACCTCAGCTGTCGGAGCACTTTTAACAATGCTCCTACTATAAAAATATTTTGAAAGGGGAAAAAGAGTAGTAACCGTTTCCGTTATGAAATTTTACCGTTCTTTCAGTATGAAACATCTGACGTAAAGTATAGGAATACTTGGTTGTATTCACTTTGGCAATCCCTTCGAGGTTGTTACTGTCACGGCTCTACCGAAGGGTGCTCGTGAAGCGAATCAACTTTCTGATCGGAATGCCGTATGAACCAATTTAGTCTTTTCCATTATGTGGGTCATTTTCGTCTTGTTCTGGAATGATATTTAACGCTATGGACGCCTATGTAATATCGTAGTAAAGTCAAGCCCAACTCTAGAAATAATCGTCATTTGATCATTATGTGAAGGAATTGCAATGTATTCCTGCTATCGATCCACGAAGCCGGTTTCGTAGTGCAAGTCCAAAGGGTTTCTGAGAAGAATTCAGGAAAGAGGCTTGACTGGGTCTTGAGCAATACAATATTCTCGAGATCAGTTTAACGTGATTTGATGCGGAAGTTATGATTATGCATGTCAAATCTTCCGGATTCGCCGGAAGACTCCCGAAATTGAACGTCAATTTTGAAAATCTCCCGCCTACCGGATGGAGGTGTTTTTCTTCCATTTTCACTCTATTAGTTTCGCCTTGAATTTTGCAAACATATTTACCGAATTTCGCAACTTTTCGCGACTTAATTTCTTTTATAGTTCAACGCCTGCTGTCCTCGAGCGCAATCCAAATTATGTTTCGTCTCTAGATATTTGAAATTTTTTGAGAAAGAAGCAATTGTAAAGGCAGGATCCAATGCTTGGTTTTAGACGTAGAAATTAAAGAGAAAAGTCTGCCTTGGCCGGGAATCGAGCCTGGATCTCCCACTTTCTTGGAGTTTCCCTGCAAAAGCAACCGCTCGGAAAATGGAAGACCCGGGTTTGATTCCCCGCCGCTGCAGACTTTTTCTCTTTATTTTCTTCAAGGTGCTATTAGCTTATGTTTGTAATTCTTTGGCGGAAATCGCGTTAAATCATTAGAAAAAATAATTCTATGGAAGAAATAGTTCGATCATGATCAAATTGCACATTCATACTATGAATAAACTAATAACATATCCTATAGCAGTTAAAGTTATTCTTTTAATAGTCTTCTATGATCTCCGGTAATTCTTTTCTATTGAAATGGGCATCTCCCGGAGTCTAATCTTTGGGCAAAACCAGTTAGGATAAATTCATAATAATACATTTTGTCATATCGATTCGCCGGATACAAGTATAACTACGGAGCTTTTTTATGAAACGTTTTATGAGAATTTATTTCTAGTTGTTAAGTCTATGAAATGATATATATGTACCATTTTATTCGCTTTTCTGATGTGATTTAACCTGAATTTTCCTTTCAACTTAGTTAACTATCAGTTGGTTTTGCATGTTTTTCACACGCGACATCTTAAGGGTGTTTTCTTGCGGTGGTGTATTTTTTCCAAAGTGCTGACTTACGTTTTTAAACTCACAAATTAATTTTCTTTAGTGAGCTTATTTTAAACCCTCTCTTTTAAATTTCATACGACGAAGGGTTAGGTGTAAGAAGTGACCTGGCAGTCTCAATCTCGCCCGAATTAAGTCACATTAATATTATTATTATCAATCAAATGATCGCATGCACCTCGACAGCCCCAAGTTCGGAATCACTACCTTCGATGAAACTTTCAGCGGTGTACTAATGATGGGTTCTTTGTTCCACAGACAAGATATGCGTTCCATACTCCGCCCTCGACTCCTGTCACCGGATGACGGCAAAGGCTGCACCTCGAGGAGTGCGCCTGGATTGCTTCGCCGTCAGAGACAGGTGAGTCATTTCCCCAACAAATTTTAGATATGGGAAAAATAACTTCGTCTTTATGCAAATTGAGGATTACCTTGAATGTCACCATAAGGAGTGACAATCCTTTCCACCGCTTGGATGATTCTTTTATATGGCGTTGACGATGGAAAAGAGCAATGTATCGCGGTGAAAAACCAAATAAGTTGGATTGATGACCTGTTAGACTCATGAGTTTGCAAGACTGAAAAATAAATTTCCTTATTATCTCCGGGATTTCTTATTGCTGTATCTTATTTTTCTACTGCTGCTTCCTTTTATCCAAGTAAAGCATAAAAAAATTCTGAAGATAAATCCACCAGAATCTATTTAAATTAAAAATATAAAATCTTATGAGCGTAGGATAGTTAACGTACTTTATGCGTAAATTTCTACCGTAAGGTTAAATGTTTCCCGCAAAAACAAATGCTTTAAAAACTGTACTAGTTTAAAATGAACTTGAACTTTGGAAGACTGCGGATCGCCTGTTCGTAATTGTATAGCGGGTCCTTAAAATTTTGTGCTTTCACATGCATATTGAGATTTGTTCAGATTTGATACGCTGTTAAGTGGATATAATTGATTACGAATAATCTAGCGTTAATAGATTCATTTTACGGGAAAATATAACAAAATGGCAGAATATAGAAAGGTTGAACTACACCATAATTAGAAATAACGTCTAATCTCACGGGCTCGGGGGTCTGCGAACCCTTAGTATGGGAACCGGTGGTCTCAAGTATTGAAATCTCTCTCTAGTTTCTCATATACCAATTGCGAAGTATATACGGAGGACTCTAAACAGCTGATTGTATCCTCAGGATGGACTGCTACAAGAAGATTCAAGAAGGAAGTGCAGACTTCGGGCCTGCAGACCCAGAAGACATGTTCGTTGCTGCACACCTTCCGGATTCACACTTTGTCGTGTTTGAGGAAATCCGTGACAAAAACGCCACGCACGGTAAGCGGTTATGAGTGATGCTTTAAGGGAAAAAGAGCGTAAAATCTGTATGAAACTGAAGTTGGGAGCCTATCTAGTAATCTTAATCATCTTTAGATCGATTCCATTCTAATTTGCATGAGGGAATCTCAAAATAAATTTATCTCACATCGTACAAATTTATTTCTTTACGTCTTTACGAATGATAAAAAAATTTTCTTCGTACATACATAAGTTTTCTACCTTTCGGTAGGTTCATGTGCCTTAATATTCCCTGCGAAACGACATTTCTTTCGCCTCGTGGGTACTTACCCCACCCTTTATGTCATCTAAGAACTTTTACCTTTGTCTTCTCCTCTGCTTTTTCCCTTACATTCTACCCTCAATTCCACTCTTCAACTATACCTCTCCTCTCAGTATTTGACACACCAATTTCCTCTGTCTACGCGTAATTACTCCAGTTAAAACTCTCTCCTTCCCAACCATCTACGGTACCGCTTTGTTTGTTGTATTCTTCATACCAAAAGAAATAAAATTTTTATATTCTAAGAATGAAGAATATTTATAATGGAAGACAAGCGGACAAGTTGAGAGTAATAGTGTCTATTACGGAGCATGAAGTTGAATTAAAGTTACAACCCTGACTTAAGAAAACGTACTCCTCAACATCTTTAGTAGAACAGATGAATTGGCTCAAAAGCAGTAGCATAGCTAACTTTCATAAAATGAGAAATGCGACTAAGAAAAGAAAAATTGGAAACTTTTTTATGCATTCAATATTATGTCGAATTACTTCTAAATCGAAAAATTTTCAAAGCTTGGAAAGTATCACGTAAGTTAGAAGTGATACTACGTAATGCAGGAAGATGAATATTTGAAAATAAGTACAGGAGAAGTTGAAAGGGAATTTTAATGCAGAAAATGATGAAAACGGAAAGAAGAAAGATAATAGAGATATATTCGGGCGGCAGGTTGTGCCACTAAATGTGGAGACTGTCTGCTCTGCCCACAAAACATTCCCTTAACAGTGTGAGAGAGAGGTAGTTCAGTGGTTAGAATACCTGCCCAGAAAGTGGGAGACCTGGGTTCGAGTCCCAGTCGTGTCGCTATTTTTCACACTTGTTATTCCTTTGGATTATTACAGATCTCATTGACGAGACAGCTGATATTGCTATTCCAGTTGGCAACGAACTCCGAGAGGAAACTAAGAGACGATTCAGGGAAGTGATTGCCAGGACGGATAGTTACTTCTGGTCTTTTTTAGCTCGCAGTATTAGAAAAGCTAATAGCNAAATAAGTACAAATATTAGATACAAGGAGAGGATAGAGAAATTTATATTTAATGAATGAAAAATGCACATTTTCTAGGATTGCTGTCTTTGACCGTTAGCGTGTGGCTATCAGTATTATATTAATCGCGTATTCTCGTACGTGACGTTTCAAAGCATTCATCCGATCAACGAAAACAAAATTGACTTCCTTCCCAGTAGATATTTCCTGCATCTAAATCGCCTATTCAAAATTTATTAATTATAAAATTTGTTTTAGATACGCATTTTTGAAGATTTACTTCATGATTGTTTTGGAAAATAGGAGGTTTCCCTTGATTCTACCACCACGGAGTCTTCAGTTTGCTCCAATTCCATATTGTACGTTAATAAAAGAAAATATTCTTTAAATTTCAGATGACGTCCGTTACGGCGGAGTTGCCCTCGTACGCACGGATCTTGAAATCCCGAGCATTCAATCTCTGAGGGGGATGAAATCTTGCCACACTGGAGTCGGCCGCACCGTTGGCTACAAGATCCCCCTGACCAAGGTGAGGGTCACTACTGATATATCTTGCGTCATCCAAACCAAATGACATAAATTCATAAGGCTATTGGTAACGAAGAAAGAGCAAGCGCCTTGAGAGGAAACTGAGGATCAGTTTTCTCACTGCGCATTGAAAGGTCATTCCTTCCTTCAGCCGAACCACGTGTTGAAAACGGCCTGCATTCACAGTCGTTAAAATCTCTCAGAATCGGTAACGTTCATTCGTAAATGTTACAGGTAATAGTCTGCAATTACAATCGTTGAAGTCTCTCTCAATATGTTCTCAGCGTGATGATTTCGGGTTTCTTCAATCAATATCTCAGCAACGTTTATTCGTAATGTTACCTAATGGTGCTAGTCTGCATTTAAAATCGTGGAAATCTCTCTCAACTTCTCAGTGATTAGTGAATATTACTGGTGGTAAATAACGCAGCAGGTTACGGAACGAAGTGATGACTTCGGTACAACGGTAAAGTTGAGTTAAATTTCGAAGAAACTTCAACGAAAGATTTGAAACGAGGCTGGTACTAATTTCGGAAAATTTAAAGAAAACGTATTATTTTTAAAGACGAATTTGGAATGTTTTACAAGACAATTCCTACTTTATGGAAAAAGTGCGATATCTGGGATTAACTTAACATCAGCTGTTAATCAAGTAGCTGGAAATTGCTGTGTATTTGATGATAAAAGCTTTATGATTTGTGAAAACGTAATTTTTGCTACCTAAATCGATCATTCTCGTAAAAAGACTCACATGATACTCAAAGTTTTTCATTCTTATGGTTTTGCACAACTGTTACTTAGGCACAGAAAAATACGGTAATTACCAAAAGCATACATTTGTAAGACGCTAAAAGAGGCGGTACATGTCAGTTCTCTTTGATGGCATGCATCCTCATGAGCCTAAAAGGTAATCAATGAGGAAGGAACTGGATACCCGAAGTCCGTGTTGGCCCTTGAATGACAGTCGCTCTCTCCTTCTATGTTTCAGTTGACCCAAATGGGAATCCTTCCATTCCCGGACCCATCTCAGCCACGCACCGCCAGGGAAAACGAACTGAGGGCCCTTTCGAGGACATTCCCACAGGCATGCCTCGTCGGAAAGTGGTCCCTTGACGATGCCACCAACAAGAGGCTGAGTGAGTAAAAGTCCCTCTGTAGTCTTTCGAAAGGTGATGGAAACCGAACGGTGAAAGCTGATTGAAGATCGATTGAATTCTCTCGTTTTTCTGTTTGTGTTCCCTAGCAACGGAATGTAAACATCTTTCCTCGAATGCTCTAGATGTCTCCGGATTTCTCTAACAATTAGACAAGCAAATTAAACTTTTAAAGAGAGGAATGAATCTTCCTTAGTTACCGGAAATATCTGTAACTTAGCAACCAAAGGCATGAGATATTAGCTAAATTTTACGAAGCGCGAATAGCTTTTTATTTAACCTTAATTTCGATAAAAACTGAATTTCCTGACCATTTATTTCACAAATGTAAAACGTTATAATTAAGAGGATATTTCAATAAGTTTTCACTTTTGCTCCATCTTTTCTTGACTCTTTCGGTTCACTTTTGATAAATCTCTTAGCATTGGTAAGAAGACATGCAATAGCGGCAAAAAATAGCCGACATTCTGTTCGTCTCAAGCGTCACATTACCAATAGATATCTCAAAAAAATCACTAAGTAAAATAAAGTTATTTATTTAGTAGTAAAGAAACTAACAGTTCTGCATCAAAANTTTTGATGAATTTTCTGTAAAGCAATAGAATCCTAACCCAAGTTATCAAGTTTGATGTCGTGACATAGCATTATTAACAGTAAGGACATCTCCCAAAAGGGGCCTGAGTTTGACGCCGGAGCGCTGAACATTTCTCGTGAGAAAAACGTTGCCTCTGGATATCCTTATTCTGAATCTATAAGTATTATTTCGGATATTCAAGCGTTACGTTCTGTTACCATATCCGGATGAATTAAATATTTATCATTTGTCTTTTGATTCATGATAAGGAAAAATATATCTTTTATTTATTTTGTCTCAGTCTTGATCATGTCTGTGATTATGTGAAAGCCAATGAGATATGAGTTTTGCTGAATAATGGCATTAATTAAGGTTTCTCCTTATGCAATTTCACGAAAAGCGTTGCTCGTAGAGCCATTGTACTTCACTAACGTGGGCTTGTTCTGCTTATAACATTCCGACTCGGTGAGGAAAGTAAGTGCAAACTACCTCACTCCTCATCTTGACTAGTAAGCCTCATTTCCCTCTCCTAGCTCTTCTTGGCATGGTAGAAGGGATGAGGTCCTCACCGACTTTCGGGATGAATACTTTATTGACTCAATCGTTGATCCTATAATCGCGGAACCCTGAGGCCTAACATCTCTACTGTTTGAATGCTGCCCTGTTCTCTCCTCTGGTATTAATCAATGCTATTCTTTCCACAGAGACCGAATATTCCAACCTCTGTGCCCTTTGCGAGAACCCTGAGAAGTGCGACTACCCTGACCTCTACTCCGGCTACGACGGCGCCATCCGTTGTATGATGGCACCAAACCGCGGAGACGTCGCATGGACCAAGGTCGTGGTCGTCAGGCAGTTCTTCGGGGTACGTAGACGGAGAAAAGGGCTCACTCGCTTCTTTCCTTAACCATGCAATACCTTTATACGGCATGAACCCTTGTAACTTCGTCCTGGACTCCCATAGAAAGTTAATTCAAGCGGTTGGAGTTTTTATTCCAATTTCTGCCATACTTTCTTAACTGGATTAGCGCTGTTCGGGTTTCACAACCGCTTTTTTCTCTAAGCGAAAGAGAGTTGATCGGAAGGCTTTCTAAGGGCGGGAGTTTAAGCATTCTCAAGAGATTGCGATAGACCAGTTGAAAAACTCGGGATCGCCGAACCTGTGGTTCGCCGAAGTCTAAGAGATGACTCTTCGCGCACGTCGGACTTGGCCAGAGAAGATTTCCATTAAACGGGATGGTGGATGTCGGAGAGGTTGGGAGATTCCAACGGAAGGAGATGCATTCATTTAACACTTATGCAATTAGATAGCGATGATTGAGTTTATTCTCAATTTGTATCGATTAAATAAGGTGTCAGTAGTCATTTTAGAGTCCTTGATTTGAGTAAAGAAAAGATATCGACTCATTTAAGACATCCTCATGCGGTGATGCCATCATTTTGCAATGAATTCCATCAAATAACAAATACATTTTTACAATGAATAACAATTAAAGGAGATAAATTATCAATAAAAACTACTAACACGAAAAACCAATATGCATAAAATATATACATTAAAAATGACTTGAACAGTTTACATGGGGCGTGATTCTGAAATTCATTAGTGTGTGCTATGCTAGGTGGATGGTCAGTGGTTAAACTGGATATAGATTTATTGGGATAGCAAAAGTTGGGTAAACATTTTTTCTAGGAGCAGGAACACGAAAAGGGAGCGTAAAGCTGGTAAAGCTTATTGGCTTCTAGCAAGATAAATACCCCTGACAGACGATGCTCTTTAAATATACGAATTTCCTACATAATGTTGCAATTATCACCCTTACTTTTGGTTTTAAGTTTTTAAGGCTCTTCATAAATAGTAGTAGTACTGTTAAAAGTACTTCGACAGTTGAGCAATTTCGCACATAGAGGCACCCGCCGGGAATCGAACCCGGGACCGCTTTCACCACAGTCGAACGCGCTGTCCACTTGGCTATATAGGAACGGCATACCTTAATTTTCATAAATTTAATTATATATATATTTCATATAATTTATTTTCATAAATTTATTAGTTACTACGATGTACCGAAGAAAAGTCTGCACTCTTATCAGAAGAACGCCATGTGTAATCGAGAAAAGTTTATTTCATATACATTGGGACCCTCTAATTCAATTCAGTTAAGATAGGAAAATGTGTCCAAAGCTAAACAAATTAAGGAAGCCACACTCTCCTCCCATTTTTACAGCTTTGAAGATCCTGGTATAATTATGGTTCGTATAATTTTAAACTAGGAACCAAAAAGTTTGTAATGCTCGGAATACAACGAGGCAATCATCCCATTTCATTAAGTGCAGTGTGCGATTGGTATTAAACTAAAATTTATTTCATTTGCAGCTTCCTCCATACTCACGTACCCCTGAGATGGAAAGTGACCCAGCCATGAACACCGACCTCTACTCTTACCTCTGCCCCGATGGAACCAAGGTGCCCCTCACCTCTGGCACTCCCTGCACCTGGGCTGGTCGCCCATGGCCGGGTTTCATCTCCAAGCCCATCGATAGTGGGTGAGTGAAGACCTGACAGTCTATAGATTAATATGCATAATCTTCGAACGTAAAAACCCTTATTATACCTAACCAATATCAACCAATCTACGTGTACATCAGCATTCACCTATCCTAAGGTCAGTGTTCTCTAAAGCTTCTCAGGAAATGCAGTTTGATTTTTCGCGTGGACTTTGATCACAGATCGTGTCTTTCTCTATTTCTCGAACACCATTTCTTCCGCAGCTAGGCCTAATTAATATCTGATTTCATCCATTTATAATCGCACCTTCAATCTACATCCTTTTCCCTCCTATCATCACCGATACT
Organism: Ladona fulva; assembly: GCA_000376725.2. Classification (NCBI taxonomy): domain Eukaryota; kingdom Metazoa; phylum Arthropoda; class Insecta; order Odonata; family Libellulidae; genus Ladona; species Ladona fulva. Next base: position 2,185,178 of record KZ308143.1, read on the forward strand.
TCACTTTCTTTCCTTCAGAGTACCTTATCACACCCAATTAAAATCCATTTTAAGGGTGTGGGTTCGTTCTTAATCGTCTAATATTCTGTTTCCTAAAATTATATGTTCAATATACTATTAATCAGTTTTAGAATTCTATAGGTAAAGCATTGCATCAATTGAAACTAAAGGAAAGAGGAATCGAATACTTTTTCTGAAAAAAATTACGCACGCCTTTATCATTGAAATTTACTTGATGCAAGTCAGAATGTGGGTTTATTCAATAAACAAAAAGTATGCTTGAGAAATTTCGTAATTAATAGGTAATAGCTTATAATGTTATATAACAAAGAGTAATCTTACTAAATAATTTATCTCTCAGAGTGATGGACGATATGAGGGAGCAGATCTCCAAGGCCATTCAACTTGGAGAAGCAGAGAAGCCGTGGACCCACCCCAAGGAGGAATCCGCCCCCGGAGACTGGCTCCAGAAGGTGTTCGCCCTCAGAGAAATCACCACCGCCGTCGAAAATGGACCAAACCCACCTTCCCCAGTGGATTACCTTACCAAAGGTGAGGGTTCTGACCTAAATATTAGTTTCTAGACATTGCCATGTCCGTGTGAAAGTTTGAATGTGAACGAATTAAGCTCTTGGTGCAAAACTCTCTAAATAAGCTTCGAAAGGGGATATCTCCCCACATAAATACTACTTTCTGCATAGTTGAGACCATGTAAGCGTGTTTACATTGCATGTTACGTACGTGTTAATGGTCTAGCATTGAAATCTCCTTATATATAGTTTTCCAATCACTTGAATTACAAAACGATTCCCAGGACTCGCCTTCGAATAGAAAATGTAAATCAGGTTATGAGCTAAATAATTTTCCAAATATGCTTGTAGTAAGCCGCCTTTTGCTCCATAAGAAGTCCAATACGGCGTGACGACCTCTAGTTCCTCCACCTGGCTTCTCAGTGAACATTCTTTTCTCTTTTCAGCTCGCTACAACGACGTCATTGCCCGCGATCTCGGCACCAACTCCGCCATCAAGTTCTGCACATACTCCTCTGCCGCTTACCACAAGTGCGAGGTGATGAGCATGGCAGCCTACTCTCGCGACATCCGCCCCAAGCTCGAATGCGTGAGAATGCAGTCCCTGCAGGAGTGTGCCATTGCCATCAAGGACGGTGAATCTGACGTTGTAACCATGGATGGCGGAGAGGTCTACACTGCACAAAAGTGAGTATCAGCTAAGTTAGTATTCAGTAGAAATCCAGACCAGAGCGATTAATTCTGCTCTCGTCCAATAAATGTGCTTAGCTAGATGTATTTATCAGCTTTTTGATTGACTTTATTTGATTCCGTAGCTCAGATTATCTCACCGCAGGCACCGTTGTTTATTTACATTTGCGAGCATTGTTGACGTTGGCAACTGCCGCCAAAACCTGTTTCCTACTTTCGCAGTAGGGTGTCCCTATGAATCGTAAAGATTTCAAAGAAATCAAGCATTAAAATACTTAGGCGTAGCACTGTAATGTATACCTAAAATGGACTTTAACTTAAATTCACTTTAGAGTCCAGTATTACATTGTATTTTTAAAGTTGAAGTGAAGATTATTGTGCTTCTCCATGCTAATTCATCATGCATATAGGAGATTTAATATAATCTTCACTTTGACTCCAACTAAACATTATAATACCAGACCTTAAAGTAAACTTAAGTTAAAGTCCATTTATATTGTATTACCAGGCCTCAGTGTGATAATTTTGCAGGATTCCATGACGCTGGCTATTTGTATCCTAGAAAAATCCATTTTGCAAGATTTTACTTAAGTTTATTTTGATATTCATATCACTCCTTACCCTAGTGATGAACATCCGCTCAATTTTGCTTTGAAATTAGTTGATATTATATGAAAATTTCCTGAGATCGATAACTACGCTGTAAGGATATTATGAGTTTATCTCCTTACAGTAACATCAATCGATGCCTATATAGCATGATGGGTGATATAGAAGTTCTTTCCATTGGAAAGCACTATCTAGGGGCGTAGCGAGGATTAGTACATATGGGGGAGTTTAGAGCCGTGAATAAAAACTACACAGCCTTAAATCTAGAAGCAGGAATACTTCAGGCCAAAATCTAATCAAAATATAAACTGATTTATATTTCTTATTTACCCTGCGAATCTGCAGCGGTGAATGTATGGCATAATTGCTAAAGGCCATCCTCTCGCATGCTCTCGTTAATCCGTTAGTGTGCTTTCTTTAAGAATCAGCTACGATGAGTCCAGTTCTAACATATGGAGAGTGCATCACATTTTAAATTATCTTTACAGGGATCACAAGCTGAAGCCCTTCCTTGCGGAAACCTATGGTGATGGTGTTCTTGGAGCCAACTACTACGCCGTGGCAGTGGTAAAGGCTAACTCTAACATCAAATCCTTCGCTGACCTTAGGGGCAAGAAGTCATGCCACACCGGATACGGACGTACTGCAGGTAATGTTGCTACTTCAGGTGATCCATAAACAGCACTCCGATTTGATTACGATGATTTGAGTTTGAAAGTTGTCTCTCCACAGGATGGAATGTTCCACTACATGTCCTCCTCACCAAGGGGTTCGTCGACAAGGAGACTTGCCCATACACCACCTCTGTTTCCTCCTTCTTCACCGGCGGAAGCTGTGTTCCTGGAATCAAACAGTCAGTGAAGAATGCCCCAGAATCCCTCTGCTCTTTGTGCACTGAAGGGTGTGTCGATTCCGGCGCTACCGACTTCCAGGGATACTCTGGTGCTTTCCGTTGCATGGCAACCGGCGCGGGTGACGTTGCCTTCGTCAGGCACACCACTGTCATGGAGAACACCGGTAAGTAGCTTTGGTCCCGGACAAAAAAACATCTGAAATTCTCTCCCTAACGAGGGCCATGTATATCTCGTATGACATGCGTTTATTTGACCTAAAGGTTCTCTTTCTCTCGTAGATGAAGCCGGCAAACTGGCTGACTGGTCCAAGGACCTTCACTCCAGGGACTTCGAACTCCTCTGCCCTGATGGTGGTCGCGCTCCCGTCACCGAATATGCCAGATGCAACCTCGCTCAAGTTCCTCCTCATATGGTGAGACCATCTACTTTTCGTTCATCCTAACCCAATCAGCATTGATTACTTGCGTATAAATATCGATAAAAATGCGTATATATATATATATATATATATTTATTTCACAAATGTAAAACGTTATANTATATATATATATCGATACAGTGGATGTAAATAACTTGTATTGCTTCCGATTCTAGATGGTGACCAGCCCCTCCAAGTCTGAGATCGAGATCGCCAACATGCGCCACACCATCCTCTCAGTAACCAGCCTGTTCTCCAAGAGACCCGAGGTCTTCCAACTCTTCGGAACCTTTGATGGAGTCAAGGACCAAATTTTCAAGGTGATTAGTCTTTCCCGAAAAACCTTATGAATTCCTGTAATCCACCTTTTATTAGTCCTAATTCAACTATTAATTATTCGATAGTCACTTCCTTTAGCCATTCAGCAAGTTTAATCTTTGAATTACAAAAGTAATGAAAGGATATTCATTCACTCTTAACTACGGATAAATAATTTTTGTTGCCAAGGATTATCCATCAATCACCTTGGAGATAACACAACTCGTTTTGAGGGTTGCTAGTAACATGTAGTTGATGTTATTAAACATTAAATACAAAAAATAAAGATGCTTCATTGTTTCGGTAACTTCTTTTCTGTCAAAAAACAACCAAAATCTCAATTTTCTTTGCCTATCCAAGACTCCCTTTCTAGACCACATTAAAATCCAATCTATCAATAGGGAAAAATACATTCCCGCCCCTATCAGGGGGGGGGGGGGCGTAAGTGACCACGCCCACCTCAAACTTTCTCGGTACCCAACTTTTATTGGACTCACGCACATTAAAAGTACCAAATGTTTTATATTTGGGAGGTATTCAATCAGGTTACTCAATTTTTATGAATATCTCCTTCCTGATAAATCTGCACCGTCTAATATTTGGAAAGAAAAATTTGATTTTGGCCTGTGATCCAAATACCATGGCTTCCTCTATATTTTATTATGGATCTGCTTATTAATGCGACNGTTACTCAATTTTTATGAATATCTCCTTCCTGATAAATCTGCACCGTCTAATATTTGGAAAGAAAAATTTGATTTTGGCCTGTGATCCAAATACCATGGCTTCCTCTATATTTTATTATGGATCTGCTTATTAATGCGACTTTCTTTTTCTCACACCAGGACAACGCCAAGGGAGTCGTTCCTGTAGGAGACGAGGAATCTGTCCTCGTGAACAACTATCAGAAGATCTTAGATGAGGTCCACCACTGCGATACCTTCGCCTAAGAAGACTGCTAAAGAGTTCGTCGTCAAAGATGCTGAATTCTGAAAGACTGATCGCTTCTACGAGATGAAAAAACAGAAGAAAAAGCACTGCATCTCCTGGAAGCTTTTAACATTACAAAGATATTTTCGTATGAAACTTTCACCACACACAACCCATCCTGCGCCTTAAAGAGAGTGATATATCAACCTGTACTTAGTCATCCAGAGTGAGAGAAAATGAGAGAGATGTATAAATATAAATAAATAAAAATTATCAATTCATAAAAATTCCTATTTTATTCTCACCCTTTGGCATCAATTTCAAATGTGAACAGCTAGGTTTTTGTGTGAAAATGCGTGTCGTTAACGAGTTTTCCTACGTGATCTTTGGCCGTGATTCAAAGAGCGATTTCACTGAAAATCTACCAGGTTCTTGGTTTACATCCGGATACCTAAACTTCCCTGTCGCTTCACAATGATTGACTTACAACATTTTGATGAATTTTCTGTAAAGCAATAGAATCCTAACCCAAGTTATCAAGTTTGATGTCGTGACATAGCATTATTAACAGTAAGGACATCTCCCAAAAGGGGCCTGAGTTTGACGCCGGAGCGCTGAACATTTCTCGTGAGAAAAACGTTGCCTCTGGATATCCTTATTCTGAATCTATAAGGAAAAGGAACACGGCTGTTGTAAGACATCTGAGTCAGATACTAGCTCCTAATAGCCGTTGTTTGCGTGCAAACTTAACCGTTGAAGAGTTCCCACCAGCGGGGGTTGGGGTTCTCCGTGGTCGCGCTTGTAAGCAAGTATTGTTCTCGATACGTATTTCGACAACTAAGTTGCCATCTTCGGGAGAGAAGAATAATTCAGTTATTCTTCTCTCCCGAAGTTTGATGGTTGATGGTTCATGGAGTGCTCCTTATAAATGATTTTTATTTACGATGTATTTGGGAAAAGTGTGGAGTGTTGCTCAGGTAAATCAAAATTTGTATTGCGATTTGTAACCAGCGCTAATACCACGCATTCAAGTCTGGAAACATTTTACATTGGTTTGGTGTCGAACCTTAGAACATTTTGGGTAATGTCTTCGCTGTTTATATTACAGAAGCTTCTAATTAAGACTCAGTTGGCAATCCTCTACCATCCCGGAAAGTACTCTAAACGAAATTCCAAATTTCCACACAATACATTTTCGCGGTTAAAATTCGAATTTTGGGGCCTTCTTGGATCGAACTTACGATTACTAGGATCGATACCTCACTTTTGCCTAGAGTTTCCAGTTGGGGCTGGTACGACATAAAAGGACCAAGTTAGTTACGCTTGTGGGTTAGGCTGGGAATCTGTATTCTGTATATAGCTATATAATGAATACAAGAGATTCGACTGAACATACTTGAATAAATGTTGACGAATAAGGTAAATATTGTTTCGAGGGTTAGAGAATAAAATTTAATGGCAAAACATCTATTATTTGTAAAAAGTGACACCAAAATCTAAAACTTAACACTCGATTCATGTAATTGTACCCTCGAGAGGAATGCTTTGGGATTGGTATGGGCTTCAGAGTTTTCTTATTTGGAATTTTAGTATAGCTATGAATGTATGTTTTGCCAATACCACAATAAAGATAAAAAGATTGACCGGTTTCAACGTTACAGCTTCATCATCAGGCCGGGGAATTTGGTTGAGAAACAACATTTAAGAAACCTAATTCCTCAGCCTGATAATGATGTTGTAACATTGATAAAGGTCAAAGGAATAACAAGTGTGAAAAATAGCGACACGACTGGGACTCGAACCCAGGTCGATTCTTCAGTCATATGGTAGTATTGAGCAAATTAGTCATTGCTTGCTTAAGTGAGGTTTAGAATAGATTATCAACTAATGTCATTTGTGAAGATTCATTTATAAAATAATTTCATACATTTACATTGACATTTTACGTACTACATCTACGCAAATATCCTGAATGCCGCATTTCGGCGTGTGGCATGAGGCTCTTCAGCTTATTGCTGTCGCGCATTGTTCGCGGAGAGAACGAGTCTTTCAAACCACTTGTCCTCGCATCTATTTCTCTTGTTTTACGTTCATTGACAGATCGGCCGAAGTAGCAGTGGGGAAGCATAATACCGATTACTTCTTCCGTAAATGCACTCTCTCAATCAAGCAATCGCATCTTAGATTCTAATCTCCTTTCCTTCAATGATTCCCAACTAGCGTCTGAGAGCATTTGCGTGACGCTTGCTTTATCATTGTAGCACTTTTCAACAAATCGTATCGCCTTGCGCTGCACTTTCTTCAGCTCGCGAATACGCTTCATAAAATCGAGCTTTTTAGTTGCTTTACCGTAGATGTTTCGGATATGTATGCTCCAGTTTAAGTCATTTGTAAGAACGATTCCGAGATATTCAACTGAATCAACTTCTTTTATATTCATTGCACTAATTTTGTACAGGTGGTTCTAACGCAATTGTTTCCTTTCGAAGAAGTTTACTTAAGAGCATTTATTTACATTAAGATCTAGTTGCCACTTTTCGCATCGGCTTGGAATGTGTACCGATAATAATAAATAATTCTGACGCCTCGACAAATAATTCATTTAAGGCCACTCACTAGTCTGGCCTTGCAAACTGCTAGCATGTAATTTTCATTTTACTAAATTTTAGTTCATGTAAAATGACATTTTACCAGGAGATTTTGGCCGCCCCCCTCTTTCCTGCCGCCCATGTGTGTACACAACTTGCCCCCCAGTCACAGCGGCCTTGCGAGGGACCGAACCTTTTCTCCTGTTATCTTCCCCTTTTACAGAGACATTGGCGTTTTCCATTTATGACGTGAAACGATAACCAAAGATTAGGACGACCACATCGAAGTATTCTTTCTTCGTTCTGCAAAACCGTTACTCATGGCTCAGTAGATATTCTATATCGCACGCTCTAACGAAATTTAAGAATGAAATTGGCCGAAATCACGAAGCTAAAATTGAACGAAGCTTTCACCTCCGATTGTTCAAATTTAAAAATTTCTTATGCTTTCCAAAGCTCAAACGGCAGTGGTGATTATCTCGATTAGTGTCTCGAGATGTCCTCAACTGTAAAACATTTCGAATTATTGGCACAGGATTTGCCTAAAATTTTTACTTTATCAATCCAATAATACATTGACATGAATAGTAATTGTTAAATCACAATGAAGTTGAACGATAAATTTTACTTTGAGTTTCCAAAGAGTTTCTAACGCAAAATCTAGTCGTAAAACTCAAAAGAACTCCTAGGAATCTTATCACAAAATCCCAATGAGTTTCCACCATTGAATCTTATTGTAAATTTTTTATAGTATAGTATAGTAGGTCATTTATAGTATATATGTATAGTAGGTCATTTCGCTTGTAGGCTCCCACCGGGAATCGAACCCAGGACCGCTTTCACCGAAGTCGAACGCATAGCCCACTTGGCTATCGGGGAGCCCCAGAAAAATAACTTTGAATCTTAACATCATACTCCAATGACTGTTATCCAATTAATGCCTGCCCAAAAGTGAGATGGTTAGATGATGAGAAAGGAGTAGGCTGGTGGACGGGGGTACAAACAAAGATACGATAAAGACTATAAAACATGCACAATGATACACCACAATATGATTTGTAAGCTTTATTTATTTTCCAGCAATGTGCATAAAAAAGTAAAGGATAATCAATTAGATTTTCATATACTCATAAAACTTACCTTTTTATATTTATTTTTATTTATTTATTTATTTTCATCTTCACTGCAATTTGGCCTTTTAGCCAGGTGGCAGTGCTGGAGGGGAGTATAACATATTAAACATAGGATTGCCCGGCATTTGCCCAAGGACGGTAGGGAAACCCCTCCAAAAACCTCCCGTAGGCAATACATTACATANATATATATAATCTACTATGCCACAGAGCTATCTGTAATGTCAAGTCTGTAGCTATAATTTGTGTTGCAGATGTATTTTATTCGTTCATGGAGAGTTCTCATTTTCCTCGAACCTTCTTATGGCATTTCTACGCCCCATTCCCTTCTAAGGGGGAAGTCGTTCGCCCCATTCCCTTCCCTTTGCCCCATTCCTCCTGCCATGCATCACTGTCGGCTTGCTGGGTATGAATCTAAATCTAAATATAAGAAACGTAACAAGAAAATACTTCGTAAACTGAAGCGGACAGAATATTTAATGCGCTTTGCACCTAATGGTGCAAATCGCGTTGTTCCTTTAAGAATAAGGTGATGGTTGATGCCTCATCAACAGTGCTTCAGCAGTTATCAGTACATTTTTCGCATTTTCTTTTTCACTTGGTTGGATTCTATTCTCTTCGAAAGCTTCTTTATCCAAGTAAGAGATCTTTTAAGGCTTTCTCCTGCTGAATTCTCTTTATGGTCAAGAGAAGAACAAATTGAAGTTTATACTCGGTACCACGCAGGTTTATTTATGCTTGTGTTCATTCTCTTAGCGTCTTCATTTAGAATATTATTTTTGTTCGCTCTCGTAATATTAGCAGATTCAGGCGTTCACTCTTTGAATTATTTTATTCCGCTGGTGGAGGATGTTGGGGTTTTAAAAAGGGTTTGATGGAGTATGACTGGGAAAGGTTGGGAACCACGGACTCAAAAACAGGTGAGGCCGAGGAAGGGGAGGAGACCCGAGCTGAGACCAGCGGAAGGCTCGAGCATAGACGAGGACCATTCAATCAGATTTGTTAGCTTCATTATACTAGGGGAAGGAGTCCGTCATACCTGTAGGGGTAACGAAAGAGGAGGGGTAGTACGTTTAGACGCTTTTCGGGCTATAAAGCACTGCGGTCGAGGCGCGCGTGGTTACTTGCAATCAGACGGTCACTCTGCGAGGAAAAGTTCTGCATTTGGAAGGAGAAATAAGACTCATTGACTAGGTAAGGACTTTTCATTTTTTTGAAGTGTTGGTGATTTTAACGCTAGGTAGGATAGTACTTTGTTTGTAAAAGTTCAGAGTTGCTCGTGATCGATAATTATCCCGTGCATAATGTGATTTCGTGTTACGTGTGATACTTCGAGAATTTTTTGATCGGAAGGAAGGGTGATGATTCATTCCATGGATAAGAGGCTGGTCGAATATCTATGTTTAGCTATTCTTTCCTGCGTTTACTTTCGGGTTTCCATTTGGGATGTCATCGATGAAAGAACTCTGAAAGAATTTTCGTTTCATAGTTCCTAATCTCTCTCTAGAAGTCTGAATTCGTTAGATCGGGGTTTTCCAAAGTGTGTTCCGCGGAGCACTGGTGTTCCACGAAGAGTTTTTAAGTGTTCCGCGGAAACTTATGAAGAATGATAACTCTTGTAAGAATTTCAGTTTTGAATTAAGAAAAAGTAACCTAGGTGTTCCGCTGATATCATAGAATTGATAAAGTGTTCCGCCGGAGGAAAAGTTTGGGAAACTCTGTGTTAGACGATAGAAAATTGAACTGTTTAATGGTTTCCAAATCGCGTGAAAGCCATTCTACTTGATTCGAGAAAAGTTTTTTTTTTTTTTAGAAATCCTCTGATTAATCATTTTAGATGGTTTTCTGGCCGGTACCGGNTGTAAAAGTTTTGAAGAATATAGTGTAGATCAAGCTAAAAAAGTAAAAAAACTGTAAAAGTTTTAACTGGAGAGAACGACATTTATTAAATTCTTCTTTCATCATGCGATAGTTTCAAATTCTGTATTTTTATCCTCGGTCAGAGGTAAAAATTGAATGTTGAATAAACTGTTGAATTTTCTCGTCCCAATTACATTGTTGATTTTAGTAATTGTTTTTGGAATATTTCGTTTGTCTCCTCGACCGCTCTTACTTTGTTGAATCATTCGGGGCTCACGGATAGCCAAGTGGGTAACGCGTTCGACTTCGGTGAAAGCGCTTCCGGATTCGATTCCCGTTTGGGCTCGAGTGCGAAATGACTAAGCTATAGAAGAAATTTTTAACAGTACTACTACTACTATATTCGGTGCCCATATTGTTACTTGACCTTGTATCATACGCAGTAATTGTTTCATTCATCTCAACTGCATTACCTGACAATTTGCGCACATTGTCATCTCATACTTCGTTAAGCGCAATTATAGCTCTACATTTTCGTATTTCTTTTTCTTTCAGTTTGAGGCGTTCATAGCTCTTCTGTGATTCAATTATTGCTTTCATCGCAGCACCCACAGGTGGTTACTTCGATAGCTCTGCCTGAAGCAGACCTTTCTGCTCGACGCAAAAGGATAGCGATGTGTCATTGTTCAATCAAAGACTCTCGTGGGAGATGCAACATGGATCATAGTTAAGATACGCTGTCCTCTGGCAGGATTAAAAGAAAGTGGTAATTATTCGGGTCTACTTTGATACGAAATTAACTCTATTTTGAATTGCTTAGATTTATAATCTAATAATAGTATTTTATTACCCTTCTATCTTATTGTCTTATGTTGGATTCCGGTATTTTAATTCTGCGTCATAATTTTTCAATCCGTACTCGTTCCAAAAATTTATTTCTCTATTTGAGAAAATTTAACAGCTCTAAACATTAGTAGGCTGATGTTAAATCTATAGTTTAGTAAGGAGGGAATAATATTTTCATATTTAAGTTTAATTTTTGCTTGCTCCATTAATCCAATTAGCATTCTACTCGTATGTTTAAAAATAACTTGCAATTCAAATTATTTCAGCCGCTTTGAAGTCATCCCTGTCCGTTTGTCTGATGTAGGAAATTCAACATTTCCGTTAACAGTTGTGCAGCATCGGTCGTAAATTTCCAAACTATTCCTTATAAAATTTACGTTTCGGCGCATTGCCAGAGCTAGTGTTTTGGAACCTATTTCACTTTTTGAGGTTTAAAAACATTTACAAACATATGGATTCTCCGGAGTGATTGCTATAAAAAGTTCTTGTATTAGTTTGCTCGAGTTTAAAAAAAAATAGCATTCTAAAAAAATGTAAGTCATGCCCATTCTTGACTGTGCAAATTTGCGTTATTTAGCATAATCATATCTTACGTAGATTAGTTCTCCTTTCGGAGCATACTAAACTTCGACCTAATGTTTCCACCTTTCAGAAAACGAGATGTTAGATTTCCAACGACCTTTTCTTTAAACTTTTCCAGATGCTGCTGTGGTCTGCATTCGGCCGCGGGTTAAGAGATTGAATTTCTTATCTAAGAAAGCGCTTTCATGAACAGGATTAGGCTCTAACAAGACACTGAAGCTGCAATAATTCCCATCAGACCAAGCTGTAGCTGTTTCTAGAATGCAGTTCTGATTGCAGATTGGAATCTGATCCATGGCTGAGCTGGACGGAAGTTTCCAGGAGTTGGCAGATGGCTAAAAAAATACGATGGCAATCATTCACATACACTGGTTCCAATTAGAGTGGAGGGAGGGGGATGGTACTATAAGATTTTTATCTGGTATTGATTTCCACTAAATATAGGTTAAATTTACGAATTTTACGTGTAAGATTTGGCCATCTCTAAGGTTTATTTCAGTTCTAACGGACTTTTCCAGGATCAGTTGATCTCCAGTCCTGTTTAAGACTTCTAAGTGTGTTTTGATTATTCTGTAACCTCGGTGAAAGTGGAAATTGTAATTTAAGTTCCAAATTTCTTTTAGGAAAATAATTGTTCTTCGTAATTGAATGAACTCTTTTTACAAATTTTAAGCTTATTCCTGTTTAAATATTATTCATCTCATTTTTAAGCAATACTATTCTGGTTGATTTTGTCAAAATTGAGTGAACTTGGATACGAGTCGGATAATATGTAATTTGGTTGAAATTTAATCTTAGAAGTTAATCCATGTTGATTTCCTTTGATTTTCCGTGTAATATTTTCCATTTTTTTGCAGTATTATCGCCTTCTGTTGGCCTGCTATTAGGAAGTAAGTTTACCTTGCTTGCTTACGTTCTCTTAAGACTAAAATGTAACCCTCCAACTGATGGGCACTATCACCTACCCACTTTAATCATCCCAGTCGTGATGAACCAAGTTCCAGATCGGCATCGCTTGAGCTTGCGGAAGCGCGGACATCCTGTATATTCTCCAGGATCAGGATGAGAACAACAAAGGCTCTCAATGAAACTTAACTAATCGAGTTATTGTAGCCTGCCCTGAAAAGAAGAAATTCAAATTTTCGTGCTAACAAATTTTTGAAAACGTGACTTCGGATGAGTTTTGTCTGAATAATTGCTACGATAAATCAGTGAGCACTCTTCCGAGTGCTTCAGGACGCAAGATTGAGATATTTAGAAGATAGAAGATTTAAGAAAGGATACATTTGCTATAAAAGTTCAGAGAACTTTCCGCGAACGATGCGCGAAAATGATAAGGGAAGTAGAGTCATGGAGTCCTTGCACCCTCTGCCGCGTATCTAAAGGCGGTTTGTGGGCACTTACATAGACGTAGAGGAAAGCGACTGGGGGAAATGGAGGTAAACTCAGAGGACCGCATACGAGTGGATGGTGTTTAGCTTACTTAAGACCTTTAATTAAACATGAGATTTGCATGACGGGTACAGTTTTTCATCCCCGGAGAAGCGAAGTTAAACCTTACGGATGTCATACGCGGTATGCCTTCATGTATTGAAAATGCAGGCGTAACGTATTTTCAAAAAGAATTGAGTGCGATTTCCTGCCCTTATGGAACTGCATTCCAGAGTTTTGAGTTCAGTTCAGAGTAGTAACAAAAGATTTGTAATCTTTAATTGTTGCTGTTAAATTGTAAAAGTTTTGAAGAATATAGTGTAGATCAAGCTAAAAAAGTAAAAAAACTGTAAAAGTTTTAACTGGAGAGAACGACATTTATTAAATTCTTCTTTCATCATGCGATAGTTTCAAATTCTGTATTTTTATCCTCGGTCAGTTCATAACAGTATTTGGTGATAATTATTTTTTTTATTTTGAGGATCAAGCTACATTTAGAATCAAAGCAGTGATTAGTGAAAAGAATAAAAACTTTACATTGTCTACCACTGTGACCTTCTTTCTTTCTCACATAATTTAATATAATTTTCCTTTTGGATAAATGCATGTATGAATTTTTCACCTTGTTAATCGTTGCATTAAGGAATTTTATCTCCGTGATTCAAGTTCTATAACAGGAATCTCATTTTGAAGTGATTTATCACGAAAATGGTAAACTATTCCTTTGAATTTGGTGTATGATTTTTATGAACTCGAGAGTAAAGTTTTAAATGCTTGAATTGGGAGGAATTTAAATTATCCAAAATACATGATAACTGATGACTGGAAGTTTTTTAAAGCAATTTTTTTGTGATAAAAGAGAGGTAGTGGTATCGGGTGGAGCTTACCGATAAGTGAAGCAGCATTAAACAATTAGGGTAGGTTAAGAACTTGTTTTGCGCAGCAAAAATATTTTGGTTTGGTGCAGAAAAATGCTGAATTTAAAAGAAAATGAAGTGTTGAATGAAAGTGTTTTGAACTGCTCCGGGCATCAGTAATGTGAGGAACTTCATGATACGACTTTTATAATCGAGTAATGATTTTAGTTGTTCTTTTGGGGATTCCTCAGTATTAACATAGTTTTATTGCATACATTTTAAATATGCGGTGTTAGACCGTTTTGATAAGAGTGGAGAAACTCTTGAACTGAAAATTTAAGCCATTATTAATGAAATTTTCTTTTACTTCAGGTATGGATAAATTTATTACAAATTCATCAGAAAATGAAACATTCCATCAGATGTGGGACCATTCCATAAACTGCAGCTGTTTACATAAGTTTACATAATAGGAAAAAAAACATTTGTTAGATTTGATAAGGATTGATTAGATGAGATCGAGCGATGCTACCAGCACGGAACGGAATCTACAATGCTATGGAAGATCTTTTTATTGAACGTAGAGAAAGGTAAATTTTTCGCAATTTCTTTAATATGTGTAACTGAAAGTTCTGGTAAAAAATTATAAATTAAACAATGCTTTTTTTGTAAACTTTAGCGTAAGAATGTAGATTTCTTGAGCATTAATCTTTCAAAAGCTTACTAATGCTGCAGTGAGTATTGTTTTCAGTATTACGGAGCATTATGGTGTGAATACAATTTGCAAAATTGTTTACCAAGAGTTAGGCTTGGTTAAATTAGTCTAATTTCTGTATGTTGTTCCATGAAAGAGCCAAACCCCACAGATTATATTTGTGATGGAAAATGCGTCAAGTTTGATTTCAGCAAAGCGTATCGTTACAGTCAATAATTGTACAATAGTTATTGTGGTTGTGGATTGTTTTAGCTCTAAAATCCATCCTTGAAGCTGTCAATTTTTCGTTTATTTTGTTTAGATTGTTTCCGCTCTTTAATATCAACCAAGGCGAATCAGAACAGTATTAAATATCTAATGTTGAAAGTATTCTTTCTGAATTTAGTAATAGTTCTTATTTGTAATTATTTTCTATATAAACATTGTTTCTTTAAGCTCATGTAAACATCTTAAAACTGCAGAGGGAATTTAATGGTAAAGGACTGGAATGGTGAAGCAGTCATTGTGTTAAACGTATCTCATAGTAAGTAGTTTATTGGACACTATACACACAATATTTCTTCAATGCTTAATTTTTTGAAAATTTCTTTCAGATACCATAGGAGAGAAAGCAGTTTTAACTCTGAAATGCAAAGCAATTTCTAATTTTGTTATATTTAAATATGGTCTTTAATAAGAATTTAGTATCAAAGCAACAATTAAGAGAATTTACAATTTTCAGCTTAAAAACGTGTTAATTTTTGAATCTTTTTCTACATCTGAATATGTTTTGGAATCTGTTTAGTTTTTGAAAGGCTAGTGTCGATTAATAGTAAAAAAATAGTGATTCTTTGTATTTGCAGGATCTTTAAACGTTTGCTAACATTTTTATAACTTTGTAGTTGACTTTATAAAGTGGTAATAACATTTTTTTACTTAGCTATGTGATGGCACAAAGATTGAATTACAATTGTAAAAGAAAAAACAAGGTGCTGATTATTTGATGGGCTAGTGCATTGTAAAATAATTAGTTATTGAAGGTTTGATAATATATTTGATCTTTAAGATTTGATTGCATTTGAAAAATTTATAAAGTTCTAATTACTTTTCATTTACAGGGCTATGTGAGAGCCAAGGACAGGATTCGAGGGAATTTTCATTTGAAGAAGAAAAGTGCTGAATATTTATGTAATTTTATGGAATTTTGTATATTGTAATACGAATGAATAAAAAAATGGAATTTTAAAGAAAAATGAATATTAATTGAAAAGGAGCAGTTGTATCTGCAGAAATTGCTAGCAGTAATTTCTGCAGGTGCAACTGCTCCACGGAAAAGTAGTGGTCATACGGCCAGAACCTATCTCCAAGATTTTCTTGGAGATCCGAACGGAAAATTTTTTGACATTTTTGAAGTCTGAACATGAAATTTGAGGTTTGTTTACATTTGAAAAAAGTTTGTTTACATTTTGTACTTAGAATATTTCCAGTGTTTACGTTTCGGACTTAGAAAAAATTTTAATGTTTACATTCTGAACTTAGAGAAAATTCATTGTTTACATTTCGGACTTAAATTGTTTTTGAGAAATCTCTACTCTGAGTATAGTTTCAGATATTTGTTTACATTCTGGACTTGGAATATTTCCAGTGTTTACCTTTTGAACTAAGGAAAAGTTAGTGTACATTTAGGACATCTTTTTTTGAGTCCTTGATAGTTTTGATACCTAATTCAATAAAACTGAAGAATTATCTAATTCATATAATTTTTATTAAAATTTTTTGCTCAAAGTGGATAAAATTAACAAACAACTGGAGGCCATATTACTTGGGAAGTACAAAGCAATATTTGCTTAGACAACATATTAATAAAGCATACATTTGCCCATAAAAAACTATTCAATGTTACATCTTGCACAAATTACCATTTCTTAGATAGCTTAGAAATTATTTTCTGCTGCAAGATTCGAACTTCGACATTTAAGACAATGCTAACATTTCAAAATATTTAAAGTCGTCAATTAAACTTTCTAAAATTACAATTTATTGAAGGTATTTTACAAAACAAAAGTGCTTGTTATCGCAGAAGCAATTGATTTAATCCTGTATTATTCCACTCCACTTTTTCCATCTTCCCTGAATTACTTCAGCTTAATAATTCACAGGAAGATTCCATCCTCGAGTTGTCCCATCTGCACAAGCGTCTCGGAAACCCATGTTTAGGCCACAGTGAACCATTCCTCAATGATGTCCTCCAAAAGTGATTTCCACTGAGTCTCCCGTTCTGAAAAATCAAAAAGTTTCTTCACCAAAGTATAAGAATAGTTTGTAAATATCAACAATCATCGATAATCGACAGCAATCCAGCAACCAAAGTATGTGAATTGATGAAGAAGATTCATGGATAGAACGAATGGCTTCAAATAAAAACAATTGAAATAAAAGACATTCATCGTTCACCGAAGCTTCATTTAGAACTGTAATTCAGCGTGACTCACAAGCATGAAAGATTACTTGGGCTAAGCGATTGGGAACCAGAGAGAACATTCTTTACACGTTTATACTATAAAAACTATGATGTTTCCACTTTTGACTAAGACCATAAAGAATTATTAAATCAATAACCATCTCCATAGAAAATTCATTTCTTAATTACGAAAAAAACGAATAGTAAAGCTACAGATTTGCACTGCAACAAAAATTGCATAAAACCAGCATTCCATAGAACTGAAACTTGGAATGGCTTTTCTTGGAAAGAATATATCCGTCGACTTCGCTGGAATCCTTACATATGATAGGAGACGTTCTTTTATCGCACCTTATCACTGCGGCTGAAATATTGTTTTACACGATCAATGGAACCAAACTTACGTAATGTTCACCCTCGGTTGGAAAATACAAGAAAATAAACCGCAGAATTATTAGCTAATTTGGTTCTAACTCCAATCTTCTCCAACGATGTGATTAAATACCACTTGAAAAAGAAACCAGAATTTATCATGTAGCGAGCAAACAGATGAGTGGAATGATAACCTACGTAACTGCTTAGTAAAGAATCATTTCGTGTCAAATTTCCATCCTTAACGAAACAAAAATGAGAATATCATTCTACTTTTTTTATGTACAAATACACAAAGATTTTTCTCATGGTGTACTGGTAAAAAATACTCGTCTTTCCCCTCAAGAAGAAATCAAAATAATTCTTCGTGCTACTTAGCTACACTTATGTCGTGATAGAAACTATTTTATTATATATATTTTATCGTTATTTAAAAAAATTAACGTTGGCAGCAATCAAGTGAGTTAAAATGGAAATTATTAGCAATGAATTAACGTACACACCACTGAATATTTATGGGAATGCATCAAGTAGGAAGTGATTTCGTCCATCGAAAGATTAACACAGTTGCATCAAACGAAAGATTATTAGTGACAGTGGAAAATTGCAATTATTTTTCCCAAAAAATTAACGAACTGGTTCAGCTATGAAGATGTCCATTAACATTGTTAAATAGAGAAGATACTTAAAATTGACAATTGATAACTTTACTCAAACCATGACGGCTTTTTTTTTAGAAATCCACCATTTGAACCACTTTTTAAAGACACGAAAAATACTGCATAATATTTTATTACTCCTTGAGAACACACACAACGAAACGGGGACAGCAATAAACTCGCCTTCCAGAGAGAATCCCGTCACTGCTTACACATATTTGGTACATGGGCCTTATTAAGATTTAACTAACGTAAAAATAGAACATTCTCTCTAATAACAAGATTTGACAGTATTTCCGTAACACTACCTTTTCATTTTTCCATAAATCCAACCTGATGGCTTGTCGGTCGACTGTACGCCTTTCTTCCTCTTCCAGAAAGAAAAGTGAAGCTCTGGACCTCAAAAGACTGCCTCAGGACTGACTCAGGATGGTGGAACTGCAGAGAGTTGAAGGTTGAGACCAGAGTCAAATGGAGCTCTGCATACCGCCGAGCTGTTTCGACTCAAATATCTTGCCACCAAGTAACAGAAATCAAAGTATCCAAGAAACCTGCAAAATAGGTATTCGTCGTGAACTATGTAGAAAGCAAATAATTTAAAGCTTATGGGTTGCAATAAGCTCGTATCATTACATCGTGGAAGAAGCGATCAGAAGAAATCCAACTCAAGATTTTTAGTGTCACTTTTCGTATCGAAAACACATCTGAGATGGATTTTTTAGGACAAATAAGAATATTCTAATAAAATAAATCATTAAGAATATCTTACTCTACATTGGAATCTCTCCTGGTACCATTCCAGATAAACCACAACCGTTCTAACAGCTCAGAGTCGGGAAGGATAATGAGTAATTCCGAAACTTTGCTCCAATCAGAGGGGTCCTATTTTGGAGCCAATCAGAAAGCTTGTCTTTCTTTTGGTCTTCGTGAGTGAAGCAGTATACTAGCACCATATACCATTGAAACCTTGAGAAAATTGGTGTAATGGTTATACTAGAAGCCCTTATAGGGAAGTTGTTTGTAAGAGGAAGGTTCAGACCCCTCAGGGGTCGATTTTTTTAAACACTGTTAACATCAACATTGACTTCTGTCCTCGTATTTAAATTTTTACCTTTATACTTTCCTTAACTCCCCTTAATTTAGCAGCAGTTTGAGTGCACAAATCACTATAAAGATACTGATCCTACACATAAGGCACGGATGGCCGCCTAGAAAAAAACAACCGAAATTGCCTTCATTTTTCATAATCTTTAAAGTTCAGAGGATTGATATTTTGGAAGAAATAGAGATTAGGAAAACGAATGGCTCTAAAATTGTCGATGAACATCAGTTTATGTCTGATTCTCCATTATTGAATATTTCTAAATTAACCTTTAATCGCTGATGATTTAATTTGGAAACCCCATTGTTTCATCCTCAGTCGTTCCTCTGCTTCCTCTCAGTCAATTAACTCAACGGCATATACTGGTTATTGCTCAACTTATCTTCAATCATTAGTATCTTACATTGTAACCCACATTGTTTTCAACCTCCCCAACCCCTTTCCCCATCCCCTCCCTTCCTTTAAGATATTTAACCTGAATATAAGTGTTTAGTGTAACTGATTACGTCGCACGATAAAACCGGTCGTACATATATTGAATTTACCATAGGATTTCTTAATTTATCGACTGATACAGTTTCATTACATCTGATGGCTCAGTTTGGTATTCTTAAACATGCTAAATCTATTATGAACGTATTTCCAACTTGGAGTTGAACGGTTCGCCGTATGAAATGAAAAAGAAGATAACTTCACACAAGGAAAAGGATAAAGGTAACTATGCACGCTAAGACGAACGCCTGGGAAAAATCTCAAGAAATAACAGTCATGAAAAAAGTCTGACAGGACCAGGGCTCGATCTAGAAGCTATCGAGCCAGAATATATTCTCGAGCCTATGGCAGACTATGGCGCTATAGCTTAATTGATTAAAGCATCTGCCCGGAAAGCGGAAGATTACAGGTTTGAGTACTGGTACTGCCAGACTCCGTCTCGTCCTTTTCAGGTCCGTTTTCCCTTGGGAGGAGATTACCTCTCAATCCATTGACTGTGAGACGGTCTGAGTCCAGCACTTTGGTAAGCTTAAGATATGGGAAAGGCATCCGAGGCCTAACCATTCTGTCCTTAGTTGCATGCATCTTCGAGTGTGGTTTTACTGCAGTACAGGGCGTCGGAAAGGAACGTGAATGGGTCTTCGGTGTTGTTCTGACAATATTTTTCGAGAGAAATTAAAACGTAATCCTCTTTTCAACTCAATGGCGATATTGGTTACTTCCTAGGAGATAATACAATACAGAGTAGATCTTTCCTGAATTACATGCATGAATCTTTAACAGGAGCCAGAAAATGTCTTCTTTATTGCCATATCCAAACCGATATGTAACCAATTCGTTTATATTAACCGACTTCTTATGTCTTACCCTCTGTCGTGTCCCCAGCATTCCTCCTTCGACTAAATTTTTTGAATAAGAAAGATTAACGAGAGACTGAAAAAGAATCTGAGTAATTTCGAGTCCGGACTTCATTAGGCAGGAATATCGCTAATTTTAGTCGATGCGTGGAATTAGCGCTGGTTTAAAATTGAGAAGCGAATTTTGATTCCTTGAGCTCACCACTTTTCCCACAGACATCGTTTAAAAAGTATGAGCTAAATGTGAAAAGTGATTCTAAAGATCTACAGTAAGAGGGCAGCATTATTAATTTGCTATAACATCAAAATAAAAAAAAACTGTCATATAGGGGCAATGCCATGTTGATCGTTGTAAAAATAAAAAATATTACACAAAATTAAACCAAAATTGTATTTTTCTTAAAAAAATAAAAGGTTAAGGCCATTAAAAGTTATATTGGAAGATTACGATTATGTGAAACTGGTTAATTAATGATAAATTCATCTAACCTTACCGGGAATTTGATAGAGAAGAATTAGTGAATATAAAATATTTCAAAGAAACCGCAGGGGGTCAGTGTATGAAACTGTTTCAATAAAATGCATATCGATTGAAATGAATTTTTTAATGACAATTTCAGATAGTGAGGAACCTAAATTCCTAAGCTTTAGTTTCCAAAAACGTCAACACAAATAAGAAATTATGAACTAACCAACAAGTTTTCGATTGATATTTAAATGACATATTTGGAAAAAGTGAGGAGTGTTCCTTAGGGAAATCAAAATTTGTATCGTAGTTTGAAACCAGAGCAAAAAACACGTATTTAGACTGGAATTACTTTAGGTAAAGAATGCTTGTAGGGTAGGAAGACGAAATAAAATGTCTAAAAAATAAGTTATTTGCAAAAAAATGGGAGAAAATATTTTCCTACTTGGAAAGTTTCACGATCTACAGGGTAATGCACGTGTGTGGCGTGGTCGCGCAACTTCAATCTTCAGTTGATAACTTTCCATTAACTAATGCCTAGTGGTGTAAAAGGTCGGACACGTATCTATTACTTTTGAGCAAACATAACCTGAAAGTCTCAAGCGAATCCTTTCACCACAAGACATGGTCTTCCCCATGTCAGTCCGTACGAGTCAGTCAGGCTTGTGTAACAACTTTCATCTTTGCGTAGTCCTTTATATTGAATGGAAACAAAGATTTAGTTGCCTCAGGTTTCCGCCGTGCCGAAATAATTACGCGTTACGTAACACGTTCCAAAGAAAAAAATGGAGGGAAATCGAATTAACTCACTTTTGTACTGTGTACCTTCCGGATTCCAGTTGAGTCAAAGATCCTGCAGTTGCCAAATGGTGAAGTCTGCAGAGTAAACATCACTGGAACTCCGATTCAAAAGATTCAGCAATGTCTTTCTTCGGATTCCAGCTGAATGCTAATCCAGACATAGATGATTAGTAACAACCCCCTGCTACAGCACCAATATCATTGGGCATTAGTTAACATTGGGTTTCAGCACGCGTTGGGCTTTAGAACAGGGCATCATTATGCATCGCAGAGCGTTAATTTTATTGTAACCCAAAGTAATTCAGCTATTCTTAAATTCAAAATTACAAATGCTCCGTAGCTGTGTATGTAAACTTGTTAAACTAACATTGAACCAACGTCGTTTTTATTGGTAATATACATTTGTGTAAGTCAGGGTTGTCACCTGACTCTGCGTCTAACTGCGGAGGTATATGGTTAATAAAAATAATAAAAAGAATCGTCATTCTCAATGTACATCTTAAAATAGTCGGAAACCAGCGTCGTTAAAATGTTATCCATGTCTTTTAGCTTGGTTAAAGTTCAGAGACGAGTTTGTTGTGAAAAACAACACGCTTCTCCTATTGTCACTCAAGCAAATCAGTTTTGTTAGTGCTCAAGGAAGGCCTATTTACTTACCACCAGGTAGTTCGTAAATAGGTCTAGTTCCAAAGCACTGAGTAGTTCGGACCTCCGGCTATGGTAAGAACTGGATCGCAGGCGGTAAAATACTTTCCTCGACCACAAACAAAACTGATTCACTTGAGTGACAGTGCGAGAATCATGTTGAGAATTTTTCGCAACAAAATCGTCCCTTAGCAAGCTGCAAACACAGATAAGAGGGTTTATTTTGTGGTGCTTAAATAGTCTATAGTTCCGAAAGTTGTCCTTGAAGAGAACACGAGAGGAATCACTAAAATCCATACTGAGCAGTTAGTTGAGTTATTCTCCTCTCTTTGAAAGACGGCTGAAGAGGTCTAAGTCCTGCAAAAAGTAAAAGTAAGTCAATCGTGGAAATATTTACGTAGTCAGCAATTGTATGTATTACGAAGGTGAAATAAAATGTAATAAAAAGTAATCATTTCATAAAAACTGCAACTTTTTTCATACAATGTCGCTCTACTTCAACTCATTAATTAGATGAAAATACTTACTAAATCAGATAATTCTTCAAGCACCTGATCTCTAGTACACTGATACGTGTGACATGAGGAACTCAATAAATTTCCAACATGATGTTGAACGGTAAGCCACAGAAAATGAGGATTAACTTCGTCATGAAATTATTTACAAGCGAAACTCTGAGCATCTTTGCTAGGCGAAAGGTCTCTGCCAAGGTTAGGTATAAAAGGAAGGTTATCTGTGGCTAGCCGTCATGTCGTCCGTTAAATGCATCTCTGAAAATGTACTTGGACTCGAGGTTTAATGAACGATTCTCCGAGGGGCTGTTTAGGGTAGGAAAAATGTTTTCCCATAAGAATTAACTTGTCACTTACTCACATTCAATGCCGATGTTTATCGTTCCACAAGGGGCCATCCAAGCATATCGATTCGAAAATCATGCGTAAGAGATGAAAGTGAAATATTGTATCATAGTTATTCATCTTTTATTTTCAGATCAAAATCGCTACCAAGAGGCGAAGGTGAAGCTAGATACTGTCCATGGCAGTGGCATTCAATCTTAGCCACAAGAGATATTATTCAAGCTTGCTGTTCACAGAAAGAATTCTTCACACAGAAAAAATTAGTAACAGGATAACTTACTTCATAACTCCTAATTATTTATTACATTGAAAGATACGCAAGAAGACTAAGGAAAAGAAATCAATTTTTCATGACATTTGACAAAAATTAAATTTAACCCCATAATTCCGAAAAACAAAAAATTGGTAGGTTACTAATCTTCATATATTATACTTCTCTAATATAAAAGGTGGGGTAAGTTACCAGGAAACTAAAGAAATGGAATTGATTAGGGAATAATACCAAATGATACCATGAACCTACCATGGACCAATACCATGAACCTACCAAACGGTAAAACACACATCTCCGATAATATGATAACAAAGGCCTGCATTACTAACATTGCTTTCACAGCGCAAATGTTTGGAACATAAAATTTTATTTCATTCGATGAGCTCTGGTCTCTATGAGAGTGAGTTCCCCAATAGAGGAGAGACTAGAGGAGCCATGGGCTGGTTGCAAGAAGGAACCTCTGATCTGTGGCATATGTGCCACAGTCTTAATACTCTTTTAAATGCTGCCCATGCTGCACGTTCACCCGCTAGGCTCCATAAAAAGTGCTATCTCTGGTCACTCTATAAAATTGCCCGGGCAACCTTCTTTCTGCAGAGTTTGAGAAATGAACATGCACATTCATGGACTACTAACAGCATATTAGCAGAGTTTTAAGTTACAGTAATTCAAAAACTAAATGTGATGATCTTCGTATCAAAGTGTGATTAATCATCAGCCATGATTTTAATCCCCTTAAATTTTTTTCCTAAAACCTTAAAGTGTTTTATTATAATTCTTAGAGGTCCTTTTAAGGTTATAATAACTGGAGTGTGGGAATCCTCTATTGCCCTTGATAAGCTGAAGGAGAAACTTAATGGTGAGACAACTAGATTTTAATTTAGGATATATAGTCCTGTAGAAATTACCTGAACATATTTGTAAGTAGTATGAGATATTTATCTGGAATTGTGCATGCATCTATCTTTAAATGCATACCTAACAAACTGGCTATTGAAATGTGGCAGGGTGTAAATGTGTAAACACAAAGTAATCATCCAGTATCCTTAATTCATCATTATTTACCAACATACCCATATAAAGATAACATTGTTCTATGTTCAATAAGAATGCTGAAGCTTTTCTAGCATTAATGTTAAGCTTACATTAGACCTCAAATCTTAGTATTTAAAGCTGAGAGGATAGAAAAATGTCTTAATTTGCTTTTGCATAAACTTATCACCATTTCAAAAATTAATTAAACATAAAAAACAATTAATGAAAAATTAAAGAGAAAGTAGTCTATATCTCAGACATAATCTTCTTCTAAACTATCCTACAATTAGAAATTTTGGCATTTATCCATTCTTTCCATACATCTCAGCCAAAATATAAAATATTCTTTTCATACTTTAGACAGAGCATTCTTTATTAATTTTACTTTAAAGCAATATCCAATAGTTCACTCAAATTCATAACTTCGTTTTTCCACTATCTTCTATTTGCTCTTCAAGTAGATTTAATCTGTCAGTAAAAATCATTATCCTAAATTTAGATCTAAAGTTAAGGTTAAGGTTGGACCCTGCTCCCCTCTACCAGTTTGTATAAAAAATATGAATAGGGCATGCAGCTCACTAAGTTAGATGAGGTGTGAGATAGTTTTCCCTTGCTTTCTTCATTGATTCTGAACGTCTTAAGTAGAAAATTTTAATGCAAATGCAGTCAGGGGCAACTCTATGAAGAAAGCTAAAAATCAGGTTCCTCAGGAGATAGGGATGCCCAGAGTATCTTTTCATTTACTACTTGATGGTATTTACCAATTGATGTAGTATAGGAACAATAGGTACCTAAGTTACCCAAGAATGTATCACGATGACCTTATGAGTAATTCTATACATAGCATGAGATAAAGTGAAATGAATGTCATTTCTCAGTAGCAGTCATAACTCTGTAGCATAGTTTTTCCAACAGCCACGGTTAAGACTGGGACAAAAGCTGGGATCAAAGATATATTTTACATACATTTTTCTCTATCTTGTTCCAGATGACAAAGGAAAAATACTGTATTCATCAAGATCTGGTGGCATGACATATAGTGCATAGCAATAGACTCTGATCAACATCAATGAAATGTGAAAAGTATAACAACTTACTCTACTTTTATGAACTAGGCAGCCTTCAAGTTCTAGAAATTCTAGTTTTGGCATTCAATATAGAATGGCAGTTGAATGAAAAAGTATAGTTAAACATTCTAAAGGATAACATAGAGCACCTTACTTAATAGGTAATTGTAAATATGCATAAGTAGACAAAAGGTTTCTTCTTAGCTTGTTCATAAATTGCATTGAGGTAGGATGGAAGAGTTATTTATTTTTTCATTAGATATGACTAGGGTAGTAGATATGAATAGGGACTAGATATATCCTGGTTTTCTGGGATTTGTCTCAGGTTTTAGTCACCTTTCCCGGTGTTCTGGAAAACATTTTTGTCTCAGTTCATTTGGAATTCTCTGAAAGTATAATTTTATAATAATAATATAATTTCTATTAATAATATTATTTTCAGTTCTACTTAATTAACTGAGACATATTGTAATCACTGAACTCTGTGTTCATTTCATCATATTCAGGAGGGATTTCTCATCATGCCATAAGATTTCTTTGTTTTTATGCACAAACAACAGATGCATTGCGTACAGCTGGTAAAGACTGATTGCCTACTCCAAACAGCATAAAAAAGTAAAATCACTAAGTATAATGTACTTAGATCAAACATATGCCATGTTGGGAAGAGAATATTCATTCAATATTCAACATTTTCTAAAACTAAATACATTTAAAACTGATTTCGTTAGACTTAAAAGAATTACAAAAGCAATGAGATCATTACAAGAAATTCAATACCTCTAGGAAAATGACTGAATATGAGTATTGTCCTGGATATGTCCCAGTGAATTCCTGGTTATTTCTCGATTTCCTCCTCAAGTGCATTGTCAGCATCTAAACACCCTATAAACACCTACACTAAGGATATTCTTATATACTGTCTGTACTTATAAGCCAGATGTTAAGGTTTTCCATTTTGCTAATATGCTAATCATTCCCATTTGGCTACCATAACACTGAATTAAGATCTATACTGGTGATTTAAGAATAAATAGGCATAATTAGTCAGTAAATGCCTTTAATGAAGTAATGAAATGCATTTCCTCAAAATGCACATTAAAACTGAGAAATACAAATAGTATCAAAATACACAAAACAATGCATAAATATGTAAATTTTCCAAATCTGTGAGCAATAGGAAAGCAGACTATACAAATATCTCCAATATTTCATCATATTTACAAGTCAGATTCATTCATTTTATGGGCATAAGCCAAGGCACTTTCTAATGTAATATGGAAGAGGAAAGAAAAACAATGGATCATATAAATAAAAATGCAACAGCATAAAAACAATGACTTGATTCATTTTGAACTCTCTGTCACTCTAGATTTAAAATTTGTCTGGAACAATTGTGATCGCCAGCTTGTGTTCTGACCAAACAAAAGTCTGAGGTAGACACATCTGAAATGGGAAAAGGATAAATGAATTAAAACATGAATATAAACTTTACTGCTTTCCAAAACATGAGTTACCGCATGCATCTTTCTACATGATAATAAAACAGAATAATAACCATATGATGTATGAGGGGTTCCATAGTTTTCTTAGTTGTTCAACCATTTGGTTACAAAGGTATTTTGGACTTCACTCTTCCCAAGGGGCTAACTGGGTTACCCAATAATTTTATCCATATTTGACTCAAACTCACTATATACACTACATACACAATATTACTCACAACATACTCAATTGCTTAATACAATAATTACAATTGGTTATGCATTAAATAAAAGAGAATATGCATTGAAAAGTTTTTTCGGACAAAAAAATTAGACTACAACATACAGAGCATTAAAATAGTTTGGATAAAGCTGAAACAAACTATTCCACAAAAAGTAATACAATAATCCAAACAGATTTAATTTAAAACAAGGAAAAATACAATTTTATTGAGGGAGCATTTAAAACAAATAATGCTTTTATGCTTTAATAATTGAATACAGAGATGCATGAAAAAAATTATTACAAGAAAAAGGAAAAGAAAATGATGTTGGGGCTACTCAGTTACACCCCATGGTAGCCAAAGGGTTAAAAAGATTTCACAGGGATTTTAATAACGTTCTTTCATAGATTTATGTTGCAATTATTAGATAAATTCATGATGTTTGGGACTTCATAAGATTTCTGAACACAACTACTTCATGCATTCAAATAAAAGTTGATGCAGATTTTCCATCCTAACTCTTTTATACTCCATGATTCACTCTTATCTGATCGGTCAGTCTGAAATATCCTTTCCCATATGCAGTGCAACTGGTAACTTACATCTAGATTGATGCTTCAACACAGTTTAACTACTTTGATTGCTTGAGGAAAGTAATGTTTTTCCCTAGCGATCATCCATGCCTCCTGTCCATAAATGCTAGGCAATGGCAGAAAAATTAAATATTACTCATTTCTTGGCCTAGCTGCCGTGAGGGACAGACGTGCCCTTGCTCTCTCTTGAGATCTCCTGCTGTGCAGACGTCCTACCTGCAATCCCCGTTTAGTTTCAGCCGTTTTCTGTTTTTTCTCTTAGTGTACTCCTCTAGTACATAGTATTTAGTATTATTTAGTGCTTCGCTTAAAGTTTATTGATAGTGCAATAGTGATAGCGTGTGTTATTAGTGCTTCTTTTTCAGCAATTTCTACAGGAGACCTTCGAAGCTGTGAATCCTGACCGCGGGAGCGTTAAGTACCATCCATCTTGTTATTAAAAAAAAAAAATTCTTATATCTTTTTCAGCAACTAAGTTCTACACCTAATTTCATTTGTGCTTATCTATAGTTTTTCCACTTTACAACTGTTTTAAAACCTTGAGTACTTAGAACATTCTTTTTTGATATATTAGTTTTACATTCTCTTTAGTGCGAACAAATTCTATATTGCTCCACTACTGCCTCTTTTTAGGTTATCTCACTGTAACTCTTTTTGTGTGCAACTTTTTTTGTGTGCATTTAAATACTCGTCTGTGTAAATCTCGTTCCTTACACACCGTTCGTTAGTTCACATTGCGATAGCATTTTTTCAAAGTTGGTGACTTAGTTCTTGTACCTGTGTACGGCCAGGCAGGTTAAACCCAGCGGGTGGTAAATCTTACTCATTCATAGTTGTTTTCGTTTCCGTTAGTCGTTAAGCTTATCAACCTAAATTCAATAGTGGTAGGATGACGAGCTACAGGTCTGTCTTAATGGCTCGCGAAAGGAGGACGGACACGGCCCCCCTGTGGGCACGGATCCATCACCTTGAGAGGACTGTTAAAGACCTCTACTCGTTGATTTCGAGGCTTGAGGGCAGCTCGATGAGGGGGAGGACGGCTCCCACCCCGCGGCCAGCTCCTTCCACGTCGACAACTGGGGCTCGCCCTAGAGTTAACGCTGGTTGGTCTGTCGCGGAGGCGGTGATGCCCACTCCTAACCTCTCGGGCTGTTCCTCGCCCCTGAAACCCGAGTGGATGGTGGCTACGAGGAGTGGAGGAGCAGCGCGGGCTGGCAAGGGCGCTGGGGAGGCGACGACGAACCCTATCCCTGTCCGCAATAGGTTCTCGGCGCTGCAAAGCGTTGATGAGCCCGTTCGGAATGCCATGCCTGCCGCTCCGCCCTCCAAAGTGGCTACGCCTAAGGCGAGTCGGGGTGGGGGGATAGTTTTGATAGGAAGCTCGAATGTTAGGCGTATTGCGGCCTCTTTGCGCAATAAGGCGGAGAGGGAGGGAGGTGACACGAGGGTTACATCTTGGTGTATTCCCTCTGGTCGTGTGGACCACGTCACGGGTGCGGTCGGAGCGGCGACCAGGGGCACGGGTTGCTCTAGACTGCGGGTGGTGGCCCATGTTGGAGTCAACGACGTCTGTCACCGCGCTCCCGACGATATTCTGCGTTCTTTTAAGGACCTGAATTCCGAGGTTGAGCGCGTGCGGGGGTCGCTTGGCATCGATGTGCGGCTGTCCATCTGCAGCATTGTTCCGCGGACCGACCAGGGCCAACGCATTCGGAGGAAGGTTGATGGACTGAATGCTCGGCTCCGGGAGTTCTGTCGGGGCATGGGGGCTGACTTCGTGGACCTTCGGTCGACCCTTCGGTCGTATCCCCTCGCCTTGAACAGCTCTGGGGTCCACTATACTGCCAAAGCAGCGAGCGGGGTGGCTCATATGATCTACGAGCACTGTAGGTATTTTTTAGGTTAAGGGATAAATCAGCTAGCGGGAATGCTCCTAATTTAAGTGGATCCGAAGAAAAATTCGATTTAGTAAATCAAGAGAATAAACTTAATCTTAATAGGCAAAGCGAAACTGATCCTCAGAGCGACACTCGGACTTCCAACGTAAATAATCTATCGATTGCTATTATAAATTGTAGGAGCATTAAAAACAAAGTCGCCGATCTCGAACATTTTATCCGAAGTAACGATTCCGACGTAATTATAGGTACAGAAAGCTGGCTCACTGACGATATTAACGACCATGAAATATTTCCGGAAGACTTTAAAATCTATCGTAAGGACCGTGCGGAAAAAATGGGTGGTGGAGTATTTATAGCGGTTAAAAGTTTCTTACGGAGCAGTTCCAATACATTTCCAAACAGCGGCATCGAGAGCGTCTGGTGCACTATTATGCAGTGCAATAAGCCAAATCTAAATATATGCGCGTTTTACAGACCACCTAACTCCTCACGCCAGGTTTTGCGTAGCCTAAATGAAGAAGTAAACTTTTATTCTCGTAAAAATAACAGTAGCATAGTTTTAATTGGTGGTGATTTTAATCTACCAGATATCGATTGGCAAAACCACACGGTTAAGAAAACAGCTCGTGACAGTGACTCTTGCAGAACTTTATTAAACATAATGCAAAAAAATTCGTTACACCAGATAGTTAAAGAGCCTACCAGGGAATTAAATATATTAGATCTCCTTCTCACCAACATGCCCGAGCGAATAATAAACACATCCGTTTGTGATGGACTTTCCGATCATAGAGCCGTAATTACAGATTTTGACATAAACTTGGTAAGGCATAGAAAACCTAAACGCAAAGTATATCTTTACTCAAGAGCTGATTTTGAGGGATTTCGTAATAAACTCGTATCCGATTTTCCAGCGTACGAAACGCGCGCGAAGCGTTTAAATACAGAGGACACTTGGAACCTCTTTGTAAGGGAAATGCGTAACCTCATGGATAAATTTGTTCCCTCCAAACTTTCGAAACAAACCAATGAACCTCGATGGTATAACAAAGAAACGAGAAAAGCTCTAAAGAAACAAAGGCGTTTACATTCCAAATTAAAAACCGTTGCGAGGCTCCCAAACAATATCACCACGGATAAAATTAAGAGCGAATATAAAGAAGCTAAATCAGTAACGAAACGTACCATGCGAGATGCCCTCCGCCAGTTTAAAAAGAAGATTTTATGCGAATACCTAGACGAAGACCCGAAAGCTTTTTGGTCGTACGTGCGTGAGGTCCAGGGAAAAGAGCAAACGGTAGGATCGTTGAAAGATAAAAGCGGTAATGTAATTAACGATGCAAAGGGCAAGGCAAATATCTTAAATGAGTTTTTCCGTAGCGTTTTCACGTCTAACAACACATTAGAACCTATACATAATTTTGATACGCCTGAAGCAATGTCGAAAATCTCCATCGGAGAAGACGGAATCATTAAGTTGTTGCGACAGCTCAAACCGAATAAAGCCCCTGGCCCCGAAGATATACCAGCTCGAGTATTCAAGGAAGTAGCAGAGAGCGCGGCACCTTTTCTTAAAGTTATATTCGATAAATCTATGACCGAAGGTAAGGTCCCGAAAGATTGGAAAATTGCGAATGTCACTCCTATATTTAAAAGCGGCTTAAAGGAGGATCCAGCGAATTACAGGCCTATCTCCTTAACATCACTGAGCGGTAAAATAATGGAACATATAATTGCTAGTTCCCTAATGAGTTTTCTCGAAACGTCCAATTTTATAGCTAGGCACCAACATGGTTTTCGTAAGACTCGATCATGCGAGACTCAGCTGGCATTATTAGTCCACGATGTCCTGAAATCTGCGGAAAATAAAAAGCAAGTCGATGCGATATTTTTAGATTTTCGGAAAGCATTCGACAAGGTCCCCCATCAAAAATTATTGTACAAATTAAAACTTGCGGGCATCAATGCAGAAGTAATAGAGTGGATAAAAGACTTCCTCTCCGACAGAGAGCAACGCGTAGTACTTGATGGAATTAGCTCCAACCTAGTTAAGGTAACCTCAGGCGTCCCGCAGGGAAGCGTAATCGGGCCGATACTGTTTTTAATATATATCAACGATCTTAGCAAAATAATCGATAGTAAAGTTAGGATATTTGCGGACGATACGGTAATTTACAGAGAGATTGAGAGAGAAGAGGATAGATTGATCCTTTCGAATGACTTAAATAAAATTGCAAAATGGTGCGATGATTGGCAATTGGAGCTAAATGTAGATAAATGTTCAGTAATTAACTTCTTTGAAAGAAAATCGATAACTAAAGATTACTCGTATAGCCTCCAAGGGAAAAACTTAATAACGGAAGAATCGGTGAAATATCTAGGAGTGACCCTTACTAATAACTTATCATGGAGTGCCCACATCCATAACATATGTGGAAAGGCTTTTAAGAAACTCGGTTTTGTTAAGAGAATAGTCGGAAGAAGCGAAGAAAAAGTCCGCGAGCGTTGTTACTTCGCGTTAGTCAGGCCTCACCTTGAGTATGCATGTAGTATATGGGACCCAGCCGACAAGTGCTGTATTCGAGAAATAGAAAAGGTGCAACGAAAAGCGATACGTTTCGTGAAGAATTGCTATGATAAATCAGTAAGCGTTACTGAGATGCTCAAGAACGCGGGATGGGAATCATTAGAAAAAAGAAGATTAACACTAAGGATAAATTTATTAAATAAGTTCAGAGAAACCACGTTCTCGGAAGACGTCGCGGACATAATGCGCCCTCCCTGCTATATAGGCCGCTCCGATACAGCGAGGAAAATAAGAGAAATAGATGCGAAAACGAACCGATTCAAGAATTCGTTTTTTCCGCGAACGATACGCGAAAGTAATCGACTAGGTAAATAGAGTCTTGGTGCATGCACCCCCTGCCACACGCCGAAAGGTGGCTAGCAGGGTATACACATAGACATAGACTGATGCCCTTTGATGTTCTTTAGGGTCATAGCTTCATAAATATATTCTTTTACACATGAGCACAGGATAACGTAAACCTCTTTGTACACTTAAAATTGACTTAAATGAATTTCACAAATGTGTGCCATTGACATTTCTTTTAGTCAGAGCCTGAATTTGAGGGGAGTTCGATGAAAGAAACTCGAAAATTTGATCAGATGCTTTAATGGACTTAATTGCATTATCTTCTATGCCATAGAGGGCAAAACAGGATGCAACTGCTTTGCAATTTGACTGAATAAAAATTGGTTTAGTTTATACGCATATATCCATTATTTATTTTGTGTTACTAAGAGGCTCGCTAGCTGCTCTGCATAAAGAATCTCAAATTCAGCTCAATATAAATATTTTACAAAAATGTGAGATATTTTCCTCTAGGCAACACTTTTTTATGAAACTAGTCTTACCTTCATTTCATTTTCAGCTATGTTATCTCCGATAGGTTCACTCCCAGCTTCAGGAGTGAGTTTCAACAGATTGTCAAAGGCTTCTCCCATTTTTTCCACCATCTGATCATCAATCAACAACTGCAGCCACCCACCATGTGCTGCGTAAGGACAGTCTGTGTCTACAAGAGTTCCGGTGACAGATGGAGCGACAAGAGTGATAGCATTATCTCCGAGAGCAGACTTGAAAGTGAAATGTCGTCCATGTTTCACCCTCCCCCTGTAATTAAAAAATGTGTTATATACTTGTGTTTCAGCCACAATTAAAAATGTATTTCCTGAACTATACTTTGAAGTGTTATACCTCAATGCAAGTGGAAGGATGCAAGCTGCCTCAAGATTCAGAGTGATGTGTACACCTTCCAATCTTCTGATGCGGAGAAGCTCTGTTGATTCCAAGAGACCGGCCCCCACACTCTCTCGGTCATATGATCCCCTCAGTCTTCGACTCCTAGATTAACCAAATCAATAGGCGTGGTTAATAATGCAAAATCTAAGGTTAGTTACATTAGTGATATGAATCTTTACACAGGTCAACCCTCAAATTTTGAGAGAAATTTTACCGTACATCCATTTATTACCCATCCCGATCATATTGCAGTTGAAATCAAGATGTATATAATGAGATTTTCTTGGATCATTTCAAAATTTTGAATATTTTAAACTGAAAGATTTCGTAAAGTTTAATTTACTCCATAAATACTGCCTTTGATTTAACGTTTTAGAAAAACCCATCTTGTGAATAGGACAACTTGTTACTTTTTTCATTCAAATTTTGTATTTAAAGGCTTCTTCATACTTGAGTCTGCATGATAATTTTTCGGCAGTCCTATATAATGGGTGTGCATCAGCTTGTTTGGTTGAGGCATCAATGTTTACTTCACATAGTTGAAATTGAATATACATGGATAGCTACTCACAACAACACCAAGATGACTCAAGTCAATGCCAAAATGACCTACGATGCATTCTGGCAGAGGTTTTCAAGAGCACCTACAGATCATGACAACTTATGTTCAGATTAATAAGGGTCACAGGTAAAATAATCGGTGATGGAAATTTATTTTCTGCAATCTGTTCCTTATGTATGAGCAGATCTCTAAAATGTTTTAGCCAGACTATTACATTAGATTCTTTCTATGATATCAGGGATGATTTTTCAATCAATGTCGTTGTTTTGAACACTAAATTAGCAAACAACGTCCATGAAAGATGAACTGAGAATATTTCCTGACAGCTATGCAGAGGGAAAACACAAGATTGTACTGCCTATTACAGAATGGCATAATTCCAAGAGGTAACTTAGCATAATTTGTATAAAACATTGCAGACACTTGCTGCATTGATATATGAGAATATTCCTATCTCCAAGTCATGCCATATAACATTGATTTGATGACTGTAATTTAGAAACTTCTGAAACATGACAAATTCTAGTGTTCTCTTGTTACTGGAGCTCCTCTTCTATAGTACATAAACACAATGTGACAGTAAACTATTAGAAATAAATGCATTCTGATATTTCATGCATATTAAAAAATCTCAAAATTATTATTCAATGTCATGACCTGCTAGATAATAGGATATCATAATTGAGTCATGGACATCATACTTAACTCCCAAATATTAGGAATATCTAAAAAAATCATGGAAAAATTCTTTACACAAATAAAATCTATGCTGTATTGGTATGTCATGAAATGATTTAAAACATTGAATGCATTTATATTATCCAATGGGGCTATAATGAACTAAATGGAGTATGTAGCATTTAGTTGTAAAGAATTTATATAAAACCATAGGAAACCAAAAATATAATTTTATATACATTATAAAATTTAAGTTCTTTGATTGTGGGTTTGGGAGATTATAAAGACTTATTCGTTGACCCATCAAACATTTAGGGTTTCCAGAATGTTGAAAACTAGCCTCAAACTACATACAATACAATACATGCTATATAAGCCTGGGAAAATTGGGGTTAAACTAAACAGAAAATAGGGATAAAAAGAAACTTACTCATCCATTTCATCACCATCCTTCATGCTTGATCGGTCCACCATTGGAACAGCTGGTTTTGGGTTTAAACCTTTCTGCAGCTCTTCCTTGATCTGTCTAGTTTCTGGTTCTGATATCTTAGGAGGATCCGAACTCCATGTTGGAGAGTCAGATCTTGGCTCCGTTTTTATCTCTTTAATTGGATCCTTTTTGAGATTAGCAGAATCAGATTCTGGGGATGAGGAACGCATAGGAGATGCAGAAGCTGCGAAGGAGGTGTCCTCCCTCCACGCACACCAACGTGCACTGACTCCACTTAAGTTGGACCCATCAGTTTCAATGCCGGTCTCTACTTCTTCCAGTGCACTTACATCCAACTCAAACATTGTTTCTCCTCTACGCATATCCGTCACCAGCCAAGGCCCTGCAGCTCTGCAAAAGGAAGACAGTCTTACATTACTAAAGAGAATCTCAGAATGATGAGGATGAATTCTATATGGTAGGGATAGGTAAGAAGATTCAAGATATTAACAGAGGCAGGGAGAGACATGCCACATTCGAAGAGATTTCTGAAATTCTAAGAGAGGGGGTAACCTTAACTGGAGATGTAATCAATTGTTGAATAGTTTACGAGTGGAAATCCATGACAGGGAAATGAAGAAATGAAAATATACACTTTACATATTTCCACAGACATTAAAAATTAGTTTAAAATGACCAGTTTCAGGAAGCCAATATCCACGCTAATACCAGTTGTTTAAAATACATCTGTGGAACTACATAAATATAGTTTTCATTCCAACGTTATTTTAACTGAAGATTAATATTCTATAACTAAAAGAATCATTTTCTTAACAGAAAACATAGGATAGACAATAACCTTACTTATTCATAGACTAGAAATATGATCAACATATCTTATTAGAGAGATGAAAATCAACTTCCACTAAAGGATATAATAATTATGCAGCAAATATTTTATAGGAAAATTATTTATTTGCCTTAGAACGTGCAATGGAGCAGATTCCTTACACTAATATATATTATAGCATCAAAAAGCACTCCTTCACAGTGTTTTCACATTTTAATTACTGAACTACAACATTTTTGAGTCAATGTTGCTTAAAGTAGATAATATTCAACATTAACTATCATTACTTGCAACATTTTCTTAAAATTTCCACCCTAAATAAATGTAAACCAACCTAATAAATAAATAATATACAAGAATCCAGCTAGAATGTGACAATACAGGTGCTGTTAGGTCTGGATGGACCGCAAAGAACTAAGTCAAAGTATTTTTGTTATAGTAAATCAATACCTTTAAGAAACGTCTTTGTTCTCATAATTTTAAGCCACTTACTGTTTTAATGCTTGATGATTTCATACATTTTCACTTGTACCAGTTCTTTTGCTTACTGCTTTGATGTATACTGATCATCAAAGAAGATTCAGACTGTAAAAAGCAATACTTAATAAAATCATAAACACCACTAAGCTTACCCTGGAAGCCTTTTCAAGATCTCTATGACTCCAGGGCCATTCCACCTCTGAGCTGCATGTAATTCTTCAGCACAAACCCCAACTATTTGGACAAATTTGACGGCTCCAAAAGGTGTTTCAAGAACGGACGGAAGTTGTGGGTCTTCTGCCATGAGCATATGCCTAATACGAGATTCACTGCCATCCAGAGGGCGGTGCCATGACACATGATCACCCACACACAGGGTGTTTTCTGATAAAGTAACAAAATAAATAGAATAACAAGTTAATGTATAACATACTGCAATACCCAAATTTTCAGTCAGATTTGATATTGTTTTTGGACAGTACAGGTCAACAACACAGTTCCTATACACAGAATGTCAGCAAAAATGAAAATAATTGAGAAAAAGTCACAATACATATCCTAATATAGGGAGACTTTACACATAACATGGTCATTCAAAAACTTCCAAGAATCATTTACAGCTTCTGGGATAGTTCCAAATTGAAGTAAATCCTAGTGATACTCTCGTGGAGGGTTGCTAAAGGGACCCAACAACAAAAAAACTCAAAAATCTTGCTTGCAATTAAGAGATATTAAACTTTAACATAAAATTAACATGGATAACAAATACTTAAATAAATTTCTCTAGACTACAATGGGCCTTTCTAAGAAATTTTTGAAAGCCCTACATAATAGGTGCTAACTAGGAATATTTCTTATTAGTTATAAAATTAAATTGCCCTGTAATCTCTTTTAAAAACTCATTTAAATAAATAAATTTAATTCAAATTATCTTAGCTATTACGTTATGATCACGAGAGAGTCAGACATTAGTTGAGAGGCCTGTCTCAGATATCTTGATTAGTTCATGACAAAGTTACACTAACAATAGATGAAAGGTTAAGAATTGTTAGAATCTTTAAAAATAAAAACTCAAAAAGTCATTAGGGATCACAGAAATGGAGATGATCTCACCTGTGTCATGTACACTGTGGTACACAAAAATATCCATTAGCAGCATGAAAAAAAGTTAAAAATATGAGTATGTTGAGAAATAGAGGATGGAATATTTTCAATTAAAAATGAAATCATGTTATAATTATACAGCAATGGTTACATCATTGAATCTCTCATTAATTATTAAATCTAAAATGGACCTATTTACCATCAATGTGAATGCAAGAAAATGATCAATACAACTGTTGATTATTGACTCAAATGCAAAAATATACTTCTTTAAAGAGTAAGGGTGTAACAGCTCATTATTTATAATAACATTCAGATTCGTCATCTTAGACATTATTTACCCATTCCAGATTAATCTAAAAGTTAACTTCTAGAATATTTTAATGGCACAATGATTACACATGTAATTAGGTAGTATTAATTAAGGCTTGTAATCTAGTGATAAAGGTCTTGTAAGAATTATAGTACTTTGAAATATTTTACAGATGAAGAGGCATTTAAAATGCTGTATTTTGATTTTTAGATAGAAGTAGAAATATTGCTTTGTAATTTGGAAACCTCATTTTAAGAAATAACAGGAAATTATCGAGAAGAGATCTATAAAGAAGAAAAATATGAAAGTTGTATCATATGTTACAATATAGAGTCCATTTTTTAAAATTGAGTGGATTATAAAGAATCACCAGAAAGATATAATTTCCAATTGCTGGGAGATAGGGGACCACTTAATGATTTTCTGTCATTGCATGATGTCTTTAACAAAGATTAGAGTGATGAAATGGTAATTACATTAAGTTTAAAGGTCTTACTAATTACAGGCTGCTAAAATGGAATTGCTAAAGAGGCTAAAATGGAATTTTACGCAAAAAGTTGATAGCAAAAATGCATCACTAAATAGAAATCGTATACTTAATAACAGTTTACACTAAAAACTTTATATGCATAAGACTGAGGAGTATCATAAGAAAATAATAGAATGCTTGTCTTAAATTCAAAATGTAACAAATAGTTTATGATAACTTCCATGTATTTTTTCTTTTTAAGGGCTTCAGTGCTTTATATTGCATTTAATTAACTGTTAGTTTATTGTATCAATTATTTTCTAGCATTTGCTTTTGCTTCTGAGCTCACTGAGTAGGAGTGATACTGATGTTAACTGAACTTTAAACAAAATAAAGAAAAGAAAAGCTATTTGCAACAGTTGAAAATGAGAAACATTGTTACCATAACTCTGAATTACAACACGGTTAATGATTTTGACTGGGAATTAACAATTTTCAAACCGTTTGGAAGTTTATTAATGTCATAGACCTAATACTGTGAATCACATTGACTTCCTCTTCTAGTAAAATAATTCCTTTTGCCAACAATGCTACCATACCTGAGTTGAAAACATATTTGGCAAGGGCTTGCATCAAAGCTGCAGGCCATGTGGGAGGGGCAGTCTCCTCAGGTTCTCTCTTGATTCGGAATGTTAGCTCAAAGCCAAATCCGCTTGGGGATCCAGGTACCATTGGTCCAGATATGTGATGTACTCTCCCATCTCCATGCAGATCTGAGAGACCGAAACTATTTGTGGAAAGAAAAGATTTAATCTTAAGAATGTGAAAATTCTGTTGTGCTATATTAAAAAATAATATCACACACCACTTTTCAATTTAATTAAAAGGATTTTAGCTTTGACACTATTCAAAGAGGATCAATAGCTCTAAAAGAGCACAATGTGTAGAATAACATGCTCCATATAACACTGACAAAGAACAATGCAATTGAAAATTGATTCAGATTTCAAACCTGGCCCATAAAACTGAAAGGAAACGAAATGTTACATGAGTAAAACAAGTAATGATTACAGGCTGTATGTGGACAAGACCTTGGGGAAAATTTTGGTTGCAAATAATGCTTATTTGAGCATAAAAATATGTATAACTAACTAAAGCAGTACATTACATTTTTTAGTAACAAGGTATTTGCAATTTAAAATGAAATATGATGTCTTAATGCTTTTTATTAATCTTTTGTTCTCTTAAGAAAATCTCTTCAAAAAATTTTGTTTTAATACTGCCTTTATTTCTCAAGATTTAAATCGTTACTAATTTTGGTGTAAAAAGTATGACTGTCAAAACACAATGAAAGGTACAGGGTGATACCTAGTGGACCTGATACAGCAGGTAGGACAAATATTATACATATTATACATGATTAACCATCTGTATGCAATCAAAGCTAATAATTCTAATAAAGGTAAATCATATCAAGGGTAAAGGTAAGACTGATCTCATAAGGAGCAAGGTAAATTGTATGACTGATCTCATATGCCAAATGTAGCTAAATAAAGTCAAGATTATGAATAATTGAGTATAAGCAAATATGTTACCAAGTGAGTAACTAAAAAAATAAATATGCTATGAATAAAACTAATTAATAAGTAAAGAAGTAAATTTAGGTGTGGCCTACAAATGTAAGTGCAAGTAAAAAATGAAATATCTTCTAGAAGTTTTTGAGAATTCTATGATAACATCTGCCAAATTACAAGCTTAAAGATAAATACTGCCTCAAAATTCACAAGAAGTAACTCATTCCACAAAGAGGAAAATGGATCGCAACTGTAGTTCCATGAAGATAAATCTAAAGACTTTAGAGCAATACATTAAACAATATACTCAGATCTTAAGCTGATGCAGAGTTAACATTTCCTTTAAAGAAGAATATACCAATTTTGATGAATCAAGGTCAAATGTTTCCCAAGAAAATCACTAATGAATTAGTTAGATAGTAAACTGATCTGATTTTAAAAAAATAATACCATCCACTCTTATGAAACAAGAAATTGTGAAAACATTCATGATTCACACTCAACATTTACAATGACATTAAAAGGACCAAGGTCAATGATGGTTAAACATTTTAACCATCTCCCTGATTCTATAAAAAATGAGGATAGTTTAACCACATTCAATAAATCTGTCTTTGAATATTTGATGATGCATTGTTTTTATTATCTCAAAGAGTATCTTGGCTCTAATTCTGAGTATACCTGTTAATGTTTCGACAACGTTTATTTAGTCCTCTTTGGTTTCCTTTGTATGCCACTTTTTCTTCATTATGTAGATTTTATAAACGATACTATTTTATGGTTTTAACATTTGTTTAAACTATGTATACTTGAATATAATAAGACGAATCCTATACCTTGTGTATGCATGGCCCTTTGGATAATAAAGCATACATATTATTATAAACATTCCACCTACCTTATGTAATGCCAATGTGGAGGTATGTCTTTCTCAGGAACTCCAGGATTTGCATACATGCTAATGTAATCCAAGGGATCAGGGCCTCCCAACCTAAGATATATGATAAATATTGGGATTCATAAATGCACAGAAAAAAATACAATGTTGTGATTCTAACCAAGGAGTTTGAAATGCCTTGTAAGAAATAATTGATTCTTAATATTTTATGAAAGAATCTTAATGTAAGACTTTTCTTCAGCTTTTAACGGAGGATCAGGTATAAAGATTGTAACGGTAAAAAATGCTCTTTAAATTCTCCGAATTAGAAGAAATAAGTAATAAAATCTGTGGCAGGAATCACGTTAACTAGCACTAAACACATGATAAGTAATTAGCGGTATTTTTAATATTATTTTTGTAATTAAGTTTCATGAGTCACATCGTTACTTTTAAAGAAGCAAATATTAATAAACTTAAAGACCAACCAGAAGTAAAAATGTAGGAAACATGTTTCACATCTACACCTAACCGCATATTTTAAAAGCATCTGCATTTTCGTAGCTAAATATGTACCTAACAACATAGCAATATAGCTAAAGATAATTTTCAATTTCTGTGCGAGAATTGGACATAAAAAAGTCATTCGTACCAATTTATTTCACAAAACATCCTTTTAAAACACGGTATCGCTTCAGTCAACTTTGCCTGTTCGTAACGGGTTCATAACAATAATATAACGTCATTGATAAATAAGAGTAGATAAAAAAGTCCTTTCCTTATCCATTACTTATGTCGCTGAGAGAAGCATTCACGAGTAGACTGCACGACAGCAGTCTTAGAATTCGCTTGGAGTGCAACGCGGAAGGAATTAGGATGAGCTTAAAATAGACTTAAGGCGTTTGAGAAAAGGGGTGTGTTTGCGAGGGGATGTCCAGACGGCAAATTCATCAATGAAGCATGAAATAAGATGACGAATTTCGAAACAAACAGAAATGTAACCAAAAAATTGTCAATGGTATATCTACGAAATCACTAAATTGAAACATTCACCATGTTTCCAAAACAGCAGATGCTTAGAGGCATTTAAACGGGTTTATATTTTAGGCATTTCCCAGAAATGTGCATTAAAATATAATTTAAGTACACTAATAGCTTTATTGAGTGTGTCAGACATTAAATTAATATCACAATGACTTGAGCAACAACATTCCATTGAAGTTCTAAGAGAGAAAATTGTGAATGCAACAAACATCATAATTCACCATTCTTTGCCAATGGATGAATAAAAAAAGTTTTAGAATATCAAACTGGAGTAAAATAATGGTCACTGAGGAATATAAGTGACATAAATCTACGAGATTCAACAGTTTCAACTTCAAAACAATGAGAGCCAGAGAGAGAAGTAAAGATGTAGAAGGGTAAATAAAAGAACTTACCAATATTTTATGAGTGCGGTCACTTGTAAAGGATTGGGCTGATCTGGATAAAGGTTTTTGCATGCTGCATATAATGCTTCCAGTCCCAGAGGAGTCGGTGGTAAAACATTTCTAGGAAGACTCCGGTGTATGCCCTTCTCCCGTTCCTCCATTTTTAATTGGCACTGCTTCGACTCGCTCGAAGTAGTTCTGCTTTTATTCCATAGGTGTCGGTATGCTGTGGTAAACAAATTGGAAACAGCTGTCTCTCTTATGGAAAGGGGGTTTTACGAGGATGGGAAAGTATAATTTATTTAAACTACATAATTTTTTATTGAAGGTAATATTAGGTTAATGTTTTTATCCATCTTACTATTTGCTACATAATTGTTGTGGTTTTTTGAAATGAAAGACCGGGTTAAATAAAACGCAGAATGTATTTTCGTATAGCCAAACATTTTGTTCAGTTCTCTTAGTTACATTCACACAAACATGAAATAGACACTTGAGTAATACTGAAATAATGAGGTAAGTTGAATGTTTTGATCACTGAAATGTTCATCACTGTCACACAAACACTATTTTTAACGTTTGACATTCACATTTGTCTATTCAGTTTTCTTCATGTTACACAAACTTATATTTCATATTCCATACAGTTCTTGGCTTACTGACGAATATCCAACACGATTTGAGGAATGGCTGCTTGGCGTTAAAACGGTTGAAGCACCCAAATACTGTAAAGAAAACAAAAATAAATATTAGCGTCACATGCTAAAGCGTCATCCTCCGTATTCGGGAATATTACGTTGCACACATTTTCTCTGAGTCAACATAAATCAGTTACTTTGGAAAGATACCTTTCCTAACGTCGCTTACGCTTTAAAGATTTGGCA
Organism: Ladona fulva; assembly: GCA_000376725.2. Taxonomy (NCBI): domain Eukaryota; kingdom Metazoa; phylum Arthropoda; class Insecta; order Odonata; family Libellulidae; genus Ladona; species Ladona fulva. Next base: position 2,228,264 of record KZ308143.1, read on the forward strand.
TATATTTTTGTTGTACTTACTGAATATTTGGTGTTAACCAATACATATTTGTGAATAGTTGTTGAAAGGTTTTCTGGTACTGTTCTATTTTTATACTAACTCTGATACCAGTGTTAATGGGCTTATCGTGGATTATTATTTGGATGGCTATTACGTATTGTTTATCCAGTATTTATTGTTTACGTATTTACAGGAGCATCATATTTAAAAAGTGAACCTGTTAACCTAATTATTCTTGACAGCTAATTTTCGACTTGTATTTTATTATTATTATTATAAGTACAAATGTTACAAATGGACAACTAGTCCGGTGGTAACAGACTGAAATTTTAATCAATTTCCAAGCACTCGGAAATGATATTTTCTAAGTTAGGAATTGAAGTCTGCAGTAAATTGTTACTTTATATAATAAAAGCTGAATAATTTTTAGCATTTACTTCACATTCGTAAAATTTCTAGCCCAAATCTGTTAAGAGGTATAGTTTAACTAGTTAAGGGTTTTTAAATAACTGCTTTTTCCCATTTGTCAATTATGTTGCTAGTAGAAGAGTATGTGTACTCATGATTTGTGCACAGTGTTTTTTTAAATAAAATAATACTGCTTTTCATTTCCCAGCTCTTATACATTTCATATCCATTTTCATTTTGTGAAGATTTTTGTCATTGCAAATCACAATCTTCTATGTTTATTGGATTGTATAACTCCAAAGATGAATAATGTAAAAAATTCTTGGTGACTAGATTTTCAAGTCACCTTTTGCCTTATGAAAGTTGTATTTACGTTTTTATTATCATGTTCTACATATGTATTTGTCTTCTATTTCTTTATTATATTTTACACAAAATTTTATTTTAATGCTATTAAATTTCTCTTTATAGCCAGACAAGATTTTGTATCTTCTGACTATATTATGTTCCATAAAAATAATTTTTGGTACTATGTTTTTGTACATCAAACAGGATGTTCAAATGTCCAATTGTAAAACAAAACTAAATACAGTTCAAAGTTCAACGTTAGTTATCTATAAATGTGGTTCACAGGCTCAATTCATACATACCACCTGTAACCTATAGTCAAACCCACTTTGACCCGCCATAACCCCTATTTTGCAAAGAACTAGTTTTTCAGAGTGCTAATTAATAGTGTCATAATATTATGTGAATGTATATTTTCTGATGCATGTTAGTGAAGTGCTGCGGCTTATTTGGGAAGGGCTAAGTGGCATATGCTCTCTTTAAAGATGTCAAAGAGATTTTTTAACATAGTTCTCAAAGTTTTTAGTCTATTTTAGTTCTATTCTGATTTAAATATTACTTATTTTTTTGCACTTCTGAGTGTAATGCACAAAAAATGTATGTCACTACAAGTCTGTGTCTTTATGCAAAATATGCATCCTCAAAACATAAAGTCCTTATGCCCCCCTAAAGATGGCTTCTGAATGTATGTACTAATTACAAGTTGACTCAAATATCTATTGGACTTATGGGTACCTTTAATCAATATTTTATCAAATATAAAATTTTCTTCAAATAAAATTAGATCAAGCTGTTTTAGAGCTGTAAAAGTGCCCAGAACAATATCCTAGTGGATTTATTTTAATACATAAATAAAAACGTTATAGTAATTGGCTGGGGCATATCCAGGATTTGAACCTGGGGTGGTTCTGAGCCATGGAGTAAACGCAAAATTGCCTGTTGATATATAATGAGTATTGTTAATCATATTTATAAAAAGCAAATATCTGTCCGTCCGTCCCACTATTTATCTCAGAAACGGCTTGACTTAGAGATCTGAAACAAACTGCATCGTTTCTACGATGCTGAAACCCCCAGGAAAACTACTCTCATCTATGTAAAGGCCCGGGTTCGAACCTAGGAGCACAAAATACGTTTCCATAAGAGATGTACGTAAATTACGTTTTCATGACTTGCAGATGTCGTTTATTTTACAAAATTAAATTAGAAAAAATGGTCCTACGAAATTGAGACAAGTGTCACAAGAAAGGAAAATAATCATAGAATCTTATTTTAGTCGTGAATCATTCATATACTTTCGAAATTGAGAGAACTTTGATAAAATAGACGGAAAATTTGTATTTTTTTTAAATAAACGACCCATCCCTTTGACGACCAAGGCAATCGTTGAATATTTATTTCCTTAGCTACCTCATATAAATATACGAGGATAATCGGTTTTTAGACTTTTCCATGTGAAATGTACGTAAAATAGGTTTTCGTTACTTGCAGAGGTTGTTTCCTTTACAAAATTAAATTAGAAACAATGGTCATACGAAATCAAGAGAAGTGTCAAAAGAAAGAAAAATGATAATAGATTCTTATTTTAGTCGAGAAATATTGATATAGATCCGAAATTTCGTAGATGTTGATAAAACACACGGAAATTTCGTAAAATATTTGGGAAGTAAACAACCCATCCCTTTGACGACTATTGTTGAATGTTGATTTCATGAATTATCCTATATAAGTGCACGGGGATAATCAGTTCTTATAATTTTTATAAGAAATTTACGTAAAGTAGGCTTTCACGACTTGAAAAAAGTAGAATAAATAATTTATATGATAAGAAATATATTGAGTTATTATGATCTTACTGCAGAATATTTTTGAGCTTAGGAGTTGGCGACGGAAATTTAAAAATGTAATTGGTGAGATATATGCCAACAGTAAAAGTCAATTGTTGCCTAAGGGGAACGTGCGTAACCCTGAGGAAATTCGTCAAATGTGACCCTGATTCCGTTAAGGGAATGGTGCGGGAGAATTTGCGATAGTGCGAACACGCAGTGTTCTGTGACAAATTTCAGGAGAAGTGTTCACCATAGTTGTGTTAAGCCTCCCATGAAAGATTTATGAGCAGCCTCTCAATGGGTTACGACTGAGGTGTAATGCGTACCAATGGTGGCGAGATACCACAAAACAAACCCAGTTTCTGGAGGGAATTTAGATGGTTGGGAAGAGAGTAGGAGAGAATGATTCGTTTGGGATGGAGAGAGGTCTACTGTAGCATAGCAACCAAGCTTAGGTTCAAGCAACAATGCAATGCTTTTCACTTATAATTATTAAGATCAAGAAGTAGGCGACATTGTTCTCCGGCGCTATCAGTGAGGCAGACAACAATCTGCATAGCAACGCATTTTCGTCATTGTTAACTATGCCGAACATTGTTGCGTCATTAGTGATTTAAGGATATTTAAATGCATTTATTTAAAATTATATCATTAGCTACTGAATTCTAACTATGTATATAATTTAGAAGAAGCATAAACTTCGTTTACTCTGAAAAGAGTTGTTTTTTCTTAAGGCCTTTAAACGATAACGAGTAAAAAAAAACTGCTCTAAAATTATTCCTCTTGACTAGGAAGAACTTTCCCTGCATTGTCTTTTCATGCTAATTTCTTTTTCTCTCAAGCACTGCTAATTTCTTCGAATTCTGCCATGTTAATTCTATTTCGATATTTTTTTCCGTTCCCGAGCAATTCTAGTGAAATTAATTCTTGTTCATTTCTTTTGTGCGCCATGCCCCATGGTTTAAATAGCTTTTACGAAAACTTGACCAAATTTGTTTCGTAAGTAGTAACTTCGTGAAGTGAAAGCTACCGAAAACATTGTTTGTTTTGATTTATCTCCTTTTAAGATATTAAGTAGCAGAAGCGAATGCAAGAGTGTGGGGGAAGGTTTTAAATCGTGATACTTAAGAGAGGCCTTCTAAAAAACGGTGCACCTCAACCTTTACGTCTTCCGTGGCACCCTACGTGTCGACTCAAGGTTTGCGGTACACTAAACCACAACTTCGTTAGTTTAACCCAAAGTTTAAATCAGAAAAAAAAGAAAAGACAACTGCATAATTGAATATATTTAAGCTCTCATTACGAACTCCCATCATGGGAGAACATATCTCGCCCAATAAAGCATAGGTAAAACAAGTTTTGAAAAATATGTTAACTTCGGATGTTGTGCGGCACACCACCACAGCTTGAGACACCGGTTGAGAAACACCGCACTAAAAATAACTGTAAGATAATTGTAAAACAAACTTGAACAGTTGAATACATTTTACGAAGTTTACACTAAGCAATTCGAATATATTCTCCCTAACTATCCTTGGCTTTTTGACCGTTGATATTCATTAATGGTATTGGTATTTCGTACCTTAGAGGTATGATAGGGGAATAGTGGAGAACCTTCCTACAAAATTGATTTCTCCCGTGTGTTTAACAACTTTAACAATTTTGCGATTAACAATCAACTGAATAAATGGTTTTGCGCTACGCTAGTAAATGGTTGTTTTGTAGGTAGAGAGCAATTGTTGATTCAAGAAACGCTCATTTGAAAAGTCTCTTTAACAATGTTATGAAGTTACCAACAATGCTGTCGATTATACATGACAACACCACTGTTACTGAGGTGGTAACCACGTAACCAAACCCTTGATAAATGGCATTGCGCTACGCTTGTAAATGGTTGTTTTGCAGGTAGAGAGCAATTGTTGATTCAAGAAACGCTCATTTGAAAACTCTCTTTAACAATGTTATGAAGTTACCAACAATGCTGTCGATTATACATGACAACACCACTGTTACTGAGGTGGTAACCACGTAACCAAACCCTTAATACATTAACATAAAGAATATATTAAAAGGAGCAGCATAAGTAGGAATGTGTGAATAATAACGGATTACTGATTTTTTAACTTAATTCTCTAAACACTGTATTTCCTGCAACTTATCTCGGATTCCCTTGAAACATTAGTGTGTATCTCCTAGTACCAGTTCTGATTTTTTGCAGAACGCTGACATTTCATGTTCTGGAAAGATATCTCAATGGCTAGGGCAGGCGCCCATAAAAGACCCGGGCTCGAGTCCGGTCCTGTCAGGCGTTTTTTTCTGTCCGTATCCCCTTAAATTAATATGATCGTGCAAAACCACCTTTACCCCACCCTTTGTAATACCGATCCAATTAAATGCTGCCGAGGTAACAATTTTGTTTCAGGGAACGGAGTATGTTCATGATAAAGACTATAGGTCTTCACGCCTCCTGCCGAGGGTTCCTTGGAGGGTATTTCCATACATGTATTTGTCCCGGGTCGCGTGATTAATGGCTCCATCTGTCTCAATTTCACGCAAGCTGTTGTCTTCTCCCTTGTGCCTCCACAAACCGAGATTCACTTTCACTTTATTTCCCTCGGCTCTGTTCCGTTCCGAATCCATTATGTTCTCCCGGATTCAGAGATGGCTCGATAAAGGATTTCGGAGCAGACAAGAGTCTCGCCTGCGGAAACGTTTCGACGTGGCAGAGATTTCGATGTGTGATAAACGGTTCGGTTTGCTCTGTCAGACTTCTAAAAGAGCCCAGATTGCTAGATTTGCTACCGATTTCATTTGTGAAAGGTTCTGGAGACGAGGAAAACAACGTGGAAAAGGAATTTGTTTATTCACGCCTCAAAGCATCGCTGCTCCGTTTAGAGAAGTCTAGCAGATATGATACCCTTTTGTAATTTGTCTTGTTGCTATGGAAACACCAACAAAAGGAACAACAATATTAATCGTTTACCTAGTTTATTATCAACACAGGGCACGATTTAATCTTAATTTTATTAATAAATCATCAAACACTAATTTAATTAATTAATTACAATATGCCCTGATTAATTAAAGATTTTTTTGAGGGCTAAGTCTAATTTTGCATCGTAATCTTTAATAAATAATGGAGATGTTCCACCAGATATCGCTTGACACGTTTAGTTAACAATAAACCGTTTAGCTGTCGGTCTATTTTCATCATAATCTCTGGAAAGTGTTAAATATTGAGGAAAAAAAATGAATTTCTTATATTTTAAGTGAAATCAGTTTATCTGTAGCAGATATCAAGCTCCTACATCAGGAAAGGGCAAAATTATCTGAAAATTTGTTAATTGAACATTATAATGATATTTATTGAGATTAAAATCTACACAAGTGTATCATAAATATCAAGCGTTTTTTTTACGAATTAGACTATCGAATCAAACAGAATGATACATTTGCAACATAAGTATCTATATGCCATTATAAATCGTCTTCGATAGGGATTTGCAATAATATAACAATTGCATTAATAAATACATTTATTCCAACACACAGAGTATTTTCATTATTACAAATAAAAGTTGTATTATAATAAAATCAAAATAAATCCTTAATTTTGTCAATAATTAGTAACAATTACAAACTAATAATTTTGTTTGCATTGTTGTGTAATGTACCTATTGTTTGCTTTGTATGTTTCTGAATGACTGTCCATAATGTACTGAAAGAAGGCCTGAGTTAATAATGCAACTATATCAATACTATTGCTGTAAAGAAATGTCTAATTTGATGCTAATTATCTCTCCTATGTATAAACATAATTGAATTTATTTGTAACAATGTCAATGTTTGTTTTTTTTTAACTCCCTACTTTATTGGCTTCGTCACCAAAAGGCCAAATGTAAATAAAGCGCCATGGTAACGGAGATCGTTCGTTAAAATAAACAAGCTACGTATCTAGTTCGAAATTGTTGAGAATAGAATATGAAAACGAAAAATTCAAGATATTTAGTCTTTGACGTTGATACGTAACGTCAACTTTCGTTTTCAATGTTTACATTCTAAGAAAATGACACGTTTCTGCGGTTACACGGTTCAATAGAAACACGTTTTAAGTATAGAATACCTTTAGGGTACGTTTTTTCGTTTATTATTTTTTTTTGCGACCAAGAAGGAATGCGCGGCAATAAAAAGTTTTCGATTCGCGATGCAAATTCTTTGAAAATATTCGCTTTCGACATCAAAGGAAGCGATCGAAATTTTGCGTGTTGAGAGATATCGTGGACTTTTATTTTTCAAGATTTTTTTGTTTTCTTTTCTTCCCGTGTTTTAAGCGCGCAAGATTGTTACGTTCGTGAGATAAACATTGAGACATCTCAACGAATTCGGCATGGAATTCTTAGAGGTGAAAGATCGAAAAGTCGATAATCGAGTATTACCGAGTATCGATGAAGAAATGAGAGTACACCTCTTTTGGTTCTGCAGAAAGAACGACCGCCCTCGAAGATATTGAGTGAATTTCGTTTAATTCTCAAAAAGGAGTTTTCTCATGCTCGTCTACCTCTTCCTTTTAAGGCACGGGAAAGCTGTGCAGCACTTAGATTTATTCAAGTTTTAGCTCACGAGAGAATTTGAATATATATATATGTGACAATGACAAAAATCCGAAATGGGAGAAGTTGAAGGTCGCTTAGATACCTATCTTACGTGCAATTGCAGATGTTTTCTTTGATTTGACCTTTTCTGTGGATAGTGACGCCCCAAAGGGAGGACAAAATGCATAGGAGACCGGTCTTAAGAGCGACAGTTTTTAATAGTAATAATCTCCAAAGTGAAACAATAATTTTTCCCGTGAAAGTGATTTCTAGCAAAGTCCGATTCTAGTTGATTTGTCCAATATGGGTCATAGTGGCCTATTTCACAAAATTGTCCCTAAATGTAGCGACTTTTTATGAAAATTAACTATGGGGAATTTCTGAAATTTACAGAAGCGAGTATCGTGTATGCTGTTTTATTTTAATGGCTAGTTTTTGGCAATATTTTTTTGTGAATTTAGCGACTTTTCACACTGTATTTAGCGACGGTTTTGAAAAGAATTAGGCATCTACGGTAGGGGTAGGAGAATGAAATCTTACCTAGTTACCTGAACTGGCTTACGCAAGAATTGTTTTTGAAAGATTCCAGGTAGGATTCTAGAAAGTTCTAGGTAATAACTCTATCCCCGTTCAAGGGATAGGAGGGGGTGATAAACATGCAACACCATTTAATATCTCGAATTAGTTCCCTTTGCAATTTAATTCATTCGATACATATGTATGTTTTTAATTATTCACTGAAAGTTTTACAAATACCGTATTGGAATCAACGATTTATGAACTAAGTGGTAAACATAATGTGCTGTAATGTAATGTAATTTACTACGTAAAAAGACCAAATAACGTTACCCTGGTAACCTTAAAAAAAAATCAAGATTGCATTGATTTCCATTCTACTATGCTTCTATATTATTGATTTTGTTGATTGTTTGATTGTAGTTCATATTGAGGTAGAAGTTTTTAAGGATCTACGACGGATATGGAATACATTTTATATAATTTATTTNCCACCTTTCTTTCTTCCCATTTATATCACTGTGCTTCTTCTGTCGTCACTTTTTTTCCTTTAGTTCCACATCTTCCCTTCACTTTTTTTATAGGGAGATTGAGCATGAATAATTCCCGGAATATTTTCCTTTATCACATCCTCCTGGCATCCGCCGTTTACACAAAGCCCTCCTCAGAATATCACTGCCAAAGGTAGGAAATAAACCTTTTCATCCGTTGATCTGCTCTTTATATTCCGTTATCGCCACAAAGTGACGGCGTTATGGGAACGGACTAATGTTAAGTACCATACGATTGCATAGATTACTAGTCTTAATTAAAAAATTAATCTAATTAAGTGACAAGAAAAACTTGAAGTTGAAGTGGCAAGAAAGAATTGAAGTTGAAGTATGAGTAATATTGAAAGTACATCGAAAACTGAAGCCATTTTGCACAGGTTTGCCGCCACAGGGAACGGAAACCCGGACCGACTTTACCAAACGCGAGTGGGCAACCATTTTGACTATCTGGCTACCACTCAATGATTGCCTAGTGATTTAGTACATAATAATTAATAACTCTCAAATTAATAATCAATCAAACAGTTATCAACATTTAACTAAATGTTCAATTGATATGTGACCAATAATCGACTGATAGTGATCAATAATCAATTGGATCAACAATGATATTCCATTAATAAATGAAGTAATTGATCTTTAATTAAACGGTTGTCTCGCAGAAAAACTGAAACATTAAAAAAAAAACTTTTAAACCATAATGTGTTTACGTCCAGTATTGATGGTTTTTCGTCTAAATGTTTCATTTAACACTCTTTGAAAGAACGTATGCTTCAATCCAAGGCAACTTTAACGTATCTTTAGGATTTCTCGAGTGTTAAGTTCCATAGGTCACTCTATACCTGTTAACCTTAAACTGAGAGAAGAGTACACCCACACTTGAACAGCTCTTCTACGAACTTGGTTATCAGGCAATATCTATCAGAGTTTGCTAATTTGAACGGTGCAACTATCGTAGTATACTTCCATCTCGTATCGTAATCGTATAAACCTGCAGTGTTTGTATCTTGCCATTGTATTTGTTTTTATCTTTTCTAGTTGTTATTTTCTTTGTATGAAGCTTTTTACCGACTCTCCTGTTGTTATGATTTTAACTACATGTAGTATCTAATATGATCTATCCTACGGAAAATCCCAAAGGAATAACAAGTGTGAAAAATAGCGACATCCCGAAAAATGTGTGGGAAGAGACGCGACATGGTAGTTCTGTGGTTAGAATACCTGTTTCGAAAGTGGCGAGACTTGGGTTCGAGTCTCAATCATGTCTCTATTCTTCACACCTGTTATTCCATAAAAACTGTTGTTTAGAATGTATTTAATTTGCCATAATTTTTAATAATTATTTTTATCAGTGCAATATNTACTTCTCGTATGTGTATGTATATATACATCTATTGTAAAATGTATATAGGGTAATATCCGTAATAAAATTATCATTATTATTGTTCGTGAATGAAACGTTCCAGCGTTACATTGTTATGAGGTACCTATTGTAGACGTAATTGTTGAATAATGAGGTAATTACTCGAGAGACGTTAGTCTTCAATTGTTGTTTCTCAAATATAGGCTCCGCCATGCCGAAGAAGCTAATTGTTACCCTAGTATTCGCTGTGATAATATAAACTCTAGACTGAAGTTTTATCCTTCCAATTTAGATTCGCCTCTGGCGCAAATATGTTCTCACACAGCGAAGACAAACAATGCGCACCCCTGACGTGCATTTAGCAAAGGCATAAAGGAGACTTCAAGCAGAAAACTCTAAAAGACAATGGTTTTAATATCTTTTGGAAGGAGTTTCCACCTTCCGTAGAGTTGCACTGTGTGAAAACGGTGATAGGGAAAGGGCAAGTTGCATCAGAGGGAGTAACTGGAGCACGAAGAGCACCAAGGTCACGCTAGGAAGGGGTGCAGTTGCGTGAAGCGTGCATCGGGCGAGATAGACGCAAGGTTTAAAGTCTGGATCGCTAATGTTCCCTTGGTTACATTAAAAATAGGAGGGAATCTAAATGCTCGTCCGGCATCCCGGATCCACGTTTCACAGCAGAAAACATTCCGCTAGGTGAGTATATTTCCTCTATTAAGATCTTTTTTTCCTGTTTTTCTTTTCCCTCGAATTTGTTGCTTTTGACGTGAGCGAAGAATTTCTTGATTTTGAGTGGTGTTACGTTTAAGACAAATTCTGCTCCGGTATCGTTGAGTAATGAGTTACTTTAATAAACAATGCCATGGAAACGGCGTAACCAAGTATGTAGGTCGCACAGAATTTATCGTCCCCTAAAGTAGGATCATCTTCATAATATCATCGGTCGTAGTGAAAAATGCGGTTGACGTGAATACATGCAGCTAAAATTTTTATTATTTCTCAAATCTGTTGGATTTTGCCTTCTAGCACGGGTCCACGGATTATTGTGGTCTGGTGGATTTAAATGACAATTTAGATTAATGTATTCAAAATTTTGAAACGAAAATTAAACTTATGTCGGCTGAATGATAAGTTTATGAAACACATTTCGGTTCTGTTCGCCCTGCAAATCGTCGAAATCAGTCATTCTATTTATTGAACTGTGGGAAATTTGGCTTGAAAAAACATTGCTTTGTAAACAACACTATGGCAACAGTCAGAATAAACTTTGCCGTCATTGCCGAATGAGACCTACTTTTGTAATTGTAATCCTTAAAAAAACGAGGAAATTTTATTTTGCAGGAGATTTTTTTCGAAGACCAATGTTTTTCGGTACGCTACCACGACAGCCTTCATTCTCTAAACCTTTATTATTATCGTACACGTTATATTATTGAACATACCACAACAATAGTTGCAATTAAAACGCTTCTCGTGTTGCAAACGTGTTGGATAATGGGCCAATTTGTTTACATCGTCTAGCATTTTGAATTTCATATTAAAAATAAGGGAATCATATGGTTTTTCCTGCTCCAATATGTTGACGAATGGAAAATGCATCTCTCATTTACATTTGTCTTAATTTTATTCGCAACTGTGATGATGTGAGAGCCACTGAAGTATGAGGGGTGCTGAGTGATCCAATTCAATTGGGCCACTCCTTTCGAATGACTAGAAAATAGTGTCATTGTAGTGCACATTAGGGCGGTCCTTATTTTTCAAAGTCTGAAATTATTTCCAGACGCCACCTAAATTAGTTCCATATGGCCAGAAAATAAATGTTGTAAAATATTATTGTTATCGGATAGCAGGAAGACGTGCAAGAACAATTAAACGCTCCGTTATCACCTAGGGCGTTCCCTTGGCGAAACACCAAAAAATGTAGAATACATAAACTTTAAGTGCGATTTTACACGTCTTTCCGTTACTTGATTATAATAATATTTAACATTATATATTTTCTGATATTATGGAATAAATATAGGGACTATCCGGAAAGAAAGTCACAAAAAATTTTTCTCCTATGAATAAGGAGCACCCTACCACACATACATGAGCGATATCTGAAAATCGATTTATCCATATGTGTTTGATGATAGTATTTTGGCTCCGTAAGGAGACCAAAAGCAAAATTCTTCATTCTTCTTAGTTACACCCAGGGTGTAGCCAGGATTATTCATGGGTGGGGGTTAAATCCATCGAGTAAATACTGCAATGCCAATTATCCAGGGGTAGGAATACTTTCGCCTCAAATCTAATGAAAATAGAAATTGATTAATTTTATATGTATACGAATCTCCAGTGGTGTTTGTATGGCATTATTGGGAGAGGCCATCCTCTCTCATGCTTTCGTTTGTTGTTGGTACTGTTCTCATGGGGGGTTTTGAGCCCCCAAAACCTTGGCTACGCATCTGGTCGCATCATAAGTCATTTCCCAAAGTTTTGATTGTTGACACGGGATTAAGCGAAAAAAAAAGGAAGTTGGAATACGGCTGTTAATGAATTGGAGGTTTAAAAACACTCCGTAAGCCGTGTCTCGGCAGGTGGAATTCACGTTTAGAGACAAACTGGAAGCTCCGGATTGCAGATATCTGGGAGATCCCACTTAAGAAACAATACCTCCATCATCAGGGGCTCCATAATAGGAACTGGAAGCCACTGGTGATGGAGGCATTGTCTCTAAACGCGAGTTCCGCCTGCCGACATATGGCTTCCTTCTAAAGGAAGGAGACCCAACCAGCTATTCAGCTGATGTGTTTTTGATACTTCCGCCATTAGAGAACTGTCAACAATTTGAACTTTTAGCACATTGTTACAAGCCTGAATAGAGCCCAAGAGAAACAAACGGCGTTATTCGCATCATCCCGCAACTTATTTCATTCCCAGTTATTTAAATTTTCTCCTTTTTCTCACTTTGTTCCCTGGAGACGTAATTGGAATTCGCATGGAGGGAGAAGCCGAGTGGGAGGGATTTTCTTGAGGGGGAGATCGCAAATGAAACCGCGCTCCCTCCATTTAACTCCGAAAGCGTTCTTTCATTTTGTCCTCTTCCAGCTTCTTCTCACTGTTTCCATTTCTCCAGAGAGAGTATCCCTCCCGAGAATGCAGTTTGAAGTGAAGAAAATTTTCACGAGGAAGAACGCAATCTTTTTAAGAGACTGGCTCGAGATAGGAGTTCTGATAAAACTGACGCGGAGGCATCTGGAAGGATTCATTTGTCTTTTATTTTTTACGGACCTTTAAAGATTCCTTTCTTTTTTACGGACCTTTAAACTCACGCCTCCGAGGAATCGGGAAGCTCATTGCATTTTTTTATTTCATCATAGAAAAGCAGTAAGCTACTCCTCCAAGCATGACGGAAATTAATTTAACTTTTATAGTATGTATGCGATGTGATGATTTTTTGCACTTCTCATTTTCAGCTGAAAATCCGTTCAAAATCTTTCCCATTTCTCGTCCTACGCGTTAAAGTCTTTCTTTATTTTAAATATTCATTGACAAAAGTTTATATTTAAGAAGGGGCCAAGAAGTCTCCATTCTGCCCTTCAATAAAGACGCATAATAACAACAACAATAAATATAATAATAACAATAATAGCAATAATAACATCAGCAACAACAATAACATAATCATCATCATCATCATCAATATCAACAAATCCTATTGCAACAAGAATAATAATAATAATAGAAAATAAGAAATTCAAACTATAATGGGATAGAGAAATCATAAGCCATAAAAGCCAATGGGCGAGATATAATTCTTTGATAAAATTAACCAGTAAGAAGTGTTAATTGACATTGCAATAACACTGAACTTTAATCTTCAAAGCACTTTCTCAAGGAAAAAATTACTAAGTATTCCGAGTTAGCAACAGAAATAAAAAAAAACAATGGAAATTTAAAAAGAATGTAACCATAGTTCCCATAATTATATCAACAACAGGGGCAGTACCAAAGACACTCACAGCCAAGTTAGAAATATTAAACGTTGAAATTAACTTATATTTAATTGAAAAATCAGTAATCCTGGATACCTGTCGATTAATTACAGCAACGAAGACTAATAATCTATGTAATCTTATGGAACTTGGCATCGGTCCGTTCCCATAACACCGTCACTTTGTGGCGAGAGCGAAGTAAAGAAAAGAAAATAATGATAAAGTATCTTGATATATTTTCCCCCCCTTGATCGCCATACAGAAACATATGGCAGTTACTGGGCTAAAACAGTCAACAGTATTACTAAGAGAAACTAGTTCATCGTCATATGTTAGCCCCGGCGAATTGTTTCTGTATGTATACAAGAATCACAGGAAATTGCCTACTATTGAAAAATGACTAATTTATTATTACCATTAATTCTATTTATGTCTAACGTCTCAATGTATTGTTGCGGGTAAATGTACGTGCTCAGCTTCAACGATAACGGCCTTGGTCGTCAAGGGGACGGGTTGTTTATCATCACAAAAATCCACAACATTTTTGTCTATTTAGTCTAAATCGCACAAGGCAATAATCTTTGCAGTTGAGAAGTGGAAGATTTTTTGAAAAATCTGTTTGTAGTTATGGAATCCATTACAATATGCGCTAAGAGAGGTATAAATTGAAATATTTCCCCCTAAAAAAGCGAGAAAGATTCTCGAATCATTAATAATCTTCAAAATCCGGCTAATTTCCCAGATGATTTCTTTGAGAACCCAGCGTCCATTACCAGCTTTGAATAATTAAAATTTTGAAATCAAACGAGTGTTTATTGTAAGAATTCAAAGTGTTTTGGAGTGATCACAAAGAATTTTTCGGAATAATATTCAGCCCTGAGTGCGACGACATTATCGTATGAGAAATATTTTCGGATCTTTGGAGAGGATTCGGGTATGAATATAAATGTGTCTCTATTAAGATATTAATTAGAATGAAGCTCGGGATTTTGCTTTAGTTCATACCCTTTGATGTAATTTTCACCCTTTTAATTAAAAGAGTCGCATTCCGCCGAGATGAAAGCGTAAAGAATCCACTGAAATCAAAATTCGAGAGAATGAAATCGGGAGGGCGAGGTAAGGCTTTATCGTCTTCATATTTTTCTGAAAATAAAATGGTGTATTCATTAAGCAGCCGAATTCATACAATCGAATGCCCCTATCGAATATCAGAAATAACATAAATGCCCGATAATGAAATGGAAAAGTAATACAAATGACTAAATTTAATTTACTTATTGATACGAATTCTATCTTCGGTCGCAAATTTAACGATCGTGTTGGTCAGTAGGCCCTAAGAATTTCGATCAGACAGATAACACATTAATAGGGGGTTGGGGGACCGAATTTGAGTACATGTATATGAAAATAAACTTCGTTTTTCTACGATTCACACTTTTTTAACTTTAATATCAATATTCATAAGATAAAAATATTATCAATCGAAATAAACGAACGCTAATCGAGTTTAATGCATGATAATTTACGCGATTTACTTTCATTGGAAAGGTACAAGGAATTAGTTAAAGAACTAGCTAAGGAAAAGGTATGTGCGGAGGAAACATATGTTGCTAAAACTCTAGACTCGGGGAATCCCAACGAATTTTACAAGTACTTGCGCAGACGTAAAGGAGATAGAAATCACGTGCTCGCAATAAATTCTGTAAACGGAAATAATCTAACGCGGGAGGAGGATATAGCGGACGAATTCAATAACTGGTTTTCGCAAGTGTTTAGTAAGGACCAGCAGGGAACAGAAGAACAATCCAAACAGATAAGCATTTCTGCAATGAAAGATTGCCGTAATTATTTGCAAATTTCAGATTCGGTTATTTTTCGAAAGGTTCAAAAATTAAAAAACGGGAAATCGAAGGGTCCAGATGAAATCCCTAGTGATGCGATAAAATTGGGTAATTTTGCAATCGTTCCATATCTGAGAACACTTTTCACTGCAACGCTAAATAATAAATCGATTCCAGACGATTGGACTAAAGGGATCGTAATTCCAGTATATAAAGGAGGTTTGAAAACATCGTTAGATAACTACCGGCCGATTAGTCTAACTTCCCAAGTTTGCAAAATTATGGAGAAAATTATAGCAGAACACATTCGTTTATTCTGGAAAGAAAATGACTGGCTGTACAATAGGCAGCACGGATTCAGATCAGGCTTCTCATGTGAAACCCAACTCTTAGGCCTTACTCAAGATATTGCAGAAGCCATGGATCTCAGAGAAGAAACCGATGCGATTGTTATTGACTTTGCAAAGGCATTCGATAAAGTACCACACGATCTTCTTATGGCAAAAATACGTAGATTAAACATAGATCATAGAGTTATAGATTGGATTCAAATCTTTTTGAAGAATAGAAAACAGAATGTTAGAATCGGAGATGTTTTCTCTAAAGAGGTAGATGTCACTTCTGGTATTCCGCAAGGTAGCGTTCTCGGGCCACTGCTATTCCTTATTTACGTGAACGACATCCCAGCAAATATTATATCCGATATCAGACTATTTGCCGACGACTGTATACTATATAGGCGAATAACGAATGATGAGGACCGCGTAATTCTGCAAAACGATTTAAATCAACTAGCTGAGTGGACTAAACTAAACGGAATGAAAATAAATGTCGGTAAATGTAAACATATAAATTTTTCTAGAAGGAAGTCTCAAATACTTCATCATTACTTCCTAAATGACGAATACATCAATAACGTTCCCGATTGCAAATATCTAGGTATAAAGCTAACGGAAAATCTTAAATGGGGAAAACACATTGAGGACATTATAGGCAAGGCTTACAGGAATCTCCATTTCGTGATGAGGAATCTAAAACGAAGTGGGAAGGGTGTCAAGGAAAGAGCGTACAAGACTCTGGTTAGGCCGATTGTAGAATATGGTACGAGTGTCTGGGATCCCCACGAAACCGGCCTTATTAA
>KZ308143.1:2246644-2298913 GCA_000376725.2 Ladona fulva
TTAAGTTCCATAGGTCACTCTATACCTGTTAACCTTAAACTGAGAGAAGAGTACACCCACACTTGAACAGCTCTTCTACGAACTTGGTTATCAGGCAATATCTATCAGAGTTTGCTAATTTGAACGGTGCAACTATCGTAGTATACTTCCATCTCGTATCGTAATCGTATAAACCTGCAGTGTTTGTATCTTGCCATTGTATTTGTTTTTATCTTTTCTAGTTGTTATTTTCTTTGTATGAAGCTTTTTACCGACTCTCCTGTTGTTATGATTTTAACTACATGTAGTATCTAATATGATCTATGTTTTGTTTACATTTCGCAATATTGTAGCATATTACAGGTGTTATAGTGATGATTTATAAGTAGTTTATCTCTGATAATTGTATATATGTTTTCTTAAATTGTAGTATTTTATGTAATTTTGTTTGTGGATTTTTCTTTGCTTATTCTATATTTTGTCTTTGTAGTAAAATTTAGCACCTCTTGATGAGTCTATCCAGACTCAGGAGGACTAGAATGTTTCTATTGTTGTATAAGGTTTTCTTTAATTATGTTAAATAAACTTGAAATTATATGAATGAGTATAAATATATCCCTCTCAATGAGAAATCGTATCATTTGGAGAAGGAGTTTTACTTTCATTTGCTTCAGACAATAAAGAGGCGAGATGGATAAGATTTCGCGATTGTTAAAGTGCTCCATTAATAACACGTCCAACAATATTGGAATCAGCGATTATGTTGTAACAATGCTCATTGTTTGTTTCCTTTTTAGTCCTTTTGCAACGTAATGCTATCAGTTTTAATGTAATTAAGCGTGTAATCTTTGCTTTATATGTTTCAGGTTGAATTTATCTATGATGCTGTTGATGTTTTCTAATGTCACAATGTGTTTTTATGTATTGCAACAATTTTGCTGCTCTCTTCAATAAGGAACTGTTACCAACCCAAGAGTAATATCTGCTTAGTTTTCTTGAGTATATTTTTTTCTATAAATTCTCCTTTCCCTAAAAAAACTTAGTTTGTTGACAGTTATTTTTGTTTTACACCTTGGTGATTTGTGGCAGCAGCATTTTTAAAGGAAATTTTTGTCACTATAACGCTTTTTTTGTACATATGCCTTCACAAACGTCTATTCATTTTATATGGCGAGAACTTAATAAAGGTTGAACGCACGAAAAGCTTTCTCTGCACTGGACAAAGCCGATAAACCGGGATACGAAACCGGGACCTTGTCGTTAGTAGACTGACTTGATAGCAATCTTGATAAATATTGTGAAGGATGATATTGGGTGTATATATAAGCAAAATCAAGAACATTTCGGTGTATTTCTGCAATTATAGAGACATAAAATAACAACATTTCAAATATAAATTTTCAAATTAATGTAACTCCTGGATAAATATTTTACATTTTGAACTGCATTTACCTTTCTGAAATCGTAAAATTTCCATTCAAGACGTGAACGAAAGACTTCAGATCGGGAGCTCACTGCTTACATTGTTGAAAATCAATAAACATTTAATTCCCGAATTATTATTGTTGTACAAATCTTCCGATGAAACTGGGCCAGGTGGCGACGTTACATTATTCACATTCTACAAATAATACTTAAGTTCTATACGAAAAAAATACATGCATTTGTCAATAGTTACCCCGCCCACATTATAACAATCACAACCCATTGGTTGTCGAACTCTAACTTTGTTACGTATTTAAACGATATTATAACAATCACCGTTATTATTGTAATTCATAAAAACAATTATCTGATTGTTGAGCTCTAACATTGTTGCTCATTTTAAACCGGCCCTAAGTCATTACACTATTTGATTCGTCTTCAAGAATCTCATAACGTCGCGATCTATTTTAGTTCCTCCCACGCCCAAGAGAGGCGCTGCTCCCCGCACCATCCTTATTCCCTTTAATCCACCTTTCTTTCTTCCCATTTATATCACTGTGCTTCTTCTGTCGTCACTTTTTTTCCTTTAGTTCCACATCTTCCCTTCACTTTTTTTATAGGGAGATTGAGCATGAATAATTCCCGGAATATTTTCCTTTATCACATCCTCCTGGCATCCGCCGTTTACACAAAGCCCTCCTCAGAATATCACTGCCAAAGGTAGGAAATAAACCTTTTCATCCGTTGATCTGCTCTCTTTATCTCTTCTAAACGTCTTCAGCCATTGTCTCGTCTTTTTTTTTTGTTTCGATTCCGATCGCTTTAAATTCTCTCGAGATAATAAGGATTTCAACTTTTCTCGCTGCATTCCTCCTCGGCTTTGAGACTTTTTTAATGAGGGATGAAAGTTTCGGTCTCCAAGGAAAAAGAAAAAGTATGCATTTAAAGGATACTAATGATTCGAAATGTAAATAAACGGAAATCCCTCGCATTTTAATGCACGTATCTGGGAAAGGTTGCGTTTCCATGGTGATTTGTTTTCTCGACAAAACTTGATTAATATACGAAGAGTAAAATTAAGCCCAGAAGTGTGTGTATAATAATTTAAACATTACTTTATGTTAATATATCAAGTGAAAACCTAAATTAAAAATACTTTTTGAAACAATAAGTTCGATTGTATTGTAGACACTTAAAATTATTTGATGATATTTACGTTATTATTTAGTAAATTATTATTACTATTAGATTTTTACGTTATTATTAGGAATATCAGTCATTGTTTGGCTGTTGACCCGAATCATTAGAGAGTATTAATGGCGTTGTACGTCATCAAACCCTTTGTTTGTACTGCAAAGGGTGCAGATGATAAGAATCCTCGCATTCGTTTTTAATAAGCAATAATTCGTGGTAATTTCAACTTAGCCAAATGAGGCATATAGCGTAAACACATGCATTCTTTGTTGTTAATTGGAGCCAAAACAAGCACAATTACGCATGCAAGTTGCATGTCAGTTTAAAATTGAGATCTGAACCTTTTTAATGTTTAGTAGTAATAACTTTAATCCCATTTACAGTTATTTTACGAAAGAATTCCAATATTAATCGAGACATTTATATTCATGTTTAAATCGATTTAATCGAAGAAGCATTACCTACTACTGTGAATTAAAGTAAAAATGACTAGAGATATATTTATAAATACCACGGGTAGGTACATCTCTAGTAAATTATGTATTTACTCATACAATCCCTATGGGTTTATTTTTTCAATAAAGAGATATTTTATGCATCGATTTTTATTTTTAATGCCACAATTGCTCACTTTAACAACCCTATTGTTTCATCGAGGATTGAAATTGCCGTTAGACTAATTTTTTTAACAATGTCAATTGCAGATTAATGGAGTTGTAGATATGAACGATAATGTTTTATTCCTACGAAAATGAAGCAACAATGTCAACAACAACAATAGTGATTATCCTTATTGTTGTACCGAGGACTGAATTTCTCGAATGAAATAATGTTTTCAGCAATGGCTATTAGGGAATAACGGAGTTATGGATATGACCGATAATATTTTATGTATTTCCACAAAAATAATGCAACAATGCGAACAACAATATTGTTATAGCAATTAAATAGCTCAACAAAACGGTACATTCTATTTTAAGAAGAAATGAATTGCTTGAAGAGAATGTGTCACTTAGTTTTGCTAAATTCTTTCATGGCATACTAGTGAGTAAACAAAGATGCATACAAAAGTAGACTTATACATTCCCTTACATACCCTTTATAAACATCAGAGTAACCTGTTTATGTCTTATTTTAACTTTTTAAGCGGTGAGCTCACTATTTCAGTTCTACTCTTATAAAAACATAATTATTCTTCATGAGAAAAATTTCCGAAATTAAGTAACAGAATACTAGAATGTTTCTATTGTTGTATAAGGTTTTCTTTAATTATGTTAAATAAACTTGAAATTATATGAATGAGTATAAATATATCCCTCTCAATGAGAAATCGTATCATTTGGAGAAGGAGTTTTACTTTCATTTGCTTCAGACAATAAAGAGGCGAGATGGATAAGATTTCGCGATTGTTAAAGTGCTCCATTAATAACACGTCCAACAATATTGGAATCAGCGATTATGTTGTAACAATGCTCATTGTTTGTTTCCTTTTTAGTCCTTTTGCAACGTAATGCTATCAGTTTTAATGTAATTAAGCGTGTAATCTTTGCTTTATATGTTTCAGGTTGAATTTATCTATGATGCTGTTGATGTTTTCTAATGTCACAATGTGTTTTTATGTATTGCAACAATTTTGCTGCTCTCTTCAATAAGGAACTGTTACCAACCCAAGAGTAATATCTGCTTAGTTTTCTTGAGTATATTTTTTTCTATAAATTCTCCTTTCCCTAAAAAAACTTAGTTTGTTGACAGTTATTTTTGTTTTACACCTTGGTGATTTGTGGCAGCAGCATTTTTAAAGGAAATTTTTGTCACTATAACGCTTTTTTTGTACATATGCCTTCACAAACGTCTATTCATTTTATATGGCGAGAACTTAATAAAGGTTGAACGCACGAAAAGCTTTCTCTGCACTGGACAAAGCCGATAAACCGGGATACGAAACCGGGACCTTGTCGTTAGTAGACTGACTTGATAGCAATCTTGATAAATATTGTGAAGGATGATATTGGGTGTATATATAAGCAAAATCAAGAACATTTCGGTGTATTTCTGCAATTATAGAGACATAAAATAACAACATTTCAAATATAAATTTTCAAATTAATGTAACTCCTGGATAAATATTTTACATTTTGAACTGCATTTACCTTTCTGAAATCGTAAAATTTCCATTCAAGACGTGAACGAAAGACTTCAGATCGGGAGCTCACTGCTTACATTGTTGAAAATCAATAAACATTTAATTCCCGAATTATTATTGTTGTACAAATCTTCCGATGAAACTGGGCCAGGTGGCGACGTTACATTATTCACATTCTACAAATAATACTTAAGTTCTATACGAAAAAAATACATGCATTTGTCAATAGTTACCCCGCCCACATTATAACAATCACAACCCATTGGTTGTCGAACTCTAACTTTGTTACGTATTTAAACGATATTATAACAATCACCGTTATTATTGTAATTCATAAAAACAATTATCTGATTGTTGAGCTCTAACATTGTTGCTCATTTTAAACCGGCCCTAAGTCATTACACTATTTGATTCGTCTTCAAGAATCTCATAACGTCGCGATCTATTTTAGTTCCTCCCACGCCCAAGAGAGGCGCTGCTCCCCGCACCATCCTTATTCCCTTTAATCCACCTTTCTTTCTTCCCATTTATATCACTGTGCTTCTTCTGTCGTCACTTTTTTTCCTTTAGTTCCACATCTTCCCTTCACTTTTTTTATAGGGAGATTGAGCATGAATAATTCCCGGAATATTTTCCTTTATCACATCCTCCTGGCATCCGCCGTTTACACAAAGCCCTCCTCAGAATATCACTGCCAAAGGTAGGAAATAAACCTTTTCATCCGTTGATCTGCTCTCTTTATCTCTTCTAAACGTCTTCAGCCATTGTCTCGTCTTTTTTTTTTTGTTTCGATNCATGGTATTACATTGGGACTTATTGTTAGAATAAGTATAATGAAATACTAATATGTACTAATATAATGAGTCTACTGAGATCCTAGTATGCACCACTAGATATAAGCTTATTTAAAAAAAAACTTGACCATTTTTTGACATTGGAATGAGAACTTCTCCAGGTAAAGTGTTCCAATCTCTAATTCCCTTTAACGAATGAGAATTTCGATATATCTGTTTCCTGCTCGCGTTCCTTGATTTTTAAGCTATGATTACTTATGAAAAATTCGACGTAATTTCTAAATATCGTGTAAAAATACCTGCAGTTCTTTGGGTGGGACATCGTAGCCAACCTTTTATATTAACCGAGGCGGAGGGCGTAAAAAGTGTAATGGGAGCGTAACAGACAATTCATCGCTGCGGTCTAATAAACGCTCCGTAAGCAAGGCCACATAATAGAAATTTCGAGTTAATATTACGGATATTACTACAAGTGTAAATAATTCATTAAGTGGTCTGCAGGACTGCTTTATGATCTCAGGGGTTTCGGGTGTTAGCGGAAGAATGGATGGAATGAGGGCATTGCAGAGGAAACCGTAGCGCATGAGGTTCTTCTGGAATGCTTGGAAGCAATTACAAAACTCGAGTAAAAATTTCACGCGAGCTTCCAGGATTCTTTGCAGAAACTTACGCGGTTTTTAAATTGGCACCCATTTGACTGTGCCCAAATTTGGAAATCGATGTCGAGTTGAATGCAACACCAATTGCGTCGGTAATTGACCGCAAATGAATGGCTACTAATTTATTGATAATAATTAATGCAATCAACAGGTCATTTGGGTCTCAAATTATTTGTAGTTTTTTATGATTGTTTGTTGATAATGAAAAGAAAATTTTGATTTTCATGCATGGGTGACTTTGACGACTAAGGCCATTACTGAATGAATTCGTATATATTAAACGCCCCCGTCAAGCATGATGGCACTTACTTTAGTTTAAAAATATATCTATTATCGTATATATCTGGTCCCCCTAAGCCAGAAACAGTCCGCCGTAAGATCATAAAGACTCATTATATTTCTTACCAGTATTTATAAAGTTTTTTCTACTGTTTTCAAGTCAAGAAACTTTACGTACATTTCTTATAGAAAAATAAAATAACTGGTTATCCCCGTGTACTTATATGGGATAATTCATGAAATCAACATTCAACAATGGCCTTAGTCGTAAAAGGGATGGGTTATTTATTTCCCAAACATTTTACAAATTTTCCGTGTATTATATCAAAATTCTCAAAATTTCGGATCGTTATCAATATTCTACGACTAAATTAAGATTCTGTGATCACTTTCCTTTCTTGTGACACATGTCTCGATTTCGTAGGACCATTGCTTCTAATTTAATTTTGTTAGAGAAACAACCTCTGGAAGTCATGAAAGCGTACTTTACGTTAATCTCTTATGGAAACGTATTATGGGCTCCTAGATTCAAACCCGGGCCTTTAAAGAGAAGAGAATAGATTTCCTCGAGCATTCAGCATCGTAGAACCACAATGGAAATAGTTTCATATCTCTAAAATAAGCCTTTCCGAGATAGATATGGGGACGGACGGACAGACAGACATTTGCTATTTATATATTTGATTGTCTTATGAAACGTTGCTTTTAATTCTAGTACTAGCTGCTCTTAACGTGATAACAATAAAAAGATTTTGAAGTAACTGACATAAATATTCGCAAATTATAAACAAATTATCGTTCATCGTGAAAGGAATTGCACAGAGTATTTCGGTTTCGCATCTTGAAATTAATCTCTAACTTCTAACTTGCAAAATTCTGCAAAATAATTGAATTTGCAATCACTTTCGCAATGAACAATAAGTTTGCACTAGGCTAAGGCAGTCCAATGATAGGTTTTTGAAAAATTTACTCGTTTGACAACCTATATGCATATGAAAAGGACCGTCGCCTAGGATACGGGTATACGGGCTCAGCCCCAATCCCTTAATATATTTCGAAATTAAATTCTAATTTAATCAACAACCTTTTGCGAGGAATTTTTCATCGAGCTTCCCATCTTCCCCATCGCGGCGCTCCCATCGCTCAAAAAATCTCGCCCCGTAAAAATCGCTCAATTTTCCGCCTTCCCTCTTCCGCAGCGCATTATCGCTGCATCCGAAGCCTTCCAAATTGATTTCACATCTACTGGTCCGGAACTGAACCGATGCGGCCTCGCCCGGAAGAATCCGGGATTTCTGAACACGGACCTGTTCCCCAGGTGGAGATATTGACACGGGTTGAGTCGAAGGGATCAAATCGGATTCTCAGGGATGACTTTGGGTGTGAAAAGAAGCGTGAGATTAAGGGTGCTGCTACACAATGGATAAGGCGGATGTTGGTGGGTGATGTGAATTCAGATTTACCCCCTTAACGAGGAGAAGAAAAGAGATCAGACAATGACGTCGCTGTTCTATTTTGATCGCTCTATACCGAATAACAACATACATGTCCGCTGAAATGTTTTGTATTCCCCTTACTGGATAAGGCTTTGCCTCGTTCTGATTTTTTGTCGATATTTATGCTATAAGAATGCTAATTTTAGCATTCATTTAGCGATATTTTCAATTTTGTCCAGATGTGTTTTTACTGCGAACAATTCTTTTAGATCATAAGAACTGTTAGTAAAGGTTAGAATAAATAAATAGAAAGGAAAGAATAACTTTACACAGAAGAGCCGCACGTCTGAAACCCAAGGAATAACAAGAGTGAAAAATAGCGACATGACTGGGACTCGAACCAAGCTCTCCCACTTTCCGAGCATGTATTCTAACATTGTTTGGGAATTATTAGGGAAAAAACATTCCCAAACATTCACAAACATTCACAAACATTCACAAACATTCACAAACATTCGCAAACATTCCCAACCATTGCCATACATTTCTAGTGGGAAATAGACGTGGGATGGTACTTCTGTGGTTAGAATACCTGTTTCGAAAGTGGCGAGACTTGGGTTCGAGTCTCAATCATGTCTCTATTCTTCACACCTGTTATTCCATAAAAACTGTTGTTTAGAATGTATTTAATTTGCCATAATTTTTAATAATTATTTTTATCAGTGCAATATTTTTCATCCTGAATTTCTCTCATCTGGCATATCTTAAACTTCTTTTCTCTTCTGCATCTATAACTTCTGCTTCTCATCTTGCATCTGCAAATAACCTGCAAGCCGCCTTCGGGCGTGTGGCAGGGGGTGTAAACACCAACAGTTCGAGCAACCTCCTTAGCAAATTTTTGTCGCGTATCGATCGCGGAAAAAATGAGTCCCTAAAACGACTTGTCCTCGCATCTATTTCTCTTATTTTACGCCCATTGTTGGATCGGCCGAAGTAACAGAATGGGATCGCATAATACCGAATACGTCTTCCGCAAATGTTAATTCTCTGAATTTATCAAGCAATCGCAGTCTAATCTCCTTTTGTTACCAGGATTCCCAACCTGGGTCTGAGAGCATTTGCGTAACGCATCCTCTTTTACCGTAACATGTTTTAGTAAATTGTTTCGCCTTGCGCTGCACTTTCTCGAGCTGTCATTTCATTTGCTACTTGTCAATTTTAAATCAATAAATCTTTCTATATTTCTTTCCTTATAATCAAGCTTCACCTCTTCTTGGTATCAAACTAATTTGAAACCGATAGATGTTGATAACCAATATGAGGATTGTATTGCTGGAAGTATCTATCGGACTTTAAAAGTCATATTCCCCTTGACACTGTCAGTTTATTGCGTCCTTAATGCACAACGCATATGAGCAACTCTTACCCAAAACTGATGGTAATTTTATGTTCTTTTTTGTGCTATTTCTTATCCTGGTGCAGATAAGGCGCTAAATTTATCGTAAAGAAATAGTTGAGCCAATTAACATAAAAAAGGCAATTTTCGCGAGTTGTGCATCTGCCCATTAGAGCTCCGCAGGGAAATCCCTGCGGATTACAACTCTAATGGGCATCTTCCCCAGAGCTAATAAAACATTATATTATTATTATTATTATCATAAAAATAAATTGCAAAGAAGCGGGCCAACTTATGCCTACGCCACTTCATCTTGAGTTGCATGAAAGCTGTCTGAGTATAATAAGCTTTTTAAAATTTCCAGATATACATTCTATTATTGTTGATCTGAGTGAATGTTCGAAATATATCTAATCCAAAAGTTTTCGTCTTAGCAGTACAGAATGTTCTGGACTAATTCCCGAGCAATCAATTTTTACAAATTTATCGTCCAGAAAAAAAAACAAACTGCCGATCCCCCCTGGCAAGCTTTCCACTGACATTTTTCACGTCCGAACCTTTATCCCTGAAAGCAGGGTTGGAGAATTTGATCCTTGATTGCTAGAGGGCGTTGAAAATCCAAGAGATTAATGATAAAATATCTATATTCTACGATGGATTGGAAAGCAAATCGTTTACGATGGAAATCAAGGTGTCCACATTAAGATAATGTTTCAAGATCCGAGAGAACGGAAGAGATTGAAAGGGGTGATATTTTCAGAGAATTGGAAAATATTGAAATAAAAGATGAAAGGTTTGATATTTGCGTCAACATACATCGATTACTATGGCATTAAGTAGTCGTGCGATTGTTTACAGGCATGTTTGTTGCTTAGCAACGGCAGAAATGCATGTTTACGATAAAAACAAGATGGCGTTCCGTCATTTTCACCATCTTGCTTTTAATTGGAAAAATACTGACTTTATTAATCTACCTAATCTAACTTAAACGCCCAGGAAGGCTGGTGCTTTCCTATGCCCTCCACTATTAACTATAAAATGGTTTTTAGTAGGAATAAGTCTTACTTGGCAAGATGAGGAGTTTGTGACTTTGCTCTTGATTTTCTTACGTACCCAGAATGCAATGAGAGGTACAAATCCACGTAAGAGCAGACAATGACACTCTGAAAAACACTTGTACCGTATTGAATGAGAAATGACGAAGATGATGAAGATAACAACATCCAACGTATCTAGGCTGACCATCTGTCCCATATAGTTGAAAAGGAGACATTTGCAATTTCCAAAACGGGTGGTTTTCATTACTTTAAGTCAGATATTATTTGAAAGAATTTTGCCTTCCTGATGATAAAAACTTTATCTTAAGCATGTATCTTAAAAGTGCCCTAGATCCTGTGTGCAAATCTACATCTACAGCTACATATGTACCCTGCAAGCCGTCTTTCTGCGTGATGTAGAGGCTGCATGCACTATGAATCTACTACTTTCGCGTATCGTTCGCGGGAAAAATGAATTTTTGAATCGATTCCTTCTAGCGTCTATCTCTCTGATTTTCCTCTCAGAATCAGAACGGCCTATGTAACAGGGAGGACGCATTATATCGGCTACATATTCCACGAATGTACCTTCTCTGAACTTATTAAGTACATTTATCCTTAGTTTAAAGATTCTATCTTCAAATAAACTCGGGAAATTAATGAATTTAAAGGTGACATGCATAAGGTATTTTCCATGTTAGAACATTTTACATCGTAATCTTAGCACAGATTTGGTAAATGATATAATCTTCATACAATTCTCAAAAATATGATATTATTTCTTGGATTTCAATTTGCTATAACGTCGTATTCTCACGAAGTTTAATTCTCTGTATTTCGTTATTGAATTTCATGAATAGTCTCAAGTTTTTGGCTGAGACTTTTACGGGAGAAAGTAAATTTTTGACGGTATAGTAGGTTAAGTAACTGGATTATCCGGGAGAAAACGGGGTACATTGTTAGCAAATCCATATCTCGATAGCTTTAATTTCAGCTGAACAATAAGCAATAATGAGACAAACGTAAATGTGCGACGTATTTGTCTCTATCCTTCACTAGAATATCAATCAAAAACACTCCGTTCCTGAAGATATGGTAGCTGAAGCATCTATATTATTAGGACGTATTAATTATTGTTTACTGTTTTTACAATACTCTGAGTGGAAGAATGGGTTTCAAAGGAGTACCAGAACGGAACCAACATATCAGACATCGATGAAAAATTTAAGCCTCTATAGTATATGAATTCGTATCAGATGTAGTAAAGGAAAGTCATTTAATTGTTTACATTGTTGTAATAATCACATTAATGCCGTTGTTGCGGGGGCCCCTTTGTTACGCAACAATGGAAACGGAAATGGGCCGTTTTCGATTGTCGTCAGAACCGCCATTTTGTATCGTCACCCTTTTAACAACAATGAAGGTGCAACGTCATGGCGCACAAAGAGCAAGAGTGAAGGAGAGTACGGTGCAAAGCAGGGCGTGTTTGGTAAATACGACCACATCTGAATGAAGTCGCTTTTTGGGAACAAAGTACCTCTCGCGCTTGGGAAAAAAAGGGTTGGAAGCGCGTTTGCCACAAAGATAGTGCACAAAAGGTTTCCGTCAGGTACTCGGTTCCCGTACCAAAGAGAGCTTTTAGAGGCGCGTGAAAGGGACTCGGGGAAGGTGAGCCATTTCATCTGCCGCAAAGCGCGAACACCTACGTTGCGTTATCAACCTACAGGCATACCTTTGGCTCCCACTTCGAAGTGTTGCACGGGGCTCCACCGAAGCTTTCGCTAGTTTTCTCTCGGTTGTTTCCTCGTTCGTTTGTGGGTCGCTGCGGCAACAAGTCTATCAAAAGTACGCGGGATTTAATTGCCGTTTGACGACACCGTGAGGAGCTGATACTGATGCTCGGAGTCAGTTAACCGAGTGGGGTTCATGATCAGCTCTTTGCCTCGCACGTTTGACCCAATCGTTCGAATATCGTTTTACGTATGGCAAATTTCAACCTTTGAACGGCTGGATATATGTTTTTCAGAGTCGAGGCAAAGCCTTTTCTGTTAATCAGGTGCTGATGTAGAAAAGGATTCTTCGATTGAGGCGATCGTATCGTACAATTGGCGCTCAGAAACTTCCTGGATTCGAACATTAGTCCCTCTGGGATTATTTAAAATAAAAACAAACCAGAACGATAATGCCTTGGAGCATTGTTGCGAGTTTCCAATAATGAGAAAGCCTTGACTAATTTACGGGCACACAGACTCGACAACAGCTTTCTCCGAATAACAATGAATTGTTTTCCCGCAACATTTTTAACACCCCACGTGCACAATAATCACAATGCCATGTATTGTTGCATGGACCTAACAATGATATGTTTCAACAAGGTGACACTCCGAATAATGAGGCTTAACAATAGCCTTTGCGAACGACAATGTGTCTTCCGAAAACGTTTGACGCCCTACGTATGATAGCGAAATAACACGGGATTCCTCCCCCTGGAGATCACTACTACATACCAGTCGATTTTGTTTTCCACGGTGTCTTTATAACTTTTCTCCACTTTTAATCATTATCTTTGTCCATCCGTCTTAGACAAACTGGAAAAATATGGAGGTAGCAATACCCGTGGAAATCACTAGTGGAAAAGTAAATATGATAACAATACACTAAAAACATCTAAATAAGTACCTAGTATACAAAGCTGTTTTTGTGACTTCCAAATAATATATTTACCTTTTGCTGATTTTCTATCTAAATATTCAATTAAAACTGGCGTTGCTTTACTTGTGGCCTTTGGATTTGGCAATTTATGCAATTTTAAATTGTTTATTAAGAAAAAATAAAAGGATATCACCACAACATTTTCGAGACGGCACTTTTAGCACCCCATTTCAAAGTTTACAGAGGAGGTATTTTCTAAATTAAATTAAGTATATGCGATAAAGTACTTAAGTATATGTGATAACGAACCATGAGATGGGTTACGTCTGGCCACCCTGATCAACGGTCAGGGGTCACTAGGAGGCACGGCAAGTATTCTGTCACACTATGTCATTCTCTCCGGGAAGCAGCAATTCTTGGTTACACGCAACAATGGGACGTTGCCAAATCTCTTTTATTGAGACGGCAAAAGTAGTCGTGGTTGTTTATACCAACTAAAACTTTCAACGGCTACGTCGTCGTGGAGTTGTAGTTTGCGTGCACATTTTCCGCCCCAATGGTCCCGGGTTCGAGTTCCGGCTAATCGGAATTTTTCGGTTAGGGATAGATTGTTTGCGTCCTTCACTAATGATAATTATTAAAATGGATGCAATTGGTGTAATCCTGTTTTAATCAAAGAAATCATTATTAGGAGATTATATATTTTGTTTTATTATTCTTATTAGCTTTCAATTCAGATTCTAATGATATTCAGAATTTACTTTCGATTATGATTTTCACGGTGTATTCTGATTATTACGATTATTCTGATTGTTAACACTCTTTTGATCACTGTGATTGTTGTAATTATTGTGATTTTACTATTATTATTATATTAGTATTTTTATATGATACGGTCTCCTTTGTTAATTTTTTATTGACGGCAGTTTGGTAGAACCGGGCTATTAGACGACGTTAGATTGCAATCTCTGGTTTAGACCAAATTAAATTTCAACGGATGTAACTTACAAACATTTCTTCTATGTTGTTATCAAAATATTCGTTGATAGATGTCTTTCTACTAGACTTGGAGACATTTAAAAGACCAAGAAAAAGCACTCGAAGATATTTTTGAGACTTTTTGCGAGGATCAAGTTTCTGCCCGCGAAAAATTATAATTATCCATTCTCGGTTTTTGCCATTCAGATAAGAAGCGACAAGTGATAGGGATAAATGCGAAGAGTTTGTTTTCCTACGGCTCTCGCTTATCAGGGCAAAATCGCTACGGAAGTTTTCGTAAATTTTACGAATGGTATACACAGAAAATACATACAAAGTAAAACGAGGCCGTCAAGATGGAAAATGCTTCTGCAACCTATTAGTATGAATGCACATTAAAACTTTCTGGCACTTTTCGCTTTAACATTTTTCGGAAGTATAATTTATATCTTACATACCAATTTAATGTAAACGTGTTTTTCTTGGCTCAGTTAATACACCGAAAATGTAAAATATATAAAAGAAGACTTATTGTTCTCCGTCATAAGCCCATTCGTCCTTAAAATGAATATAAGACTGAGAAACTAATTGGACAAGAGACAGCCTGTTTTCTTTATTTAAATAAAACATTACTTTACTCAACTAATTTTTTGTTAGTGTAATGAAGAATCGTGTTCTTAATAAAGCAGGACCCTCTATATTCTCGGTACAAATTAGATGCAAGAAAACATAACTGAAAAGAAATTTTCGTTTAAACGGGTTAAGTTTTCTTATACAATATGAAGGGTGATGTAATTACATGATTATTTCAAAATCTTAAAACGATTCATCAAAATTAAAACCCTGATCCTCTGCTTACGAATGATTACGTAAAGGTTTGATTCCTATATAAGTTGATTCACACTGAATCACACTCATTCCTTTCACAGTATCTTACCCATTTCCTCCTTTGAGTATAAGACTAGTGTGTTAAAGCTTCTCATGGGATTGGAAACAACTCTCAGGCATGAAAACTAATTATAGATTTAAAGACACTCCGAAAGGCGTACTCCCGTTGTTGGAACTCTCGTTTTGAGGCAAAGGGGAAGTTCCGGGTTACCGATTTCTAGGGACTGACATATACGCATTTCGGAACAATGTCTCCATTATCAAGGGTCCCACATACGGAAAAAGTTCATAGGAACTCCTTGTTTCCAAAATTATTTTTGCTGTTATTTGCAAAGTTACACAATGAAGATCTACCTCAATTGCGAAAATTATGCCCCTGTGTTTTTCTTTGGCAATAGAATTTCATAAAATTCTCTCCCCTTCAATTGAGTTATATTCACTGGATTTACGTTATATGGAATAATATTTATATTCACTGGATTATTTGATAATAAAAATAGGTCATATGTTAAGGCCTAATCTAGTTTACTTTCAAACTCGTGTCTAAATAATTCTTCAAATTCTCTGGCATGGCTCATCCATTTTGTATTTATCAATTTATAATTAGCATTCTTTATTAGTAGGCCATATAACTTTTCTCAAAATTAACTTAGGTCCAATATGAAAGAACTAGAAGTGTTTGTAGTAAAGAATTGAAAGCCGTATGAATATGTTAACCGGAAAGCGAATCTAAGAAGCTGTGATGTAAGAAAAACAA
The DNA here is from genome assembly GCA_000376725.2 of Ladona fulva. Taxonomy (NCBI): domain Eukaryota; kingdom Metazoa; phylum Arthropoda; class Insecta; order Odonata; family Libellulidae; genus Ladona; species Ladona fulva. The sequence goes on from KZ308143.1 coordinate 2,262,262, forward strand.
CATAGAACTTTTAGGAAACGTTAACGTCCTATTTGATAGTAAAGACCGATATTGCTAGAATGGAAAACACCTTAGAAAAGGGATGGTAAAACTTTACTCCTAGTAAGAATGCCTACTTTTATAAAGTTTAAGCTTGAAATTGCACGAAGGAAAACGACACAGAATGCTAATGAAATTTAGGTAATATATCTTCCTTTTTATTCTCAAAAAATGAAGGAAATCGACAAAAAATTCATTTAAATGAATGTTTTTCTTTCGGCAAGTAACGGAAAGGCAGGCTGTTCCTATATTCCGCCATAGAAAGGAATATTACGTCACGCTATTCTAGAAAATTCCATTTCCACATCCCTTGCAAGTACGTAGCGTAGGTTTTCCGAGAGGCATACCATTGCCAAATTACACATCTTCGCGAGCAGTTTTGCAAACCGCAAAATTGCAATCTTGTGCACTGTAGAATAGAAAAATTCAATTCCTCAGCGATAGCAACCGATCCGAGCGAGAATCGGAATGATTTCGGAGCGAAGTAAAGAACGCGGGAAGCTTTTTACGAGATGGAAAAAGAGTTGCTTGCATGGTGACGCAATCGCGTTCCCTTGGAAACCAGGAATGCTTTCACGGAGGAGTCGTAAAGTAACGCGATGCTGCGCTCCCTGACAAAGGGCGAAAGAAAGCGGAGAGGGTCAAGATCGCTGTCACTGTCTGCTTGACGGGCGCAGAGATATGCAACAGCGGTGTGCAACGCATTGTTAGCTAAGGGAGGTTCCTTTCAATTGAAGGTCTGATAACAATGAACTCAACGGTATCCTAGCAACGTGAGTATTGCAAAAGCCTTTTAAAACTGATGGTATTCTTTGAGGAGAGAGCAAATATATGTTTAAATTCAAAGCCGTTGTTGGCTTGCAAAACGACTTACAACATTGAAATACATTGTTAGCTTAATGGCGTCCCATTTTATGAAAGTATGACAACAATCAGCTGAACCAAATCTCGATAATTACGAACTGATTCTAACAATCGGTGTGTATATAAGAAACACAAAGGCCCTGTAATATAATATATACTTAAAATGAGTTTTAACTAATGTTCTTTTTAAGCCCGGTATTACACTGTTTTCTTTAAGGAAAGGAGTTAAAGGAAAGATTATAGTTAATTTACATGCTATATATGCATCCTATCACCATATAATACATTGTATTTTAACTATAATCTTCACTTTAACTGTAAAAAAAACCTTATCATACCGGGCACTAAAGTGAAGATTTGTTTAAATCCATTTTAAGTACGCGTTTTACTAACGGGCCTGACTCCATAGCAACTACTGATAATCGGTGACATAGTTTTGATTCAGCAAAAAGAAATAAACCTTTGATGTATGCACTATGTAAATTTGGCGATACGGTGAAAATTTGCTTTCAACACTTTTATTCTGTTTAATAAATGATAATTCCAAAAAGTATAAGCTTACCAGTTATTTGGCGATGGTCCTTCGAGTGGCTTTATAGCAATACGAGTACAGAAAATATCAAACGTATTGAGTATATGATTCCCGCCTTTTATATCAATGCGAGGACTTAAGACTTTGTGTAAACCAATCAGATAATTACGTAATTACGTAAGAATCTCCCCGCATGCTACGCTTTCCAAAACCTTCTTGAGGTTTTCCTTATCCCAAAATATCCGGAGAATATAATTTTATAATTTGTTCACGAGGGGATACATTTAATTCCGGATGAAAAAAAATTCAAATTATATGAAAACAGAAGCAAGGATTTGAATTAGTGATTAGGGAAACAAAACAAAAAATTGTTTACTTTTCGAGGACTCGCCTATTACGATTTTGTGCGCAGCAGTTTATTTTCCACCCCCGTCGAAGTTTTAAGGGCCTAACGCTTGAAATACGAAAAACATCGAATTCTTTCCAGAACTTTCCCCAATATATACTTCAGATAATCAAGAATTTCGGCGAGGTTCCTTTCTGATTGGGGAAACTCTAGACTTTGAATTTGATGATGGGGAGCGTTCATTAAACATTTTATGATGACGACACATCCAATAATACGGAGGCGATTGAAATAATGAATGAAATAATAAAAATAACTTATGCTCTTCCAGAAATATATTAACGGTGAACTGAAAACTCTAAAGCATTGGTAGCAAAGCCAAATATATTCGTGGAAAAGTATAAGTTATATTTACTATTCTATTTACAATGGAATTTCATTAAATCTCGCCAGAGATGATTCATTTTACGGAGGCAATTGTTACGTAAAACTAAAGCCTATTGTTGTAAAATAATTATGTTTGTTGACATTAAAGTTGTAGGTATTGTTAAATTTTTCCCCGTTTTCTCTCGTTTGAGGTTTTCCGAGAAAAAGTGTAACATAACACTAATCGTTGCGGGCTTAACCCGACGTCATAAATGAAGAAGAAATTTTGTATGGGAGCATATTTTCATGCAGATTACACTAAACATCGAGGAAAAAACACTCAAACAATCTTCAAATTCCAAAGATCATTAAATGTCATCCCATGACAGATAATAGGCCACGCACCACGTATATATAATTGTCCTCGGTTTGATCCCAGGCGAGTCAAAGCACCCCTCCAAAAGAAATGGATGTTAAGTCTATTCTTGTGTTTGAACAGTTAAATAAAAGAGAATCGTCATCTCAAAGTATTCGTACATCTGGCGTCATGGATTATTTCTGAACGAGTGAGAAATTCAACAAAATACCATTGAATTCTCCGAAAGTTTTCATTTTAGTACCGAGTCTCCTCGACAACCAAAGGAATTGTTAAAATCGCCTCTCTTTAAGTATACATGGGGAAAATATTCTTTTGAGTAAGTAATTGGAATACGTTATGTGTAAATCACAGCATTATTTCAATGTGGTATGAAAACAATCTATTATTTATCGTATAGCTTATTTTTTCATGCATACCTACATATATTAGTTTTCTACCTTTCAATAAGTTTAAGTTCCTTAATATCCCTTATTCAGTGGCATTTCTCTCGTTTCTTGGCCACTTAGTGCTTAATCTTTAATGCTTTGATCAACAACTGAATCATTTCATTGTGTGATTATAAACAATAAAAATCGCCGCACACTTAAAAATTCTTTTGAAGTAATGTAAGCCTGTAAATAGCGCGATAGTGTTTCAACATGGCTTTGCCCCATCTGTAATTTACACATTCTGATACTAAAAATTTCTATCAATAAGGAACAGCTGTTTATTTTTTGTTCTACCTCTTGGCGTAATGCATACCCTTGCCCAACAATCTTCCAACTGGCACGAGAAAGTCGAATTTCAGTCTGGAAAGTTTATCGCATCAAGGTTCAATGACGCGGAGGGTGCGATTGAAACTTAGGTAAGTCCTCCTATGACGAAATTGAAGAAAGAACTTGAATTACCTCCCGCACCTGACTGGACTTGGGTCGCAGCGTGGGTCGATGTCTTCTCCGGCGCCTTCTCCGGCAGCAAACGCACAGTATTCGGGCGAAGGCTCTGGAAAAACAAAGGAAAGTGATGCGTCAATAGATGAGTCAGCTTTAACGATTTCTTGCAAACGAGGCATCGATTTTCAATTTCGGAACACTCTGTAAATGTTCCGAAATGTAATAATCCGTTTAGATGCTACTAAATAAATATTTAATAACATGGTTTGATTATAGATACGCTCGGCTGGTAGCAATTGTCATATCTCCTGATGACGTAAATGAGGGGATTGAGTCCAAAAAGTAAACAACTCCTTAGAAACCATGTAAACAAATAGCCCCGAAACGTTTGCAATTAGATATAAAATAATTTCCTGTCGATAAGGCTTCGATTTTTAATTTCAAAAACACTGTTAACATTCCGAAATCTAACTTCCGTTAAGATGCTACCAAATATATATCTACCAACAGATATAAATCATTAGTATCTTCAGATTGTAGCTGCTTTTATATCTCCTAGCGACGTAAATGAGAGGATCTATTCCAAAAAGTAAATAACTCCTTATCTGTGTTGTAATGTTCTAGTCTACTGTATTATTGTGATGTGATGCAAAGTTTAGCAATAACGTTACCAAAGGACTATTTGTCCATTTGTAACGAGTTAATTAATAATGATGTGATTATAGCTATGATTAATTAATTTTACTCTGTTCATGGATTAAGAAGTACACTTCGTCATCAAAGAGTTTTATTTCTTTCAAGAGAAAATTGTGTTCATATATCGTAAACGCACGTAAAATTACAGCAGGTGATAGTATGCTATATAAATGTAGACATGTAAAAATATATTCCTAATATAGAGCATTCAAAAGGTTATCACAGTTCGCTCAACCGTCAGAAAATTTTATTTTGACGTTTTTTATTTAAAATATGTTTTCTTGATTAAATATCTGTAACCAATCAGATAAAAACCCTTTCCCAATTAACCTCGGCGTTATTATGACTTATGACTTCGGCTAATGATTATGAAAATGATGATTGTTAATAGCCATTAAATTGGTAGCAGCACTATCTTTTTAGCGGCGGGGCACCCATCGTACCACAGGACCGTAACCTGGAAATTGTGCTCCAAATGAGATCGAACCCGGGACAGTTCACACAAAAGGCGGATGAGTTATTAATTAGGGTGTCGAGTAGTAGTCATTTTGAAAATACTTCGAAATCTATGTAATTTCGCATGTGGGTCCCCAACGGGAATCGAACCCGGGACCGCTTTCACCGAAGGCGAACCTGTAACCCACTTGGCTATCTGGGAACCCAAATTAAATGTCGTTTGTAAAATATATTCTCACGCTTTAAAAGTCAATTACAAATTTTGCCTTTGAAATGTTCTAATAGTGAAAGAATTTCTGGCTTAATCCTAACAGAATCATAAGAATGTCTATAATAAACATTTATTTCGAATATTGAGAAAATCTCATAAATTTGATAGAAAGTGTCCCAACTAAACTGTTGCCATGGCAACTCCTTTAATTTGTTTCTGTGGTAACCATGGTAACTAGAATACTTGTCGTCGCTATAGCAATTACCATCAATTATTGCATTTTAATTACAGCTGTGTCTGAATTAATAATGGCAGAGCTGGTTTTTTTGGTTCAGTGTACAGGTCAAGAGCAAAGGAATGCCGTGCGCGAGTAACACGCAAATGAATGGCCTATGAAAGAAGGAATTAGTCATCCCAAGCGGGACTAATTGCAGTTAACAGTTTTAAGATTGAAACTTCTAGCGGGGAGGTTATCACATCTGCGTTGAAGAAAAGTTAACCGACTCTCAACGTCCAAGTTTATCTTCTTGAGGGAAGATATTCCATCGCAGTAAGTTTCCGTTGCCTTGGAGATGCTGCATCTTGGAGTTCGTTTTATCCCAAATTAATTGAAATTACTGGGCGAGCGGGAAGTTTAATTGAACGTGGAAGCGTACCTCTTTTTCTAAAGCGGTTTAATGGGGCTGCGTTAATTCTTTCAGGAAAAGATTCATCCCCGAGGACTCAAGATACTTAGCTCCGTCTAATTTTTTTCCGAGATATTGATTTCTAATATGCTATTATTTTCAAGCGATGCCTTTGGGAAAAAAATTGCTGTTTTTAAAAGCTGAAGAGCTTGCTATGAGCGAAAATTCTGTTGAGAAATCGTAGCTTTTCTCTGAAATCCTTTATGAAATGATTCTTTTTGTATTATTTTAATAATGAAAAACAGATTAGCATATAATGACAAGAGAACCACAAGCAGCTGCGGAAATCTTCAGCAATAATTCTAGACATCGAAAACGCTTAAAAAATGTTAAGAAATTAGTTTTTTTATACTCGCGGGAAAAGCACGAATTAAATGTGTTAGTAAACCTAAACGTGTATTTTTTCCACTGAATTTTTATGTAACTTAAATGTTGGTAAACGAGTTTTTTGAAACACGCGCATAAGTTGAAGGGAGTATCTAGAAGGCCGTACTGAATTCCTGGAGGCCAACTCTCCACTTTAACCCTAACACTAAATCATGTGCCTTTCCAAACGTATCCAAGTAAACACTTGATGGAAAATACCATGGAAACCAAGGCGAAAATATCTGAGACCATTTCACGTCAAAATCTTTATGAAATATGCAAAAGTGCACACTTCCAGCTCTTACCGAAATTTCCTCTCCGTCGTATAGAGGGGGCATGCTAACAACCTCTTTACGTCACGTACGACAGCTTCTTCTTTCAAGGCAAATTAATTTATCTTATACAGTTAAGAGTTTTGAAGTTGAAAGCAAACGTGGCTGAATGATTTTTTATCATGCTTTTGAAAAGATTATATTTGCACCTGCCTTTTTTTTTAGCTGGAAATCAAATGTACCAAAGTAAAAAATTCGTTCGCAAGTTTTCGTAGGAGAACGTGAATATGACTGATTTAATCACGATTAAAAAAACGACTATCGCTCTTGAGTATCCTTTTTCCTGGAAATGAAGTAAACCAGAGTAAATGTAAATTTTGAGTACTGTTTATATTAATAGTGTGTTATTTTTTATCTACGCAGAAAATAATGGTATCCTATCTTACAGAGAGATTGACGATACATTTATAGTTAATAATAATAATCATCTTCATTACCAGCAAATGACCTTTTAAATTTTACATCAACGGTTGCAAACATTAATAAATAAAATAGTAAATTGATGGAATCTTTGAAATTATTTAAAATTAAACTGTGATAAACAGTTAACACAGGATTGATTTCCTGTTCTAGATGATACTTTAGCTACTTAAATTTTATAATTTAAGTGTTAAGACCGAAAAATAATTTTTATTCGAAAAATAAGTCTACAAGCAGTTACAGAAATGTATAGGTACTATTTCAAGAAGAAAATGGCGACCATTACGTGTCTGCAACAATATATGTTTATATGTTGCCACAACAATGGGTTTATACGGCAATGGGTTTCTACAACAATGGGTATTTGGGTTCACGTATAGCCAAGCAGTTTCAAATTTGGTGAAAGCGTACGGGTTCGATTCCCGGCGAAATGACCTAAGCTGTTGAAGCACTTTTAACAACAATACTACTACCACAACAATGAGTCGCCACAACAACGGTTTGCAACAACACTTAGTTACTTCAACATTTATGCGCCGTATTCATCAGCAAATTCTTACTTCATAATCATCTTCATTTTTTTTACTGGGTTTTCGAGTTTATCTTTTACGTAACGATATATGTTATTTGGAATCCTCTTCTGGTACGCTGAGAATTACCCGCGGAAATTTCCGCTTGAGTTAAATAACGACACTTCTCAGTTCCGATTCCCATAGGTGTAGTTATGCCAACCGCTCCATATCTCGCTTCGCGGTTGCCTCATTCTGCTGCAGAAATGAGTACCGGAGATCATCTCTGGGGAAATGGGTGTGGTGCTGACAACTTCACCTCATCCATGAGTTGAGGTCACGCCATGCGGGTGTCTCTCACTTCGACGCCCCAAGGGTCTGAAGAGGGATAACTGCTATTTATATGGTTTTTTTTTTGTTGATAGCCAGTCCGAAAGCTGGACATGTAGAGGATGGATTATTAGAAGTACAATTTGGAAGCATGTTGATAAGCAGATGTCGTTGGAAATTAATGGATTATTTCAAACCGTATATAGCTGATTATATGAAATAAATGAAAAATAAATCAGGATCACGATCGAAAGACTGACAATGTTTAAAATGCGAAGAACTTTTGGTTTTATTTACAATTTCTCCTTGTTTTCCTTGATCTCCAGCCGACTTTTGAGTATTCACTGATATTATTTCCTAATTCATCAAAATTTTGAGATCATCGAACGGAAATAATCACGTGTATTAAACGGTAAAATACGAAGTGAATATATACGTTGCTTTTAGAAAATTGTCGGTTACCACAACAGAAGTTTCGGTGGTGCTCTAAAAATGGAACAACGCTTTCCTGTCGAACATCTCAACCTTCCGTTTTGCAACAATACGACCGAATGTAGGAGTCCTGGTCGCTATGGAAACTGTTTCCAATAGTACAAATTGTCGCACTAGTTCCAAAATAAACCGCATGATTTTAAATAATACACCACATTGAGCGAACGCAACAAGATAGTTTAAATTGATAAATTTAGACTTTATCTAAAACAATCGATAAGAGTTTGGTTCATCATTACATCCTTTAGGAAACAATTAGAGGTTTAAAAATGCTGAAAACGACTAACGTTTAAGAAATCACTTTCCCACTGTGGAATCCTTGAGGATAGAGACATTATTTCCGAAACGCTCATAGGGTAATTCATAAATAAACGGTGATCTGGAACTTCTCTTTTGCCCCTAAACGCGAGTTCCATCTGCCGAAATACGGCTTACGAAGTACCTCTAATTCATTAACAGCGTTGTTCCATTTCCTTTTTTACTGGAGAGTAGATGACAAAAAACTTGCACTGTGATAAAAGGCAACTTTTATCAGTCCAATGAGATTACGTTGTTTCGGTGCTCAAATTATAAATAGAATTTTTCTTCTCTATTCATTGGCAAAAAGCTCCACGTAGGCATTTACGGACCATATGATCGATTTCAACCAATATTTTTCTTATTGACCTTTGAAACACGGAAACTATCCTGTGTGGGATTCACACACACCTTGCAGAGTCCAGATTTGCCTCGAGATGAATGATTTCCAGTAGAGGTTCGTGTGAAGTTCTTTTTTATCTCTTGCAGGTCATATGAAATCGAGATAAGTACCATAAGAAGGAATGCCCAATAAAGATCGTTATATCGGTAGTGAAAAATATTGTCTTCAGTTTGGATTTGTGAGAATTTTGATTACATTCTTAATCAACAACAAGCAGTCCACTTTGTCTGGCTTCAACAATCATCTTATTTAAGGCGATTGTTGAAGTCGAACTGCTGTATATTCCCATAAGGAAACGCATGATATTTTGGCTCACATAAAATCGATGCTAAGAAACTAATGCTCTTCCTTACAAAACGAATCGTCGAAAGTTGAAAAATATATATGAATAATGATTTTAAAAAATATACCAGACACTTAGTGATTCGTTTAGCACATTAGCAAATTCTTAGCTTTAATTTCTATCACGACTGATATTTGTTAAATTTTATGGAGTACATAAGTAGTACTAAATTCAGTTATTATAGACTCACATTAAAGATATTAGATAAACAAAACCTTAGTAACAACAAAACAAGACAAATAATAGCTTGGCAACAAAAAAACGAGATGAATAACAGCTTAGCAATAACAAAACTAGGCAAACAGCAGCTTAGCAACAACGAAACTACACAAACAGCAGCTTAGCAACAACGAAACTACACAAACAGTAGCTTAGCAACAACAAAACTACACAAACAGCGGCTTAGCAACAGCAAAACAAGACAAACAACAGTTAAAGAGCAACAAAGCTAGATAAAAAATACCTTATCAAAAACAAAACTAGACAAACAAAAGCTCAGGAACAACATAAATAGACAAACATTATCTTAGAATCAGCAAAACTTGATACGCAACAGCTTAGCATCGACATAACATCATCAACAACTCATTCTTAAAGTCTGATTTCAGCCGCCTGCGGAATAATGGTACAACAGTGCCCGTTCTTTATCATTCTCCACCTTTCCTCTTTCCCACCTCCCTCTTTCTTCCGTTCCATTCAACTTCCCAATCTCCTTTTTCCTTCCGGCCGAATCCTCTAACTCTCTTACTTCGGTCCTCTCTGTCTTCCGTGCCCGGGACTCACAAATCACCCCGTGACACATCATCACATGTATTAAGTTCTCCTCGAGCGTCAAGAAAAGAACCGCAATCGAATTTTCAAGTCCCTCGTCGTGACCGATCCCGCAGAACTGCCAACTTTCCACTTCGGAACTGTCTATCCCTTAGCGACTCTCCTTTGCTTCATTTCCACTGTTTGACGCAAAAACCTTCTCCTTTGATTTCCTCCCCCTTCCAATCTGTCCCTTAATTTCCCTTCTCCAACTCGCACGACATTCTACTGAGAGTATCTCGAATTCCCCCCCCCCCTCTCTCTCGGAATGTATGGGTGAAACCCAACAGGAAAATTAATAGTGAAACGAAGGTTGCGCTAGTGACATGTTCCTGTGACAACTCTTTTATGCATGGCAACCATATTTTGTTTCCATGGAGACAATTTTCCATAGAAACAATAGCCACAGGAATATGTCACCATGGCAACCTTACTCCCGCGATCAATTGACGATTAGCAATAATCACTGATAATATCGGCTAATATATGTTTTCCCCCCCTTAAAACTCTTATTTTAATACAAAAACTAGGAATAAGTCCACTTAAAAATTCTTATTTTCTAAATTTTCCTGGAAAGAATGGTAGTTGGGAGACTGATCTCTTCCAATAAATTTCCTACAAAAGAATCAGGCACAGTTTACCGTATTTAATCGCATTTTAATTAAAGGAATAACAAGTGTGAAAAATAGCGACACGACTGGGACTCGAACCCAGGTCTCCCACTTTCCGGGCAGGTATTCTAACCTCGCTATTTTTCACACTTGTTATTCCTTTGGGATTTTCGTAGGTTTTACAACCTACTAAGTTACATTTCTTTCCTTTATCCACGCATTTTAATTATTGATTAATTTTTTATATTGGATGTTCCTTTAAAGCAAATCCAGGGAGCATCTCCAAGCGATTTTTGATGTGGAGATAGCTTCACTAAGTGTTTTCAAACCTAACTTCAAATCTGTGGTCTTGCAATTCACGTCGTATAGATCGCATAAATTGATGATGTCTCAAACATCCATACGGTGGCTTTCGAAATCCAATTCACTAGGGTTGACTCACTTGATTTCTTGTCCAATATGGTGTTGTACTCTCCTGTGAACTTAATAGTAATCCTAAAAATAATCCTAATTTCTTTTCCTAAAAATTCCAGTGGAGATGAAGCAAGGAATGATGTTGCTCTCACTTCCTGCCTATATAGCATTCAGCATGGAGAGGAGTCAGGGGCGGATATAGAATCTCTCCAAGGGAGAGGCGGTAGTTGTCAAGAGGGGCTGGTACTACCAAGCAGGGAGCGATTTAGTGCAATTTTCTTATGAAGAACACCTCGAATTAACTTTTTAAATGCCATTTTTCCGAGATAAATGTAGTAGATACATAGCGATCATGCTATAAACATCATAATCTAATCTTAATCCAATCTCCTCCTAAGAACCACGTCGTCCTAGTAAAATTGCTATGAATACCAACAAGGGATTCTTTGCCACTTCGTAAAACGGATCTTAACGATGATGTAAACGATCGGTTCTTCGGCAAAAAATATGGACCAAATATTCCAGTTTTAAGTAACATTTCCTAGTTTCTCAGTAAAACGAGTTTAAACAAATCAGTTTAAAATTCGTCAATTCAGAACTTTGAATAACTAAAAAATATACGTTGGACTCTCATTAAATAGATCAAATATTTACGAAAAGAAAAACAATTGAGGAAGAAAAAACGAAGAAGAAAACTCACCGGAATTGTATTGAACTTGCGTACAAGAGCTTTACCGGTGCATTTGCTAACCACTAAAACAAGGTTGTCTCTGTTTAACTGACCCTATGTACGTGATTAGCAATTTCTCAAAGCTAGAAATTGGTGAATTTGAGGCTGATTTTTAAACTAGTTTTGCTAAGTTAGTTAAATTTAGAACATTTTGACCCTATTTTTCCCAAGAAACCTATGATAATAATAAAGATGATGGTAATAACAACAATGATGATGATAATAATAACAATAGTGATGGTGATGATAATCATGGTGATGATGACGATGCTAATGATAATAATGATAATAATAGTTATGATGATAATGATAATGATAACAATAATAATTTATTAATCACAAACAGGTTAAAAATGAACCCAATTACATGTGATACATGAAAAAATATAATATCCTTAAGGGCATTATAAAATAAAAATAAAAATTGGACGCAGTGTTAAAGGTTCCGTTGTAAGTACTAAGGAGGGGCGGTATTCACCCCCTCCAAACCCCCTTGATCCGCCAATGAGGCTATTTTGATCCTCAACCACTCCACCATTTGCTACAGAAACCTTTAGTGTGGGAGTGATAGGTACTGAGATGTGGTAGTTTGCCCAAGCTTTCCTCTCTGAGCCAGAAAGCATCAAGTGAAAAAAGCCCCAATAAGCGTAGCACATTAACCCTCTCCGTAGTTTTCTTCAGAGTATTCACTCCCTCTATACATTTCCTATAAACGAGTTTACAATATTGCTGCAGATCTACATTCAGTAAGTTACACTTAATCAATCTCCATACCTTGAAACAGCAGTCATTATTGACAGAAATCCATAGGTGATTTATGACTCCAGAGGTCCTAGGCAAGAAATTGGGCTCTGCTCCGTACTTAATTATCCAGGCCTATTTTGCATGTTCACTTCTTCTCATATATACTCATTCGTTAACGAAAAATAAATTGGAAGTTTATGTAACTCTGATAAAGACAGTCGTAACACGTGGAACCGATACGTGGGTGCTACCCAAGTATGATGAGGAAACACTGAGAAGAGTTGAAAGGACAATTATGAGGGGAATCTATGGAAAGAAAGGAGAAGACATTTGGAGAATTGGAATGAACTAGGAAATAGATGAAAATTAGAAGGGAAGGATATATTTGGGTTCTCCAAGTCACTGCGGCTGTCACGGTTGGGCTATGTTGATGGAAGATGATGGAAGAGGACTGAATTATATATATATATGGCTTTTATTGTACAATATCGCCGCAGTTAGACGCTAAGTCAGGTGGTGACGCTAACTTACACTACAATGTACAGCTAACAACAAAAATGTTACAAAGTTCTACACACACAACTACAGAACATTAGTATTTAACAATCTCCTCCATCGACTACAATAATTTGCTTATTTACAGTTTAAACATCTATAATTTGCAAGATGACCTGAAACTACTGAAACACCATGTCCATTTAACAATCAAACCGAGCAATTCACCCGATTCCTTACATGTGCAGAATGTCAATACATAACATAACAAAAACATTTATCACGAAATACAATAACTTAAAAGAGCAAAAAACGAATGATTAACACACTTGATTTAAGATGAAGAAATGAAAGAGAAAAAAATCTACCCGGTTTCGGTTCCCGGCCACGGTAGACTTTTTCTCTTTCATTTCTTCATCTAAAATAAAACATGTGAATTGTTTGCTTTTCATCGCTTATTTATTCTCTCTAAGAAGAGGAAAGATTAATTTGCAATCAGGTCCCTTGGAACGGACCTCTAGGCAAATGATTTTCTTCCCAACTCTATAACCCGCCTCTTCAAAAAACAACGATAATTAAATGTGTTATACCAAAGTAAGAAAGAAAATGGAAAATGAAGGATGTTGAATAAAGTTCAGGGGAAACAAAGGAAAATGCAGACATAGAGAAGAGAGAAAGGGCAAGAGAAAAGAGATCGGGAAAATCAACAAAAATTAAAAGGGAAAGAAACGAATCGACCTGCTGGGAGAGTATAGGATTTGGCAGTGGCGTGTAATTGGACAGGGCAGATGCAAAGAGAAACAAAGAGAGAGAGACTAATGAAGAAGAAAATAATGAAGGAGAAAGGCACCAGAGCAGGAAAGATATCGAGATAAAAATATGTGAACGCTACAGGAAAGCATTTGCCATGTGACTGCAGAAAAGTTCGTTTGAAAAAATAACAGAGTAAGAGATATGGAGGTATTACAAGACGCTGAAGCTCGTTTTTATTCAGTATACTGGAGAACAAATTGATAAAATTGAATTTCTGTGGGCGGAGCAATACGCAAACATATTTTACAAAATTCATGTAGATACTTTGGATTATATTTGTAACATAGAGAATGGTATTAGAATTCCTCAATAGGATGCTGATTGTAATTTTCAAAAACCCTTCAACTAATATGTTTTAGGAAATGACTCACTACTGGAAATGAAAACATGCCTTACATGAAAATATTAAGTCCTATCTATAAAACTTTTGACACATTTTAATTAAAGGTAAGGCATACTAAAAGTAAAAAGTTGTTTATAGTGTAAAGGTAATAATAAAATTCGCCTTTTGAACCTCGGCGTGAAAATTGGAGGAAAAGAATAACGTTCTTACTAAATCCTTACATAAGGTAATAACATTTCCCAATAATACTTATTATTATTATTTTGTTGCTATTTCTGCTTTGCTACTCTCATATTATTATTTCTGTAACTTTTATGCTGTCATTATTATGGAATAGGTATCAAAATGTAATTTTATTTCTGCTATTTCTGCTCCGTTACTCTTACGTTATTATTTATATTTAGTTTATGCTGCCATTTTTAAGGAATATGCGGCAACAATGTAATTTTATTGTTGCTATTTCCGCTACTCTCATATCATTATTTATTTAACGTTTATGCTGTCCTTGTCATGGAGTATGCATCAACGATGTATTTTTTCCATTTCCCTTACACACAACTTATTATCCAGCCTTAATTGAGGTTTAATTACCTTCATACTCAAGTATTACTTGAACAAAATTTCTTAATACTTCTTAATTAAGAGGAGACTTTAAAGTCTCAATTTCGCCCAAAATAAAGACGTTATTTATTTATTTATAATTACAACCACAGCAAACATGTTCGTATACTCTGCCCTTTCGACGCTATTACATCGCATCTAATTCATCTCAAATTTTTCCTTGCCGTATCCTTTCTTTACCATTTCTTTCTCTTAAGATATCTCTTCCTTCTTTATAAACTGTCCCTTACATTTCTTTCGGAGCCTTTGAGACCGCTTCGGCTTTTTTTCCTCTCAAAAGGTCCAATTTCGCCGTCCTCTCACAGAGACCCGTCCTTCTCCTTCGCTTCCATTTCATTTGCCTCTTAAGTATTTCTCTAACCAGCCCTATTACTTTCTCCCCAATCCGTTTTTCTTATATCGGATGAAGTGATTTCTTGGTTTGTCCTTTTCCTCGAATATTTATATTTTCCCTCAAGGAGAGGGCGGTTCCAGACGAAGCAGTAAAAAAAAACAGATGGTCCGGTTGCTCCAATTTTTACTAATGAAAAAGACAGGATTTTTTTCTATATTTTATTTGTGTACCCGAATCGCTCCTCTTTACATTCCTGCAGACCACTTAATATTTATTCTCTGATTATACCCAACTTATATTATTTTGGAGGTTTCACTTTGTTTATTTGAGAAGCGCTCTGGTATCGGTGTATTATTAATACCATATTTATGTACAATATTCAGCCCACAGACGAGCTTAAACCTCATACCCTTCTGTATTAGATGGAGACAGCTCTGAGGAGGGAATGAGGCTTACTAGGCTAGATGAGGAGTGAGGCGGTTTGTCTTTGCTTTTCCTTCCGGGTAAGAAATCTGTGGAAAATGAGAGGAAAATTTCCACATTTTATAAATAGAAAAGGTGCAGTACGGCTTTGTATAGCATTCTATGAGGATTGATTTTTATGAATTCTCCAATCGGTTTCTTTTAACGCACCATAGCTTTAATATTACCTGAGATTAATTATTTATTTATTTAGTGGTCCTGTTACCATATCTTGTTGATTGAAATATTTATCATTTGTCTTTTCGTACGGGATAGAGAAAATTATATCTTCCGTATGCTATTGTCTCAGTCTTCATATGAAAGCTAATGAGGTATGAGTCGTGCTGAATAATGGCATTAATTAAGGTTTCTCCCTATGCAATTATACGAAAAGTGTTATTCGTAGAGTCATTGTAATTCACCAACCTATAACTTTATAGCATTCTGGCTTAGTGAGGAAAGCAAGGGCAAACTACCTCACTCCTCATCTTGACTAGTAAACCTCATTTCCCTCCTCAGAGCTCTCGCTGGCTGATAGAGAAGGGGTGAGGTTTAAGCCCGTCTGTGGGCAGAATACTGTCTTCAGCTCTTCATAGCTGATGTTAGAGGGGATGAGGTACCAACCGGCCTTCGGGCTGAATGTATCACAAACAGATTTAGTCAGTACACAATTTCGCCGCAGGTAGACGCTGGGTCAGGTTGCGACGTTAAATTTTAACATATTCCAAAATTCAAACAATATTAAACAGTTCTAAAAGTATAATTACCAAAATATGTACATAAGCAACCCCACTATCTGCAAAAGTTTACAAACTATTCTACACAATTTACCATTTAAAAAGCAATAATTTACATATTAAACTATGACCAATACAAAAAAAATTATATCGAATAAACTCATCAAATAATTCCTCAAAATCCTTACATATACTAACGCAGAATACAGAACACAAAAAAACTCGTTTCTCACTAACTAAAATAAATTTAGCGATGTTCAATTACCATAATCTTGATTCATATAGAACCAAAATTACCTTGAAACACCATTAAGAAGACCGCTAGCCAATGACAAGCGTATACGAGGAAATAACTTCTTTCATTTTGAAAGAGTGTACAAATGAAAAATGCATCATCATTCATCTATAAATGACAGTAGGAGTGTGATTTATGCGTACGTTTGTTTACTCTTCAATTAAAAGGAGAAATTTAGAAACACTAGGGTTAATGAGCAGTTTGGTATAACACCTAAACATGGACTAACCTACAGACTGAATCCCAATGTTCATGAAACATAGGGTATTCTCTCGTGACATCATTTCACTCATTCCCCTGCAGAATGACGTTGTCATTAATCATCGGCGAAATGGATCTCCAAGGAGAACTAAATGAAGTGGTTACGAAAAGCGTCGCAGATGGTTCATTTGAGAGAAAAGAAGTTTGCCGAATCACGAGCACGAAAAACAACTCACGGGGAAAGAATTCCGGAGGAAAAACGTGTTCTGAAGGATGATTGCAATAAAACGTTGGGGAAGAAAGTTTTAAGGGAAGAGCACTTGCGGCTGGATACGCCCGGGAAACTACGTGATCTTGCGAAGGTCAACACTGTCTTGTTATTTTCGAGTCACCGGTATCGTTTTTATTGCCGCTAAACATCCTGGGGTGAATGCTAAACAGGCGGAAAAAGGATCAGGAATAAGTTCTTGAATGTCAACTAGCGATAAATTTTTAGAACTCTTGTGATTAACGCAATCAAACCGAAAACTGAAACTCCCGTTGAGGAAGAAACACGTAGAACGAATGGTTAAATAAACCTGAGGAAACAAAGAGACATTAATTCTATACATCTTTGCCATTTGGTAAGTTTGGGAGATGAGCGGAAACTCATTGGGCCAACTTTTCCACTTCTGGAATAATTACAATTTAATGAAAATCGAGCAGTATTGTTGTTCAACATTGTTACAAGTATCTAACAAGTATAAGTCTTAACAAGCTCAACCATAAAACAATGAGAGGTAACAATAGCTGTTTGCGGACGACAATTTCCACCAGGGGACGTTTGGAAGATTATATGTACACAATAATTACAATGTCACTGTTGAAAGCTCCTAATAATAAAAACTCTTAACAAATTCACCGGCACAAAAATCAGACATAACAATTACTTTTGGTAGTGAACGATCTATTTTGTCCTACGTAACCACAATAATTATAATGTCATTATTGAAAGTATCTATCGATAAAAAATCATCACACGAAAATCAGATATAGCAATAACTTTTGGCAGAAAGTAATCTATTTTTGTCCTACGAAACTACGATAATTATAATGTCATTGTTGAACATACCTATCGATGAAAATTTTCACTTACCTTACTCGCACAAATTTCAGATATAACAATTAAATGTGACTGACAACAACCTATTTTTGTCTTAAGTAAGCAAAATATTTATAATGTCATTATTGAAAGTAACTAACAATGAAAAACCACAGCAAGCTCACCCACATGGAAATCAGATATGACGATAAATTTCGACTGACAGTAATGAATTGTTGTTTTGCGGAACCACGATAATTACAGGGGTATTGTTGGAAATACCTAACAAAGAAAAATTCCAACTAGCTTACCCGCAATAAAATCAGACAAAAATTACGTTTGGTAGACAATAATCAATTTTTCCCTCACGTAAACAATACTTGTATTTCCAAAAGACTGAAACATGTGCCATGATATGCGTTGGCTATATAGAAAACGGTTTTAAAAATTTCAATTTCTGGTGTTTTTTAAATCAAGTTTTCTTTATTCAATTACATTTGTTTTCTTCTTCCTACGCTCCTCCCACGCTTGTTTCTGTTTGCTTCGGTAAATACTCAGATTATCCCATGCTTCTTCCATCTTTTCCTTGTTCGGCCCACTCTTTTTCCTCCTAAAAGCTCACCTCTTCCTCTTTAACTAATCTTCCATCCTATCTTTTTAACAATTCCATTCCTGATTCCACACATTCGTTGGTGCTCTACTATATAACAGCAGTCTATGATATGGTCTCACATTCTCATCTTTTCCGATAAGGATTTTCTGGCGATTTTGGCTAGATTTCCTTCTTTGCAGGATCTTTGATTTATTTATCGTCATTCGACTCTCAAAATTTGATCGTTCCAGGCCCAGCTGCTGCTTTGTACACTCTTGTTGTAGTATCCTTTCTCTTTTAAGTGTTTTTCGAATGAAATCCGTGATGTTCCACCATATCTTATCCGACAATTCATGAAGATATAACTCATAACTCCCGAAAAGATTGCAACGTTATCCTATGTTTTAACACTGCTTGGTTGACAAAGAAAAAAGTCAATTTTTTAGGGATAGCTAAACAGCAAAATGAAATATAGAACCCCAAAAGAGTTATAATAATAAAAATAACAGCAACGATAGAATAATAACAGTGAAATTAACAGTTTTGGAATGATACCATAGCGACCGAGGTGGAAGGGCAAAAGACTGCGAAACGCTTGCCCGAGGTCTAACACTTCCATACAATACGTTGGAGTGCACTCCACTTAAGTGCTTCGATTGATACATCATCTCTTAGTCCTGGAAACCAGCATACTATCTTCCATTCTCTCGAGCACGAATAATGCACGACTGCAGGAGCAGTGAACCGACCACGAACCTCCCAAACCGCCGTCTTTCTCTTTTTCACCCACGAATGCTCGCGCACGCTCACATCCGAGTGCGTTTCTCTTCAGGAATCTGCTGCGAGGACGTTGTGAAACCATGGAAACGGAGACGAAATGCAAGAATGAAAGTATGGGGGAGTTGTATGGTACTCTTACCTCAAGATGCAAACTTTCTGCTTGAATTCTAACAATGAAAGTAGGTCGCACAAAATGTGGAAAATTTCTCACTTCTGTCTCGTTCGATTGGCACCACTACGGTTCTGGGTTAATGTAACTGTACACAATGTAATCTAGTTTAAAACATTTCTTGCTTTAGTAAAAACGTGTCTTAAACTTTAAGCCGTAGTCCTCCAATATTCACCTAATAACGATATCATTATTATTATTGTTTTTGATTTATCTCACATTTGACGCTAAAGTCGGTTCTTTGACGGGTCTAAACCAAGTCAAATACCTTTCTATTGCGTTCCTAGGAATGTTCGTGCTATTGAAGTATTATTGTTATTGTTGTTATTATTATTATTGCTATAATTATTACTACTATTACCACCATATGTTTCTGTAAATCCTTCAGCCTGGAGACCGGTTTGAATCTGAATACCTTCTCTGTCATCTGCCGGGGGAATGAGGCTTACTAGGAAAAATGAGGAGTGAGGTACTTTGTGCATTACTTTCCTCGAAAACCTGAACACTCTTATTGGAAGGTCTAAATTTCGGACAAGTTCCGCCTAGAAAATTCTTCTCAATGATCCCGTGGATATCTTTTCCAAGAGCATTCAATAAGACCATCCATCACTAAGCATCTCTCATACCTCAGTGGCTGTAATAGTATCGGATGAGAACAACTGAGACAAGAGTAAAGGACAAATTATTTTTCTACATCCTCTACCAAAAAAATGAAAATCATTCCACTCTTAAAGATAGGATTCACAGTCGCTGGCGATGTCTTGTGGAAATACGTCATGATGAAGAAGAAGACTGTTGTACTTTTTCCACAGTATAAAGTTTATTAAAAACAAATAAAATGCACGACTAGTTTCAGCGATTGATCGCCATCATTAAGTGACATAGCAAAAACGGTAAGCAGTTATATATACAAGGAAGACTGGTGGAAAAATAAGGAATTAGGGAAAGAAGGGATGGGGGAACAGCAGAGAGAAAAAAAAAAAGGGTGAGTCAGGGGCATGGAACTGGAGGTAGAGGGACACTGTCAGCAGGAGGTAAAATGCATCGAATCAGTGGAGAGTGGGAAGGAAAGAGGTGCTCGTTAACCACGGTACACTTTGTGGAATTTGTATGAGAAATTATCTCAAACTGTTCTAGGAAGTTCAGCCTTTGATTCTTATCTGTATAATGCAAAATTTCGGGTACAAAATCCGAAGAATGGTTGAATTCCAGTAAGTGCTTAGCGAAATGAGAATGGGAGGACTTACTCAAAAAACATCTTTTATGTTCACTGGCTCTAATGGCGAAATTTCTCCGAGTTTGCCCGACATATACGCCGTCGCAGTCATTACATTTGAGCTTGTAAATTCCAGATTTTTTCTGACATTTATACTGTGGAAAAAGTACAACAGTCTTGTTCTTCATCTTAAAGATAGGGCTTGGGGAATATGTTCTACATTTAACATTTTCAGCAACATTTGTTAGAATAAGGTGTAATTTATATTATATATATTTATAATGTAATAGCGATGTATGTATGAGGAAAGACAGCGATACAGAGAACCAACGAAGTATCAATGTGAATAACACCATAAAAATCACTAATAATTTTCTCATAGTAAATATTTATAGATGAAAGTCAAAGATTTTTTTACTGTATTTAGAACCAAAATGGCGGAGTAAGTTCATGGCGGATCGCAAATATGTATCGGTACAGCCATCACAAATTATACTTCAGAATCTTCACAAGAGAGATTTTCTTAATGATTTCGCGCCCTGAACGGAATGCCAACCATATATCAACCCGTAATGAAGTATACCGAAGGAAATAAGGGAAATAAGGGAAATAAATACATGCTCAGAGAATGATGTGGTCTTAAGTTCAAAAAGTGCAGAACCGTGGAAAAATTGAGGTACAACTGTTGCTCTATATAGAAAAAGAAAACTGTCTATTACACTAATTTTCGGAGAAAAACCCCGACTCTTCTGACAGTGAGTATATTAACGTAATGGAATTAGGTTATTTCGCCGATCAACATTTTTTCGAATAATTAGCGTGAGTGCTCTCGGATATTTGGAAGAGTTAAATGAAACAGAAATGAAACTGTCGATATTCATTTGGCTGCGTGGGTGGTCTGAGTGGGAGTCGAAATTTCGAATGAAGGCGAGGGTAAAATGCCCGAAGGAAAGATGTCTATGCCACAGAGTTGACTGAAATTGAAGTTAATTAACTCGTAGTCACAAAAGATATTTCAAGGAACATGATAAATTGAAATTGAAAGCACTTGTTCTCAATTTTAATTACGATGAAAAAATCGATAATCTGAATTCGGAGTTGTAATGGAGTGTCTTACATTTTTTTTGTGATAATGAACGCATAAGAATTTACGTGATTGATTTTTCAAGCATTTCCTGTTTAAATGCTTAAACCGGAGTATTTTATTTATCATATAAGGTTAGTAATGAATAGCAGATACGTAACGTTATTTTTTTCCTAATCTTTAATGTATGAAAAAAGAAATTTTATTAATTAATACTCACCACTCACGGTAAATTACACTATATTACGTTTATTTTGAGTTATCAGTATGAAATAGATAATTATCGCCTATAATTTGGGTGAAATCGAGACTTTAAAGTCTTATCTTCCAATTACGATTAAAAACAAGGTCGTTAGGTAACGAATATTATGATCGTAAAAGATCGTTTTTTCCACGACCCTCCATAAAACATTAAGTTTAATCATTAAAATAGAATAAGCAAAATAGGGTGATAATTTCCTTGTCCCGATGTTTCAAATATTCGGGGCGGGAAGAGAATGATGATGTAAGATGCATTGAGATGTATAAGATTACAAAATGCCCTGGGCTTATTATAAATGATAACTTTACGTAACAAATTATGTGTATTGAAATTATTTACTCATATGTTTACGACAGATATATTTAACGCATTTAAACTAGAGAAATATTCTCTAGTTTAAATGCGTTAAATAAATATTAGAAAGTTAAGAGAAATATTAGCAGAGTAAATTGTATTTAAATAGGTATATATCTACAATCACCCAATGAGTTTCATTGCGTATACTATATTCTTACATTCAAAATATTATTTCCGCTTAGAAGGAAATCACCATCTATTTAAGTTTATTCAAATCTGCACTATATTTTTCAAAATTTTGAACTGAACCATTCAACTGAGTTTTGGGTTTTGATGACAAACATTCACGGCTTTTCTCGGCGACTTTGAGAAGTGGATTTTTCGTGACCATCTGAAGTTCTAGAGGAACGGTCAAGCCTTCCTCGCCCACCAGCACCTACCGGAACACATCCATCCGCAGTAAGAGGAGGTGAATGCCATTTGGTGCGGAGGCGCTAACACGTGACCGTCACGCATTGCGAGTGATAACGCCAAATTATGGGTGCTGCCCTCTATGAAACCAGGGCGATAAATCACGCCAATCAGCGGCTTGCAAAGGGGTCACGGGGCCGCAAAAGGTTGAGGATAGATCCCGGGCTAACCCAAACTAACCCGACCAAGTCCCAACGTTTAAATCCTCATTAATCCATCTGGAGAGAAACGGGAATGGCTTAAGACGCCTTAGTCCTGAAGTGGGAGGAAAAAGCCTTGATTGGTTTCGAATCCAAAAGGTGCGAGATTACGGGGGATGTCTGGGATCGAGGCTAATTCTGTAGGACGACTTCTGAGGATTGATGAATGGCCTTCGACATCCCCGGAGTTTCCGGCGAAAGGCACCCGTGTAAAATGGCTGCATGGGAAGAGAGGGAGAGGGTTTAAAGACGGGTTGTTTAGTAGTTTAAGGAGATTTATAGGCCGCCGTGTTGAGGGCTGAGAGCTTCGATTGGGTGGCGCTAGGTCGGTCATTAATGCGGTCGAAATCGACCCTTATTATGGAATTAACGGCGATGGCTGCTGGGGTGATTAGGGTCGTCAGCAACGTACTGGAGATAACCCCTAAGGATTATATTGCGTCCTTTGCAAAAGTCATTTCAACAAAAACAATGAGTACGTGCTACTAAAAAGTTAACTTTCTCAAACTAATCGAACGGTTTCCTTGGTAATTCATATTTTTCAGGCATTTCTAATCGAAAAACAATTATTGGTTACCATAGGTATACCATACAGGTTTATTAAAAATTACGAGAGAAAGAAAATAAAGGATTTCATGGGCATTAAAAAAATTGACAATTATTAGGTTGTTTTTGTGCAACAATTAAATTTGTTCGGTAGAAATTGTTCGTTTATTGTTGTAATAGCATTTTTGAAGTGGTGTTGTTAGTTTTGCGAATAAATTTAAAAGAAACTTTATGTATAAATAATTCTAATTATAATAATAATTATTATTAACACTATTTTAGGAATTAACTTGAAATATATATTCTTGAAAACGTTAGATCATCTCACTAATTGAAACAAGTGGGTAACTGAACAACAATCAGATTTTATTAACAGTTTGCACATCCTTTCTACAAATAATTGTGGCAGATTAAATCCCTACCACTCTCAGATACCCGTCTTTTAGTGTATTCATGTAACTTAAATATGCAACTAAATCTTTCATAAGATTAGGTTGTTTTCCCTAATTTCTCTCCAACGGTGGATTTATTAATTTGTTGATGGTCAGTTTTCATTGTTTAATTGTTTATTTTTATTTTTTATTTCTTTGATTATTTAATTATTTGATTACTGTTGTCATTCTTTGAAATTCTTGTTTTGTTTACTCTTACTTCATAAATATACATCGTTATCTTCATAAATATATACCGTTATACTCTAACTTCATAAATATATGGATTTTTTATTTTGTTTGTTCAAACTTGATACATATATTTCGTTAATTGTTATTGTATTAATCGGTATTTACTTTATTATAATATAGACGATTGCTACTTTGATCATTGTTGAGTCACATTTATAATTAGAGTTACGTTCAATTTATTTCGTCTTATCATGCCAGACGTTCTAAGCCTGCAAATTCAAACTTCCGGACTGTGCTCGCAGTTTACTCTTTAAATCACGTGGATAATTACTCATCCTTTTAAGGCAGGGTCATGTCTGGTCCTACCCAATCGAAAAGCAACATCAACCGAACTGCATTGTAAATTAGAAAGGTTTCGAAGGAATATTTCAGGTTTGGTTAGAGGCTTACATGATCAACGTTTCTTTCAAATACCCATAATTATGATTTAATTCCATAATTTCATCCTCTTAGTTGAGGCCATTTGCTGTCGTTGATTAAAAGTTATGCTTCGTACCCCCTTTCAATTTTGATAGATGGACAAAAATGTGAAAAAATGACGCTATCGAAAGCGTCACGTATTGCCTGCGTGTGCTCGATGGGAAGATTGGAGGGTAATTGGTTTTTCTAAGAGGGAAACGGAACCGAAATCGGGTTTTTTCTTCACCCTCCGTTTTCCTTATCAATGAAATCTTAATGGGTCAGAGGGCCTGAGTGAGGGTATTGCGAGAGAAATGAGTGAGGAAGAAGGTGCAAATTAAACTGGGATGAGATTACACGAATCTGAGTTTGGAGGAGAAGAGGGCCTTTATACAATATTAATTAAATGGAATTTTGTACATGATTGTTATGGTATTAAAAATATAAAATTTTAAATGATGGAGGCACATTCATTTGCGAGGTTTTCGTTACTGGAGGAGTTTATCTAATCGATATGTATAGAAAAGTCCGGAAGAGACACCCCCTGGGCACATTTTAACTATCTAAAATCCAACGTGGAAAAAGTGACAATTAGTCCTTCCGCAATCCTTAAATATTCAACTTTTAACCAAAATACCACTCAGGTATATTCAGTATTATATCAGTATTGAGAATACTTGAACTGAGGTGTCGAGATATTTTCCAACGCTCTGCTTTACATAGCAGGGTAAAAGGAGGCAAATCTTACCTATTTTTAATTAAAAAACCAATAATTCTCAAGATAGATGCCTGAAACCTTCACCATGCACACTCATCAATACAACTGACGTGACAGGGGAATTTAAATCGCCATCTAGCGATTGACGCCGGACATATAACTGGGGCATCTTTCCCACGCTTATGCTATCCACATATGTGATCTTTCAATGAATTTCACTCATGTATAGCTGCTGAAATATCGCCTACGTTATAGACCAAATTAGTATTGTTCAATATCGTCTGCCCTAGCGCGTTCCTAGTGATAGCAATGTTGTCGTGGAGACCGGAATCATATTAAAATACATACCGAGGGACTGCACCTGTTTTCCCCAATCATATTACTAGCCTAACGATTTTCTATTTGCTATGCATGGAAAACAGGACGTGTATTACAGAGAAAAGCGCATTATCTGCGGGCCGCAAATTCTTTATAGGAGCTGATTAGGCTCGCTGAAAATAAAAGCTTTGATACCTTTTGCTTATTATAGGAACCTCGATTAGAACCAGCTTGAGCAAACGATTAGAAAGGGCGTATCCTAGGACATAGGCAATACAAATGGTTATGTGTGCTGCGGGTTGTCGCCATTTACGGCGCTAGCCCGGGATGGCTATATGGGGGTATTTCCATCTTTATCTTCATAGAAAAAGCGATCAGCTAATGTTCCATTCATTTTGCTTCATCTTTTACATAAGCGTTCGAGTCATATCTGGACGGTTTTAAATGCGATAAATCGTACATTTTTTCGGTAAGATGTATAATGTTTAGATGTAAGAAGGGACTAGTTAATCTTGCCCTTCAATAAAGACATTTTATTATTATTGTCATTGTTTGGTATGATAGCATTGGAATGTAATAGATTGATAGGAAAGGATTCCATAGCAATTGAAGCAGAGATCAGCAATGTATCTTTTGTACTAGTAGTACATTTTAGTTTCATACCAACAACATAGTTTTGTACAATAGATGTATTCTTTTTCTTCTTATGCCTAGCACACACAATGCAGCTTCTTAGCAGCTGCAGTGTTCTTTGCCTCTCTGACCATGACACAATTCTCTTCACTCTCTGTTAGATGTGGTAGTTCATCATTTGATTGAAGCCATCTCAATCGCTTAGTTCAGGAGATGGAATATCAAGACAAAGGTCAAATACCTTAGTACTTGATACAGGATGTGGCGGAAATAACTCCCACACTTCCCCTTCAGAGTGAGGTAGAAAGATACTGCCTAATTTGTCTCTCAAAGGGGTGAACAATTTTGTCAGATGGGCTATGTTCACAAGTCTTGTGACAAATTCTAGACTGTATCACACCTCAGGTGGAAAAATGCCCATGTATGGCCCTGGCAACAACTTTCAATTCTTAAAATTGATGATCCATCCATTGGTTTTCTGCTGCTTATTTAACATAGTTATAGTTGCTGGGTTGCTAAGTCTGTCTATTGGCCCTTCTTCTTGCTCCTTTCTGGTTATTTTAATTTCATTATTGCCTCATAAGTATGTAAGTTTTTGACCCATAGCTTTGCATCTTTCATCCAATTTTCCTGGCCTCTTTATCACTCAACACCAAACTGCATCCTGAGAAGTTATAAATTTACATGAAGTGTGTCCAACTTAAAAGCTGTGAAAAATGTAAGGATGATGTGTTTCTTATATAAAGAAATACCTGTAAAGATGAAGAAAACTTTAATGGTTAGAAATCATGTTCTCACAATTGGAACATCCAAGTACTCAATTATACCATAGTAGCCACAAATGGTGATTTACTATGTCCTGTTATTATGTCATTGTTTTCAAAAATATATGTAATGTTGAACAGAGCTTGACCTGAAGTGTACTGGTGCCCTGGGCTGGGAGCCTGTGACTCTCCTCATAATAATAATAATAATTATNTGTGCCACTATGTGGAGACTGCCAGTCTTGCTCACAAAGCATTCCCTTAACAGTGTGAGAGAGACGCGGCACGGTAGTTCAGTGGTTAGAATACCTGCCTGGAAAATGGGAGACCTGGGTTCGAGTCCCAGTCGTGTCGCTATTTTTCACAATTGTTATTCCACATAAAATGGAGTTTAATGCGGGAACTAACAATTGTGGTTTTTTAATAGGGAGGCCAATTTCAAACTACCTCAATCCTCATCTTGCCTAGTAAGCCTCATTTCCCTCTCTTAGCTCTTCGTAGATGATGGTGGAGGGGATGAGATCCAAAGGGCCTTCGGGCTGAATACTTTACAGACTGACCCATATAATACAGTATGCGTGATTTTACAATGCTCCATTCTTAGAATTTGAAAGGCTGTTAGAAGTATTAGTGAAAGAACGAGGTTGGAGATTGGCTGAACGAATCTTGATACTGGAGATTAACCAAGGAAACCGTAGTGTTCTGGCAAAAACCGGAGTAGACAAACTTACTTATAACGCATGGATAAATGCAATGGCAAGAACTACTAATTAAATCGACGTTTTTAAATTCCGTTCGTTCTTGCAACGTTTTCCTTTTCCGATTTTTAATTTGGTTAAATTTACCATTCAGAAATTCGAAAATTATGATTCAGTTATTGTGCGAGAAAAGAAACCAATATCAGAAGTGGAGTATTTGGGAGAAAAGGGCCGCTAATGGAAGGGAGTTTTTCCTTTCATTTCCAAGGTATAGTGGAGCGAGAGGCACGAGAAAAAATGTTAGGGTGGATCGATGGAATTTAATTGGAGAGTGAAACAGACGTAAAAGTTTTGGGAGGAAAAGTTTGTTTTGACATGACGATGGAAGATAGGGCCTTCGTTTTTTGACGCTTCGCTTCTTTATTTAATTTTTCAGAACTTTAGAAATCCAATTGCGTCCATCGGACCGATGAATTCTCCCTAATTAAGCAACCCTAATAAAAAAATTGACTTTTTAAGCTAAAGCATGGGTCGAATTTGTATAATATGTCAGATGTATGGCGGATACACCCACTACTTAGGTTTTTCAGAGAAGCGATCAGCCCCGAGTATGTTTGGGCCCTTCATTCCCTGCAGCGCTAGCTACAAAAAGTAATGATAAGGGAATGAGGCTTACTTGGCAAGATGAGGAGTGAGGTAGTTTTAGAGCAATGAATCGGAATGCTACGAGGGAAAAATTCCATGCAAACTCAGTACAATTACCATGTATATAATCTTTTCATAATCGCTAAAGTCTAATAAATGCTGAAAGAAGAGAAAATTGGAACATGCCCATTGTGGAACCCTTGAGAATGGAGACATTGTTTCGGAAATGCGCATAGGGAGATTCCCAGAAATCGGAAATTCGAAACTTCCCGTTAACCTCTTAACGCGGATTCCGTCTGCCGATGTACGGCTTACGGAATGTTTTTAATTCTCTGCGATAAATGTCGTTACTCAGTATCTGAGATGATTGCACCTAGGAAAATTCCCAAGGAATGTGGAGGATCCGGGTTCGATTCCCAGTTCTGTTAGATTTATGTCTGTTTTTCTTGGAAATATCAGTGTTTTTCTCAAATAATTGCTCAAGAGGATGTTCCATAATCCATCAAGGAACGTTAGGTTTATGGAGTATCCTCTTGAGAAGTTAACTCAACCTTCAGTAGTGTCATCTATTCTATTCTTCTTAAATAGCGCTAGAAATAGCCAATTTTCCGTTTTAAAGTTGACAATGGCAATAGAGGGGATTGTTTTCAGTTCGTTTATCTTTACCTTTATTGAAAGTGAAAAGGCGGTAAAAATACACACGTAAAGTTGTATTCACCAACTGCACACAATACTGTTGTATAGTATGGCTTGATTATTGTGTGGCAACTTACAATATCATATTGGAAGTTAAAATTATGGCTTATTTCGTATGGTATTGTGCGTTAACGTAGCGCACGATATCATACAATGAAAGTGCGTATCATATATGCTGCTATACAAATATGTTTCGATACAATGAACGATTTCATTAATCCTAATATCACACAATGTGGCTTCACGCGAGCCAATCTCACGAAATCAAAATTTATTCTGAATTTATTTAGCATGGCTATCGTACACAATTCACCTCAATGCAACAGAGTTGTATTTTAGTTAGAAGGGGCAGCAGATTTTTCTAGGAAGCAGATCTAGCTCACAGCTGTTTTATGACTGGAAGAGAATTTTTTTACTTTCTTGGAAGTCCTACTTTTGTAACTACGGTAATTGTTACTGAGGGTAGCGCTTTATTGCTCAATTCTTTCCATTGTTGTTCACCTATGGCACTCAAGGCAATTTCTCGTACAAAATATGGGGTGTGCCAAAAAAGAGGCAAGGGATATCGTCTTATTTTTGGGGAAATAGCAACGGAAGGAAGTTAAACGTTTGTTTAACGCCATAAAGGAGGAATTTGTTCATGATTGCTTGGGCTTTCAGCCGTATTTTTTCCCTGCCCTACTCTCCAGGTCAAGAAAGCGTGAAAACAAACGTAGGTGGATGCTTGGTTGCAGAAAAAGTGGGCTGGGACACTGGGAGCCCCAAGGAATCCTAAGGCGAAATGACTTTCGCCCGGAAATCTCTTTAGCAGAAATTACTGGAACGTTTCCCAGGAATATGAGAGACGCCACCGAACCGGAGGTTTTTTTAGAAGGAAGGAAAATGAATGACAAATATTTTTCTCGGCAGTATCTTGATACCTTCATTTAACATTTCTACAAGAAGTTGCTGATGATTTTGTGATGATAAAAAGCTTTCCCATTTTCATTTGATAAACATTTATGTTCTCGTCAAGGCGTTTAGATAACGTCTCGTTTGACCTTCGTCCATTTCATCGACACGCTGCTTCACAGACGCATATTTGACCGACATCCGGTGATTAGGGCCTTGTTTAACAGACTAGTCTTCCATGACTAGCAGTTTATAATGAATTCGTATATGTATTTATATGAATCGTAACATTGATTAATATCAATTAATTAAAATTAAAAACAACAGTAGCAATCATTGCAACCAATACTCTGAGGTTAATTTAGTTTTAATACTTATTTCTTATTACAGAAAGGTGGTTGTTTTATATACTTTGAAATTGTAACAAGTGAACAACAAACAAGTCACTATTTATCAGCTTAAAGGTAGTTTACAATTCTTACGTCTAATTTTTGTTCAAAGTTACAGTCTGTAAAGTATTTAGCCCGAAGGCTGGTTGGGACCTCATCCCCTCTACGATCAGCTACGAAGTGCTAGGAAAGAGAAGTGAGGCTTACTACGCAAGATGAGGAGTGAGGTAGTATGCCCTTGATTTCCTCACTGAGCCAGAATGCTATTAGCGGAACAAGCCCACGATAATGAAGTACAATGACTCTACGAGTAACACTTTTCGTAACATTGCATAAGGAGAAACCTTAATAAATGCCATTATTCAGCATAACTCAGTAGCTTTCATACAGCCAGGAACAAGACTGAGACAAAAGTATATTCAAGATACATTTTTTTCTATCCCGTATTAACAAAGTAGTAGTAAATATCGTTCTCGACGATGAAGGCAGTCGTTCGGACTAATAAATTATTCCTGTATAATCCGGAACGAACTTAGCATTTCTCATGATAGCTTAGTCGTTAGTACTAAGCAAAATATATACTTAAGGTTGTCCTATAATACACGACTCATGATTTATTTACTAAAAGTATAACATTTTAGGAATATAAAATTTTTTTGCATAGGAATAATGAAAGGTTTGCTGATGCATACCGGGGACGGCGCGGGGGACCCCAATATTTCATTCCAGGAGTTGAACGAGGTTCAGGTTCATTTAGACCCAGACAATATAGCAAAACAGTTCAACCGAGAAATTATATGAGGCGTTGAAATAACAACTTTAGTCCTTCTCAAGAGATTTTAGTTCCTGCCGAAAATATTTTCTTGCATAATTCACATTCAGTCAGTAAAATAAAAGACTACAACGATAAAATTCCGATTATTTTTCAAGCTGATTTTCTATAAAATGACATTGAACAAATGGGACATAGGTGTGGAGTTGATAAACATAATAAACTTTTTGTGGTGATATATTTCCCTTCGACTTACAATGTCCTTCAAAATTCGGGGCCCTCGAAGGCCTGCGTTGGGATCCCTGATTGTCCGACCACTAATGGGAGAGTCTCGGAGAAACTTCGTTGGTCAAGTGAAGGGTCGGGCACATGATGTAGGACAGGTTGAAGGATAATAAATCAATCAGGTTATGATTACCTCTGATGGTTATAATAGTAGATAATGATAATAGTGGTCAATTTCACTCACTCATTCTCATGTATTTTGCGTCAATTTCTGACTTCATTTTCAGCTACCATCATTTTTACTCTACCAGATGAACCCAAGTTTTTGAAAGGAAATTAAGGGGAAAAAATGAAGTACCATATAAAAATTGCTAACAAAAAACTGAAAAAAGTTTACGATTAAATAAATATTTGAATGAATTGCAATTTTGGCGATTGTAATAATTTCTAGAATAGGCCTAAATGATAATTCTTGGCAATAAAAGTTCTAGGACTTAATATATCTGGCGAGTTAAAATTTTTAGTGTTTGAAGAATTCTTTGTATAAGAAGCTTATTTAACTATATTTGACAAACTTAGAGAAAAGTGAATCTAATTGACCGAAAAATAATGTGTATATTCCCAAGGAGAAACGGGCATGAAAAAAATTTAGCAGGACCGGGACTCGAACCCCGGTCTTCCAATCATTCATTCCACTGAGATTATAGTGGAAGATGCAAGTTAAAGTCCAGATCATGTCAGAACTTTTTCATCTCCCTTCCTCCACTGGAACATTCCTAATCGCACACCTTAATACGCAAAAATACCTTTCACCCTTTTGCGAATGTATATTTTATTAGATAAGAAAGTTTCTCTTTAAGCTCATCCTTATGATAAAGAGGAAGTAATTATTGCAGGATTGGCTGGTTAAAAATAAAATCAAGGCTTGCTTACACTAGTGAAGTTATTAATAAATAGACCGAAATTTTGTGTCAGTTTTGCGTCATATTTCGAATCTAATTTTCAATGAAACTATCCCTTTAATTTTGCGTATCTTTCTCGATGATTTGATAAAACATGAACATATAGTAAACGAATGAACATATTATATGAGTGATAAAGTATTATCCATCTACATCTACATCAATACCTACCTTTTGGTATAGCTTATTGTTATCGCGTATTGTTCGCGGAAAGAACGAGTCCCTAAAACGACTTGTCCTCACATCAGTCTCTCTTATTTTACGCTCATTGTCGGATCGGTCGATGTAGCAGGTCGCATAATACTGATTATTTCTTCCGCAAATGTATGTACTTTCTCTAAATTTACCAAGCAATCACAGCCTATCTTCTAATCTAATTTTTATCAGGGATTCCCAATCTGCACCTGAGAGCATTCGCGTAACACTAGCTTTTTTATCGTAGCACTTTTAAACAAATCGTATCGCCTTGCGCTGCACTTTCTTCAGCTCGCGAGTATACGTTTCATCCGCTGGGTCCCATATACTCGACGCATATTCCAGGTGGGGCCTAACTAACGTGAAGCAGCATTGATATCTAACCTTTTCATCGCATCTATCTACAATACGCTTTATAAAACCGAGCATTTTAGTTACTTTACCGCAGATTTTTTTGGATATGTGTGCTCCAGTGATTTCGAGAAACTCAACTCATTCCAATACCTTAATCAATCTTTTGTAAGCTGTCTGAAATATTGGGTGTACGTTCAAGAAATTCTGATAATGAAAACCATTATGCCAATCTATCAATTTTTTTAGCAGCCATCCGTTTTAAGATGATAAATGGATTAGGACAGATGTTCACGTGAATGATTCTATGCAAATAAGTCTTCGTTACTGATGTAATTTCGTAATCGCGGGAATTAATTTGGCGTAGATAAACGCATAAACTCACTTCATCGATGGGAAACGTGCTATTCTTGATCACAACTAATAGTAGTTCACTCCGCTTTGAAAATTAATGCAAATGCTAGCGGAATATGGATTGGGCACTCAGGTGAATAGAAGCGGTAACTATGGTAATGAGAGGAACTGCAGTAACGCTATGGAATAAATCCGTTCTCGAGAGGAAGTTGCCCTTTTTCCCAAGTTTAAAATGAGCTTTTGCAGGTTACGGGTTAAAGATACATTTTTCTCCACTGTGTGACTTCCCCTTACCTAACGTATTGAGTACTCATTGTGACATGAAGTGATAGAAGGATGTGAATTTCCTAGTAAAACTCGTATTTAATTAGAATTCCTTTAGTACCATTGTGTTTAAATTAAATAAATCGTTTTGAGTTTCCTACTTTTCCTTTATAGTGTTTACACCCCCTGCCACACGCTAAAGTTGACGTGCATGGTATTTATGTAGATGTAATGATGATGATGAAGTATTATTAGGAGAATTATAAGACAATTAACCTTTTTACAAGTCACGATCACAAATAACCATGCCCTAACCAGGATTTGAACCCAGACTCGTGGGGTCGCAAGGCTAACACACTAACCACCACGCCACCGAGGTCGGCCACTCATGTACATATGTAGATAGTGAAAATTAAAGTAAGTAGTCACAAATCAATACAACAGTTCATGGAATCCAATATAAAACGTTGTTTTTTATAAAATGTTAGCTGTCAGAACTCTGACGATGAAGTACTCTTTAGATAGCGTATATATTTGTGTAATGTGTACTCTTTCGCAATAATGTCTCTTTATCTTGTATAAGACCTTATCATCTATCTTCAGCAGCACTACAACCCCAAGGTCCCTAGTCTCTGGTTCGAATCCCGGTTAACCCTTTCCCTCATAAACCGCCCAGAACCACCCGTGCTTTAATCCCCACTAAATGGCGAAATTTAAAGGCCCAGTTCTCTACTACATTGACGCCCGGGCGGTATTGGGCGAGTTATCAGGGAGACGGAATCTGTCCCTTTAAATTTTAGGAGGGAAGGGGTTAATCGTGTTTTTCTGTTTTCGAAATGGTCGTATATGCGCATGTATTGTTGCTGATCACGCCCCTCCTATAATTATCCAATAAATTGATGTTTGTGAGGACACAGAAAAATAAAGAAATAAAAAGGTATAATTCTTTCAATTTGGTTATTTCTTCTTAAGGTTTGGCGGAATGATTTCAGTATAGCTGTCAGTCTCGTGGATAATTTTGTAGTAATAAGTAAATGCTTCGTTGTCGAAATCTGAAAAGGAATCATCCAAACTCGGTACTATGGATGCATGCTGTCGATTCTTGATTAGTGGCGGGAATTTTTGGAATTTAGAATTTTACCACGCACGCATTTACACACCAAATATTCATACCTAATCTATCATGTTAGCCTCTCTAATGCTCCGAGGAAAAAGCGATCAGAAGTAGCTATCTGTTCTAGCGATTATCTCTTTATATCGCTTGGTCGACGCCTCTCGTAGATCACGCTCGTTTTGTACTGGAATTATGATGTCTTCAACCTCGTCTGAAAATTCTGGGCTAGTGAATTTTTCGAAAAGCTTCCGTCGGTAGTCTGATTTTCTCTGTTGTGGTGAACTCCACCCGAGGGATTTTATAAGAACCGTAACGCTGCTGTCGAATCTGAAATCTCCACTAACGAAACGTTCTGCTCTACGTTGAACCATCTCTGAATCTAGTCACGTAACTATTCGTGTCGAGTGAAACTTAAAATCGTCCTTTTAAGCGTGATTATTCTAATGAGCATCACAATGCTGTTATGCTCAAGTTGTTAATAAAGTGTAAAAGTTTTCGCTGCAAACTTTCTCTTAGAACAAATCAGTTTAAGATTATAGTTTTTTGTTACACAGTGTGATTTCAATATGATGCTTCGATGCGATATCTTACACAGATCTTACAGAATAAATAAGCTTTTTGTAGTTATCAAAACAATAGCAAAGAATAGTGAACAGTAAAAAAAAGGGTTGAAAAATCGGGTAAATCTAGAGCAGCGTATTCCACAAAACTCAGGTCTAGTCATAACGTATGCTTAGATAAGCTGCTTAGATTTTTATCGATTCGGACTCTACAGAATGTTAACATTTTCCCTAAATGAGAGGTAAATGTTTCACTTTTTTCAGGTCATATCGACCTTACAGGACCATTTAAGGTTTAAGAGGGAGATATCGATGATTTTGATGACTTCATCAATATACAGGTATCCTTTGCTGTATTCTTTCGGTATAATATCCTGTTAGCTTTTCTAGGCCTTCAAAAGTTTGCTAGAAAGTAAAGTCCCTAGCGCAATATCCCTTTGAGGGACATAGAAGTCTAGCCTGGTGGCGTTTACAGTGGATGGCACATGCTCAGCGTATTGACTCCCACGTCTCCGTATGAGCGACCGGACCTTTTGATTTAGATGCTGGGTGAACACCGATAAATGTTGGAATCGAACCCGACGACGAACGCGCTTCCAGTATAGCGGAGGCTATCAAACTTTTGGTATCACATATTTCATTTGACTTTTGCCGTGATGATAATGTGTAGTAAGAGTTTTTCAAACACATTACATTACTACTTTTTATTATTTTGGTAACTGAGCTAAAATCATTTACAAAATACAAACACCAATATCAATTTACAACTTTTTCACCTCTGTCTTTCTGCCTGTTTTGCTGTTAATTGCAGAAAATATTAGCATAGGCTTGGATTTAATTTTGATTTAATTACGGCGAATCGTTAAAATTGAAGCCGATAGCCCTACCATCAATGACATACGAACTTAGCTTCCCTTTCTTTGAGACCCTATGAATATCAATATTCATAGTAACGTATCTTTTGAAACGAATTTTTATCCCTATCGCACCATAATCAAAACATTAAAATAATAAAATTCAATAACCATACGAAGTTTATGCGATAATATCTTTCAAATATCAACTCTAATGTCGAGGGAAAGGAACGGAATTCCAAGCGATAGCATTAACGAATGAGTCCCTTTAAAATTCCATTTCGTAGCATTAAATTGTGTTTAATTAACTTCAAGAAATTGTCTCTCGACGAAAAATGCAATCATTTCAAGTGTCAAGAAAAGGTCAATTGGATTTACCAACGTGCAGTTCTAAATCCTCTCGCTATGAATTAAAAGGTTAATTCGTTCAATATTGATGGCAAAAGATTTATTAATGAACGGAAATTATGCATTCATACTGGATGGCTATTGAATGCCTTCCCTGAATTTAGCCAATTGCAACTAGGCTAGCATAGTGGAAGGTTAATTGGAAAGAACAGAGATTAACAGAAAACTAATTTAAGTAAATTTCAGTTACATATGGCAGTAAATCCCAACCTATCGTCTTCCATGGATCAAACTTGGCTCGTTAATAACTTAAAAACCACTTACTTTTTAAATAAAAGTACACGTATTTTAGTTCCACCTTCCACCATAAAACTAAAAAAGGAGTGAGGAGGAAGCCTGGTATAAATATTTGAGTACTTCAATTTATAAACTAAGAAAAGAGTAACATGTGGCTACACGCACACGGAAAAGTTGCTAATAAGTTGCTAAACACAGAAATAATAATGAGCTTTTGCAGGTTACGGGTTAAAGATACATTTTTCTCCACTGTGTGACTTCCCCTTACCTAACGT
>KZ308144.1:0-78910 GCA_000376725.2 Ladona fulva
TATGAGTGTTGACATTCGACTGAATTATGATAATCTTCTCTAAAGATTAGACTTCGCATTTACTCTACACCTCACACACAAGTTCCTCGCAGATGCCTCTACAACTCTATATCCGCACAGTTAACATGGAAATAAAAGACAGGAACTTGGATTACACCATCGTTCGAAAGAGATTCTGAGCAGCTGCGAAAAAAAGACGTGAAAAACGAGAAAGAATCGCTGTACGTTTCTCTTACGTTTCTCCAAAAGCTGATCGCCAATTAAGAGGGACCAGAGCTGTGTCTTCCTCTGGGGAAATCCTATTTTGAAACCATCCGCAGAAAAGGAGCAAAGAATGGCTCCACTCTCACCGACCACAAGCTCGGAATTTCGCCGACTGTACCTTTCCGAAAAATCCTCACCGCAGGCTTACTTTTAGCTCGTTCTTTCGAATAACTCCGAAAAAAGGAATCCGGAAAAACGGTAAAGTTCCCAGAACATGATATTTGAGACAGAAGAGAGCAAATAGGCGAGTAAACGGAATAGAAAGGGAAGGGAAAGACCGGTGTCCCCATTCATTTGTCACTCGTTCACGTAACGCTGACGGTTTTTTCGAGTCTCAGGTTGTTTCGTTTCAAAGTCTTCGAGAAAAACATATTCGTTCAAAAATGGCCATCTTCCATCACTCCAGGTGAGCTGCTGGAACGGAATCTTACATGTGTGGTGTGCATCGATGCCGCAAAGTGCCCGAGCTCATTGGTGATGAATTGAGATTTCGGGAACAATATTTGGGTGTTTAAACTTTTCGAAGATCTATGCCTGAAATATTATCATTGAAACGATGAGATCGTTTTAGAACGGTTTGAACCACAAGATTTCAACAATATGTTATCTTAATTTCCTAAAATTTAACGATATTAATCAAATACCTTAGAGTAGGTCCTACCATATCTTGACGAATGAAATATTTATCACATCTTTTGATACGGGAAAGGGAAAAATGTATCTTTCATATACTTTTGCCTCCGTCTTGTTCATATGCATGATGCTATGAAAGCCACTGAGGTGTGAGTTATGCTGAATAATGGCATTAATTAAGGTTTCTCCTTATGCAATTCTACGATAAGTGTTACTCGTAGAGTCATTGCGCTTCACTGACGTGGGCTTGTTTTGCTTATAGCATTCTGGCTCAAAGAGGAAAGCAAGTGCCAACTGATTCACTCCTCATCACCTAATAAGCCACATTTTCTCTCCAAAGCTTTTGGTAGCTAACGGTGAAGGGTTGGAGATTCAAGCCGAATTCGGGATTAATACATTGCAATCGTTTTAAATCGCAGGTATGCTGCAGAACACGGAAAATACTTGATCAAAGCACATTTTCGACCTTTTCGCAATTTTATTCCATGGTATAGCTATTATTACGACACTTTTCCTAATACGTTCGTCTCCTAAACCTTCACCGCCTTCCCTCTCCTAATTTCCTTTCACATCTTTCGCTTTTACAATGCTAACCTCCTCTTCCTTTCCGAAACCCCTGCGACATTTTCACCGCAGATCTTAGGAGCGGTTTGATAATCAGCATGGAAGGAAAGAATAGGTTTTTCATCTCGACAAAGGACTCGCTGGATGGGGACCGCAAAACCACGCCCCCTTCCGAAATGTCCCTTTTCTCGATCCTTTCATTTGAAAAGGACATTGAGGCGTTCTCAGAAGTGTCGACGGGGTCATAATGGGGTGAGAAATGGGAGAATAATAAGAGAGGGGATTTGAAAAGTGTGGCTGGAGAGATCGTTATATTCATCCATGTCACGAGATGCGTATGGAGAAGATAATCGGGAAATGTAATATTGGGCACGAGGGCTTTTAGATAGGGAGCATCGTTGAAGAAACAGGGTAATGGCACATCACCCGGAAACGGAAGGTATGATCATCTAGTGAATTTTAAATAATCCGACTATTAGCGAGGAAGGTGTACGAAATACCAAGAGATGTAAGAACAATGGAGATCAACTTGTATACAGACTGCATGTATTTAATACAAGTATACCAAAGGAATCTCAGTTCATGAATAAGTTAACCAATATATAACCTCATGATCACTCAATAATATGCATAAAGGCATTGATTCAATAGAAAGTAACATCCTCCTCTGTACTCAGTCCTTGTGTTAACTTTACTCTCTGGTACTTCCATTCTTTTATCGATCCACCAATGGATCCTCTCCAGGGGCGGTAGCGAGGGGGTGGGGCCACCGGGTGCGTACCCCCACCCCCAAGATAAACAGTGTGTCTCATGTATTACCTTATTGAGAACCCAGCAAAAGCGGTCCTGAGGCGCATGATCGCACTTTCATCTGTTTTGCCGCCTACTTCCCAAATTCTCGGTAATGAGTTTTACGGCCGTATCTAGAGAGAGAATCTCTGGGTCATTTAAGGGTTCTTTAGGACCAATTCTCTACACCATGTGGTAGCAAGGAAGGTCGCTTTAATCGTCGCTACCAGATGTGTGAAACAATACAGCGGATAGTTGATGCAAGAATTTGGTAGTGATGCAATTCTAAGGGCATAAAATTGTGTCACTACATTTTTGGGATTTCTATCCCCTTCTCTGCTACAAAGTGCAATATGGATTCTATGCGATGAAGTGTCACATAATCCCATCTTTTATGTGGGACATTATTTAAGGAGGACCCCAAAGGATAATCATCCAGCTTTCCACCCATCTTTGAAAAAGGAAGTTGTTCCAGGGTATCAGTCTCTTTTTTTCTATTCTTGAAGAAAAGAACGAAAACGTGTTTTATATCCTTTGTTGTTTAAAATATCTGTTCAAAAATATGTGAAGAATATCCACCAAAATCATTGATCTTCGTAGTTTAGGACAACATTTTCAGTTTAATGTGTTTTTCTCCAGATAAAAGTAGGAGTTACGAAATTTCCATCTTGCTGATAAACTCCTCTTATAGTCAAGCCAAAAGCTGCTCTCAACATCGTCCCATTTGCATTATTTGGTTAGTGAATATAATAAGCAGAGAATAATAATAAGTGAAGAATATAAGCATCATCCTTACCCCAGCAGCTTTCAGATTGTCTCAGCCAATATCAAATCTGGGACGAAGAAAAAGAAAGATTTTTAAAAAATCCTGTATTAAAAGACGAATGAAATTTAGTCGTCATGAAATTCAGCCAAGAATTAGAATTAGACAGACTTTTTATATGCACTTAGTGACATAATTGAATCTTTTCGACATTCATTTAAACTAGATTGATGTGCTGAGTGATAATATTCATCGAAAATTGTTCCCGTAAATGCTGTGTTTCAAAAATATTTAAATTATTAAAATATATAAAAATGGAAGCTGTGCGGACCGTGAAGTCTTCAGGGGATGTAGTTAAGCCCATTAAATGTGAAAGCTTGGGCACCCGTGATTTAATACAGTAAATGCAGAGAGATCTAGAGAAAGGAAAAGAATGGAGGTAAAGAGAGCCAGTTACATGGCGAGTTACTTTTACAAAAACTAGAGGAGATCTCGTGACATGCCATCAGCTTCTCATACGTTCCCTGCTCTCCAACCCGAGGTCTCGTGCAACTCGACTCTTCCACGTCAAAAACCTCTGGTTAGGTAGGAGTTTTTGTACTGTCCCTTTCTTTGGCCGCGGTGGTGGATGGGTTGAGGTTGGAAGGCTGTTTTGAGAGGTACGAAAATGGCATCAAGAGGCGTGGTTCCCATTCAGCCAAGAAAGGAGAGATCTCATTGTGGTTTCTTGGCATACTTTGTCGCGTATTAGAGAATAGAAGAGGAGATTCTTCGCCGAGGGCTTGTGGGTAACGATAGTTTGGGACCGTGATCCTGAACGAAGGTGACGTGCGGCTATGGTCTGGGTTTCTTCCTCTGTACCACTTATCTAAGGAATCTTGTTTTTGAGAGCATCGAGGATTAGTATTAAAATTCGGAAGTAAAAATTCGGCGCGAAGACCGTGAGTTATATCGAAGCATTCCCTAATATTAAGCAGGTATAGTTGAAAAATACGCATCTCCTATACACACCTTAAGATGTCATACGTATTTTCTATCTAAAATCATTTTTTAGTATACGTATTCGTATTTTCTACCTAGAATCATTTTTTCTATAGGGTTTAGGCGATCGCAGAGCTAATATATAA
The DNA here is from genome assembly GCA_000376725.2 of Ladona fulva. Lineage (NCBI taxonomy): Eukaryota > Metazoa > Arthropoda > Insecta > Odonata > Libellulidae > Ladona > Ladona fulva. Next base: position 4,141 of record KZ308144.1, read on the forward strand.
ATTTAGACCCACTATACGTCCTATTTTGACCAAGATTTTCCCGGTTACACTGTATGGCTGACGCTCATTTGCCACTTTTCTTGGAGAAACGTTTTCCAGAGTTACTTGGTGGAATTTCATATTAAAACTTTTGTTAGATTTTGGGAAATCTTCGAGAAACAAACTACAGCAAGTACAAACTAAAGCAATGATTCAGAGAGTGAACTTTCGTAATATTTTGGCTTCCACTCACAAAGCTGACAGATACGAAATTACAAGATTCATAATGTCATAAATGAAATTTCGTAAAAGGTGGGAAACGAAACCATACCCAATAAGTACAATGTGGAGTCACAAGAAAAGAAACGAAACTCATACAAGAAGTGCTTGAAAGAGCATTGAAAGAGAAAGGAAAATACAATTATACTAAATATGATACATAATTATTTACTAGAAGGACGTAAAAGCGAAAAACAGTCAATGAAATTAAAAAAGGGTGTGACAAAGACGAGGAAGGAGGCTTCCTCGTGAAATTTTCATTTGCAATACATTGTTAATCTTTCTAATTATTCTTAATGTTTCTCCTTATCTATGTCGCCAACATAGATGTTCCCTCGAAATCATAATTCTATTTCAAGAGTTTACTAGACTATCGTCCAATGAGAATCTCTTGATCTGTTATCTTAGTAAATAGAATGAATAGAACAAGGAATTCTACATCTATATAAAAGCCTGCAAGCAGCTTTTAGGAGTGTGGCAGGGGATGTAAAAACCAAGCATTCGAGTTACCTCTTTAGTATATTTTTGTCGCGCATAGTCCGCGGAAAGAATGAGTCCCTAAATGCAATTAAAATGTTCTATGAAAGAACAGTTTGGCTGATTAAATAAGCATTACTACTGATTAATCAAACAAAGTCAGAATGTTTTTCTGCTATTCAGCTGCGTTCACTATACTTGTGGTGATAATAAGTCAATGAAAGAGAATAATTTCTTGAAGAACAGTTACCTTGAAATTACCAATTATCTCCTTATTTTTAACTAAGTATGGACGCAAAAATGTTTCTAAGATTGAAGAGTTATTAACATGATTACAGAAGCATTATAATTGCCATTCAATGTATTACAATATAGGAGCATTTTATTTAAGCTATCCATGAATGATATTGAACCTCTGGTAATTGAAGTAACGAATAGGAAATAAGTGTTGCCGACAACGTTGTATTACTAATAAAAATCGAATTTGATATTGTTGAAATAATAATCGAATTGAAATACAATCCAAATACAATAAAATCGTATTATTGAATTACAATCACAGACAGAATTATTTGTAGCCTAAGAGCAGCTAAATTTTTGAAGAATAAATAGTGCATAACACGCGCCTCGCAACTTGAAGTACCTTCATCTCATTCAAAGGGGACGCTCTATTGTTCAGCCGCCCTACCTCTTGCGCGATTTCACCGCAGATAAGAGCGTATGTATGTACTTCAATGGGAGAAGATTTACGTCAATTTTCGCTGTAAATCGACGCAAAACGGAAAGATTTAGTTGAAAGAGAAAAGAAGACTACCTCTCTTTTCAAGATTCTTTCTTGCACTTGATGTAAATGGTGGTAATATAAACCATTCTCATGTACGTCTTACTAGGGGAAACATCCTGTTTTCCTCTCAGCTTATCAGATCCAGATTCTTAGAATAGGTTTTCGCAGCTGCAGCGGAGTATATATTGATCTAGATTTCAAATTTCCGGCGACCTTTCCGAAAGGGTTGACAAAGACTCAGAGTCGCGTTACTTTTTGCGATTGGAAGAGATGCGGCAGCTGCTGGATGTGGCTGAGTTAGATGTGCATAGCATGACCTATTTCTCAAGCCAAAAATACTTGGAATGTCGACCTATTTTTAGGTGTATATGATCTATCAAATGTTTCCTTAAAATAAATCTTACTTCTATGGACTTTACCAGTTATTACGCTCATAATAGGGATGTGTGCAGGGCTTCAGCTTCAGTAACAAAGCAAAGAAGCTACGTAGTAAGCATTAATGGGACTTCATTGATGGAATATCAAATGAGATGTGGAATATCCCATATAAACAACAAGAAACCAAAGTAAGTGTAATTATCTTAAATAAAAATTATTATTTAAAAGTAATTATTGTATTCTAAGTCTTTGAGACATCAATCAACAATCATGTACATCCGATGCATGATAATACGGCAATAAGAACAACAAAGTATTGTTGTGAGACCACCTCGCAACGGTAGTAGACATACACCATTACTTTCTATGAAAACAATTCATTGTTTTATTTCACTGTTGAACATAAAGTAAAGAATCTGTATACTTCATTGCATTCTAGAGAAAAGGTGAAGAAACTTTCTTACAATTAGGGAAGAAAAACTTTTGTTTACAAAGTTTTATGTTCGAGAAATCACGTGGAAAAAGTATACCTACTACCAACGGAATAACAAGTGTGAAAAATCGCGACACGACTGGAACTGGTCCCAGTCATGTCGCTATTTTTCACACTTGTTATTCCTTGGGATTTAGCCGCACAACTTCATTGTGCAAAGTTAACATCTTTACCTCGATCCTTATTCTACCAACAATCGTAGAATCAATGAAGAATAAATGATGTAATAGGAATTATTTAATTTACTAAAATTTGTACCTGAAAGTGAAATAAAATATGTAGTTGAAATTGTCAATTCATAAAGCCTGTGTAACGCTTAGCACTCTAGACCATGAACCCAGCGATCCGAGTTCATACCTCGGTGGGACCTAAACATTTTATACGAAGAAAAGAAACCTATGACCAAAATTATTAAATTAATATTATTATCTTAGCAACATTATTAGACTTCAAGCTAACCTCTCATATCTGAACATTATGTGTTTCTACTTTTAGTGGCGGTAATTTGATTGAATAGCATTCCAAAGTATTAGCATGTGATTAGTTTCATAAGTTACTCACAATCAGAGTACTTTCACAGAAATATGGACCAATTCCTCAAAATATATTTAGGATATAGCTGGAAGTGTAACACCGGCCATGCATTCTTACTATATTTATACGACTTTAAATTCAATAACTTACATTATGTGAATTCACAGAAGAAAAAGAATCGTCATAAATATTAAGTTACTATTGTATATTGGACATAAATGAAGGTCCCATGGTGTAATGGTTAGCACTCTGGACTTTGAATCCAGTGATCCGAGTTCAAATCTCGGTGGGACCTAAATTTTTAACTCTGTGTGAAGTTAAGAATATCAATCAATGATTCCGTTACCCTCCAGTAAATCCAAAGAAGCGACCGAATATTTTTGCGGACCAACTCTAGCCTCTGTAGTCCAATTCAAAGTAACCCTGACTATCATACATCCCAAATGTCGTTAGCATGTTAATCAACGCATGCCGGGGAACGGTAATTTAACTCGCAAAACTTAACAATGCATAAAGCATATAAAAAGGACATTAAAAAATCTCTTGTCGAACAGCGTGCGTAAGTTATACTGTATGGAAGCAAATCCCGAGCAATACAAGAATCCCTAGGAATCTATGGAAGATAATGAAAGACTTCTCCAAGACACTGCAAGAATCGAGACAATCTGAGAACTTCGCGAGCGTGGTAAAGATCGAGAGATTGTGGGGGAGGGGGTTGAAAAGGATGTATTCCCGAGCAGAAGCGAATCTTAAGGAGAGCTCCGAGATCCTTCCGAGGATGGGTAAAGGGGGAGAAAGGCAAAAAAACAGCTATGACGCGTGATTGACGTCTACGAAATTGGTGGCGCCTAACCTCTTTAGCGTCCTCCGAAGCGCACCTGAGATAAACCCGCGGAAGCAGTCTACACCCACATCCTATCAACCTCTCCATCTCCATGGAGACCTGAATGACGCTGGAGTGGAAGAACAGGAATCCGAGCAACAGACGGAAGGAATGAGGGGATCTCAAGGAGCGGGGAGGGGAAGGTAAAGGTTGAGGATGAGTGATAGAGAGGAGTTTTTTTTCTTGGAGGGCCCTCCAAGAAGACTACCACCGCTGCCCCATCAGCGAGGAACGTGTCAAGAGCGGGAATGGCAGGAGGATGGAAACACGGAAGACGAAAGTTTTTCTATCACACTCCCGAACCAGACATTGTTCCACCCGGGCCTTTCGTTCGACGAAGGCTTCCAAAACTAATGTCCTGAGGGTTCTTTAAATGGGAGGCGCTGGGGGATGCGCAATTATCGGGTTTCTTACGCGAAAAATGGATAAAATCGACTCCGAAGAAAAATGCGGATTCGCCGGAGTCGCCTTTTCCTTAGAAGAAAGATGCTGATCGAGTACCAGGTGACTCAAAGCCTTCACCTTTTAATTAGAGAAGCGTGAAATCACTGAAGGAGGGTTTCGAAGGCAATTTTTAGTTACTTCCGTGGATGGAGAAATATGGATGGGCGAGAATTTCTCATTATCTTAGAGGTGAAATATTTGTAATTAGCTCAATTTACCTTTCGTACTGACATTATTAATTGAGCTCAAAACCCTTTACTACGACGAATTTTCACATACGGGATAATCGAACTAAAGGTTGTTACTGCTTATAAAAGTCTGTACCAATATATTCAGCAGCGATATTATTAATTTATCAATAACCGAAATTACTGAATTCATTTATTTATCTTCTAATTTATTTATCTGTTTATTCATTTATTTATTAATTTCTTAAAAAGAATAAATAATTAAGGTTATAAGAGTGAATATCAGATAGAGAACTATGTACGCCTATCTCATAGCTACAATAGCATCAATGTCGTCTTGGCTGATTGTGTGACTAAAATATTTGAGAATCAGCTGTACATTTTTGTGGTCTTTAATGGATATCATATGATGAAACGGCGAAACGGCCAATTCTTTTATGATAGTAACGATAAATATGAATATGATCTCGTACGAGATACAGACATAAATTAGACATGCTGTCTTCATGAACTATATCCATTACGCATAAAAGTAATATTATTTCTGAAACATACAATAAGGAAGAGAAGTCTTTCCAAGAGCTACGTAACTGCAGAGTGTCAGTGTATTAATATATCGTGAATTTTACAAGAAATCCACGAATAATATCAAAATGCCATTGGGCTATAACCTGCTAAACCTTGCACTTGCCCTCTATTGATTACTTCAACCTTTCATCTTTTTGGAGAAATTTATCCATCCATTTCAATATAGTATGTACATAAAAAATTATCGTCGGATGTTAAGAATCCATAGTGTAATGGTCAGCAATCTAGACTTTGAATCCAGCGATACAATTTCGAATCTCGGTAGAGCCTATGTTATCTTTTTAACGTTATTGGATAAAAAGGAGCTTTAATTTTAAAAAGGGAGTCAAATTTTAATGCACATCATAAGTTTACCAAAACTACTACTTTTCCGTTGACCGTTCGGGCAGATTGATATATTTTCTAATAAATGGTTTTATTCCAATTCAACGCCTTTTTCAGAAGACGAAAATTTAGATTGTGACCAAATTCTAATCTATTGTGCACCTTCATTGTGAAAGTGAAATAAACTAAAAACTATTAATAGGAAAAATATCCGAAATTACAGATATTTCCATGTTTCGTATAACTGAATCCTCCGAAAGTTCTTCAGCAGAATTTCTAACAACGGTTTGAGGCCTAATATTCAGGAGGGATCTTGCGTTTTTCCGTTGGTAATCTACGATACATTCCATAATAAATGGTACGTTGATGCTGTTAAAATATTTCAAGGATTATATTCCTCATAAGAATGTTACAATGCTCAGTTTGTGGTGTAATCGCAGTTAATATAGTTTTTCCTTCGGTGTATGCAAGCTGGAGCTATAACTTTCTACGAGAGCCGGAATTAATAAAATGGAAACCAACTAATAAAGACAAATGAGTAATTCTGCATCTCAGATAACATGGTCCCATGGTGTAACGGTTAGCACTCTGGACTCTGAATCCAGCGATCCGAGTTCAAATCTCGGTGGGACCTTCGAATTTTGCTGCCGCCACATATTTCTGAAAATATTTGCCTAAAAGTGTATCATTTTACAGGAGTTTTGAAGTCATCAATTCCGTTAAATAGATATTTATTCATCAATTTTTAAAACTTCTCAACGATTGAATGCAATGAGTCCTTCAGTTTGAAGATGGAAGACATACTACTTCAAATATATGACGGTATTTGTATATTTTTTTGACTGTACCTTCTGGAATACATTTCGTCTTTGTTTAATTCATTTAAGCTATTCCATGTGAAGGAAATTATATTTTCTTTTACAGGCTTCAGATTTCCTTAGAATAAAAACCATTTCAATATGTTATTCAATTATTGGAGTAAAATAAACCGGTCCCATGGTGTAATGGTTAGCACTCTGGACTTTGAATCCAGCGATCCGAGTTCAAATCTCGGTTGGACCTAAATTATTTTGAAATATTTATTTCGAGAAATGTTCTCTCTTCCATGAAATTTGCAAAAAACTTCACAAAGACTTCGCAGCAAGTNAATCTTAGCCTCTTAAAATTAAAATTAACATATTCTAGTGTTACTTGGTAGAACTTTTCCATGACAACACCGTAAAGGAAAACACTTGATGAGGTCCTCCGGATGGCAGTTAAGGTAACGCTTTCAACTTCGGTGAAAGCTATTCCGGGTTTGATTCCCTTACGGGGTCCTCGTGCGAAATGACCTTAGCTGTCGATGAACTCTTAGGATTACTACCACAACACTTGGTGAGTTTCAAGTTATTTTTTGTGGAAATCGCCAAGTGTTTTTTTACGGTGTCTCATTTTTTAATGCTGAATGAATTACGTGAGAAAATTAGAGGGGAAAGACAGATAAGATCGAGGCCAGAAGCGCATAGATAAGATCGAAGAAGTGGTATTTATACCAATTACAAAGAGTGATGGGTAAACTTTAAACTAAAAGGAAACATTAGCTAAATAATATATTACACAGGCATAATTTGAAGAAGAATTCATAGTATACGAAGTTCTTTTTTCAAGAAAACAACAACAAGTTATGAACGTATGTGCCATAGATTTTGAAATACCTCTAAAAGAACGGCCTGTTTGAGAGAATCATCGAGAGTTTCAGAAAGTGAATGCAGTCTATGAGGCCCTCAGTATCGACTGGAACATTTAATAATAAATCTGACCCTGGGAACATTCTATATGTTATCGGTTTAAAATGCTACACAAATGAACATTGAAATATGTTCCGGTTGGAGGCAGCCCTTTCCGTTTTTAAGAATTGGTACTTGATGCAATGCTACCTGAGCACCTAGACGGATATCTTTAAATCTTATTGCCTTAATTTGGCCTTGAGAACTGCAGATTCTTCAGAACTGTACTGTTAATACTGAGATAATCAAGTGTATTCAAAAAACAAATATATTCAGGTCAGTTAATCTACTTTCTGAAAAAATAACTCAATCCTTCACTCTTTCCCGAAGCCTAAATGGACTTATCCTGTGTCAAGAACTCTTGGCCATGAAGTATTAGCTAATTATAATTATTTTGTCAAACGTAATGCATTGCTTAATTAATAAGTAAAACTAACTATATAATTCATTATGAGTTGGTCTTTTAGATAGAAAAACGTAACACTTACTGAGGCATTATTTGTGTCAAATATTAAAATGAAATAGTATATCATAGTTAATAGTATATCATATTAAAATGATATAGTATATCAAAGTGAAACAAATATTTAAGAATGTTGAATTTCATATCCGCTCATCGGTCATAATAGCAACTCACACGGAAATATTCCTTATTATAGAGTTAAATTTCTACTGAGCAACTCGGTCTATGCCTTTCATGATTGAAATGCATATTCGAATATTCTTCGAAAATATTTCCTCATAAAAATCGTTAAATCCCTTCGTCCACTTTTTAAACACCATCTATTATTCAAAATTCCAATTTCTTAAAAATGTATTGACGTGATGTGATACATCGAGTGGAATTTTGGATACTGAGTAACCTTGTAACAGAAGTTTCTAAGCAAAAACTTTCTGCTGATTTTCGGACTTGGCTTACTAATACGAACTCAGCAAAAACAGTTTTGGTGAACGGGCGTGTATGTAATCAAGCAGCAAAAATTATCAGTACAAAGTTGATGTTTCCCGTAGTTAATCGTCCGTATTTTCCTAACAGTGTTTGTGCGCATTTGATGATCTGAAGCCCTAAGTAAATTCACATTTCGGCAGTCAAAAGTGGCTCTAGAGAGATTTATCATCACTAGCCGAGATTTCAGTGTATGTAGAATGCATAGAACTCCCCAAACAGTAATAATACGTTTATGCGTACGTATATTCATCAACGATGACCAAAACGTCTACGATGTGTTCTAGCCTGGTAGAAATCAACCGGTAATTGGGAGAACCGGCTTCGAGTCACGATCCCGTCAGGATTTTTGGTCTGCCAGATAGCTCAGGAGGCAACGGGTAAACTTTTGGTTAATGCAATCCAGGTTCGATTCCCGGTGGGGGCCCACGTGTGAAATTATCACAGCTGTCGAAACACATTTAACGATAATAGTTCAATCGCACCTCCTAGATGAAGGGATGACAAAAGTGTGATAACTACGACCGGTATCCCCATCTCGCTGGTTTAGGATGTATGGCTACCTTGAGAGGTAGATGAATCGCCTCTACCCGTATCCCACTCTCTTTTTCGGTGGATAAAAATGTTTCGTCGAACATCCGGCGGGTGGTACTTTTCAATTTGTCTGCTGTGGAAGACGACTCATTTAATCGGCGAGAAGAATCGCCGTTCCAGCTCATCTAAACATTGACAACTCCCACTTCCGGCAGCTTTCAGCCCATCCGTTCGGAGCGCCGCGCTCGGACAGCCGGAAAATGATTCGGGGGATGGCGTTAAACCCATCATGATCCCCTGGGTATCCGAAATGGAAGGGATACTCCCGAGGCTGTTTTTTAAAGGTCTTTCACGAAAATGGCGCGTTAACTCGCGACGCCATGAGCAACTACGTCATAGTTGGGGAACTTCCATGGGCAGATTTAGAACTTCAGAGATTCAAGGCGTAAATAAAAGTGCTAAAAGTGCTTCGACAGCTAAGGTTATTTCGCACGTAGACCCCCACGGGAATCGAACCAGGGACCGCTTTCATTGAAGTTGAACGCATTGCCCACTTGGCTATCCGGGAGCCAAACAGACAGATGTCATTATCAGCTAGTAACAGAGTAACAGATGCCCATCTTTTTTGAGCGTTGAGCCTTTTGTTTTTCCTGCAAAAATACTGAATATTTTTGCTCATTTATTTATTTCAATAGATATGAGTATAGTGGAACGAATCTTATTCGCTAAAAAATGCGCTGATCTCAATCGGTTATTATTTAGTTAGTCACTGTAATATTATAGGCTATTCCAGAGAGAAGAAATTATAAAATATTTTACGATTATTTTTTTTAATTATATATATTATGAATCTTAGCCTCTCAATTTTAAAATTAACATATTCTAGTGTTACTTGGTAGAACTTTTCCATGACAACACCGTAAAGGAAAACACTTGATGAGGTCCTCCGGATGGCAGTTAAGGCTTTCAACTTCGGTGAAAGCTATTCCGGGTTTGATTCCCTTACGGGGTCCTCGTGCGAAATGACCTTAGCTGTCGATGAACTCTTAGGATTACTACCACAACACTTGGTGAGTTTCAAGTTATTTTTTGTGGAAATCGCCAAGTGTTTTTTTACGGTGTCTCATTTTTTAATGCTGAATGAATTACGTGAGAAAATTAGAGGGGAAAGACAGATAAGATCGAGGCCAGAAGCGCATAGATAAGATCGAAGAAGTGGTATTTATACCAATTACAAAGAGTGATGGGTAAACTTTAAACTAAAAGGAAACATTAGCTAAATAATATATTACACAGGCATAATTTGAAGAAGAATTCATAGTATACGAAGTTCTTTTTTCAAGAAAACAACAACAAGTTATGAACGTATGTGCCATAGATTTTGAAATACCTCTAAAAGAACGGCCTGTTTGAGAGAATCGTCGAGAGTTTCAGAAAGTGAATGCAGTCTATGAGGCCCTCAGTATCGACTGGAACGTCTAATAATAAATCTGACCCTGGGAACATTCTATATGTTATCGGTTTAAAATGCTACACAAATTAACATTGAAATATGTTCCGGTTGGAGGCAGCCCTTTCCGTTTTTAAGAATTGGTACTTGATGCAATGCTACCTGAGCACCTAGACGGATATCTTTAAATCTTATTGCCTTAATTTGGCCTTGAGAACTGCAGATTCTTCAGAACTGTACTGTTAATACTGAGATAATCAAGTGTATTCAAAAAACAAAGATATTCAGGTCAGTTAATCTACTTTCTGAAAAAATAACTCAATCCTTCACTCTTTCCCGAAGCCTAAATGGACTTATCCTGTGTCAAGAACTCTTGGCCATGAAGTATCCCTTTTAAGCGTTAACTTTCCACGTCTTTGTCCGCCATTCCCTCCCATTATATTTGCTTTCAAACATCCCCTTTCGCTGATCAACTCGGCACAGATACATCATCTACCCTCGTTTAATCAAGGAATGCAGTTTGATGATCAGGAATGACTTTCTCGACATTATAATATAAACGAAACGGTAAGTCACGGAGATTCAAGTGAGAATACCATCGTAAACGAAGAGAGAGAATAAAGAAAAATATTTTATTTAGTGCAATGAAGCCTAAAGGTACTCAAATAAAAATTTATGCACATTATTGAAATAATATAAATAATTTTAGTCAAATTTTGCAACTTCCGTGGAAAAAATGCATTTTGTACATTAACTCTACACTAAATTGAAAAAATCCCGATAATCCTTAGTTATTAGACTTGAGAGCGCCTTGGAAATCGACCCCAAGGTCGAGGAGCCCAATTTTAACACTAAGAGTTTGCGAGACATTCGGTGGTAAAAACCGCATACCAGATTCAAACTTATTTTCGTCTCTAATCGTTATCATCAGGCGACCTCAAGAAAGATGGGAACACTGAAGCAAAGGTAATTATTCAGAACTGCATGAAATGTTAGTGACAGGTATTGTAAATTCAAGTACCTTACGAAGATAAATATTCAGAACAAATAGTTTAGAAGAAATTTAAAATAGGGAAGAGAATGGAAAGAGAACACAGTATAAAAAAGTACATGCAGCGAAAGATGCACTCAAAGAATGCGCCTATTAGTTGTTATAATACAATCACGATGCCATATTAATGCAAACGAATGCCTAGCAATGCCTTATGATTTAAAAAAGTTACATTAAAAATATCATAAAGAAAAATTATAAAGGAAATTCTGTTTCAACTAAAAACTACAAAAGTTAGAATATTATAAAGTGACTGATATGGATGAAAATCTGTTCAGTCATTTGTTATGGAAATTCGTTAGGCCTGCAATTACGTCATACGTATGTGGTTGCTTTACAAACATGGTATAATAATAATTTCACTGGTTTTTCGTAGAATCTCCAAGTGAGACTTTCTCATATTCAAGTTTCACCGAGGAATTGCTTCAGATTAAGATTAATAAAAAAATTAAGAGACAGAAAATAGAGAAAAGATACTATAAACTCTTCAAAGGAGAGGACTATGCTATACTAACTTATAAATAAGAAATAATTGGAAAATTGTGAAAGGTAATAATGCACGAAAATAATGCGCCTAGAAATATTGCCTTGGATAAACATATTTGAAAAATAGCGACATGACTGAGAGACAAACCCAGGTCTTCCACTGAAATGTGTCAGGTATTTAACTAGTAAACTATCATGCCACATTAATATATTTATTTATATTTTCGTGACTTGTAGTTTCCATTATCTTTTCGTTTCTACTTACATTATCGAAAACACTGTAATTTTTCACATTCGTAATATCCAAAAGGAGAAAGATCGTCCAAAATTCAATGGAGGAGAAAGACGCAATGAGATGGAGATATGAATTTGGAATAAAAATGCCTAACGATGCCATGTACCATAGAGCTCTGTTATGAAATTGGGATGCGGCTATGATGATTCTCTTCCCTCTCACAAAAGGGTTCTTTCAATTCTCTGAAATGAGTTTAGCTTCCAACGCTATCGAATCGTTTGCCGGAGGGAAGACCTTTTAGCTGTGCAATAACCCGCCCCTGAAGCGCTGTTACACTCATCTTCCTAAGAAAATCAGTCATTGTGTAGGGCCATCCGAGCAACCCCTCTATATTCCCACACCCTAATCTCTCCCCATTGACACCATCTTACCCTCTTTTTTCTTGCAGATTCCATCCTAAACTTATTCTTATAAATGGTACGCCATTATCTACGATACATATTGTCTATAAAGTATTCATCTTGTAGGCTGGTTTGAGCCTCGTTCTCTCGACCATTAGCAACCAATAGCTTTAGAGAGGGAATGAGGCATACTAGAAAAGATAAGGAGTGAGTTGGTAAAATAAATATACTTTGTCTATAAATTATTCAGCCGAGAGACCGGTTTGAACCTCAAACCCACCATCAACTATTCAAAAGCTGAGAGAGTGATTGAGGCAATTAAGCAAGATAAGACGTAAGGTAGTTTGCTCTTCTTTTCGTCACTGAGGGATGCATAATGCAGTCTACGCAGATCCAGCTTAATGACCATGTGACTAAAATTATCATTGAATAAAGATTCAACAATATAAACGCCATTATTCAGCATCACTCATACCTCAGTAGCAATCAATCACAGCCTTGAACATCACTAAGGCAAAAGTAAGTAAAAATACATTTTCTTCTATCCTACATGAAGATATGTATAAAAAATACTTCAATTGCCAAGATTTGGTAGCTGGATGGCGATAAATATAATTTAAATGTCCACTATTTGGGTGACGATCGAGCGAGATTTTATTAAAGAAGCCGAAAGATATATTTTAATGGTATCAAAACAGTTGATTGCGGCAGTGGACTCGATCTTTATATACTCGTAGATTTACAGCGCCATTTCATCCTTGCATAATGGAAACAAACCTTATTGGCTGACGTGTAAAATTAGAAATGTTATCAATCACTAGAATCAGCAGAATCCCTTTCAATTACACTTACTCTCCTATTCCTATATTCCAATGAATAATCCGCTGTATGCATTAACAGTTTATTACAGATTTGCTTTTAACGAGTATTCTAATGCAATACTAAAACTGCTTCATAAATTAATGAACAATTCAATGCGCAAGAAAATTAATTAATGTTTTACTCGATCGAAGAATAATTGTATTGGATGACTGAACAATATGTTAAATATGTGCACTCCATTTCTCCCCCTGAGAAAAATTCCTGATATCAACATTTATTTTAAAACATTGAGAAGACGCAGACCGGTTCAAAACCTTCAGCGGGCGAAATTACTGTCCATAAATCATACTTTGGAGAACCCTGATACAGGTGACGCTCGTATATTCCTGACCGAAAACAATTTACGCCATGCGAAAAGCAATTAATCAAACAAATATACTCTTTGCTTTTCATGTTCTTGATAAACAATGTATTTCCGATGTTTGGGATTTTAGAATCGCTAAATATGCTTGGTAATTAGCAAGTTCACATAAATCGATTTAGAAGGGAGAATGGCTAGTGCGACAGCTTTCTAGTATTGAGGCCCTGGGTTCGAGTCTCTCTGAACTGAGTTTCATCCGGGCTTGGGCATGGATGATTGTGTCCGTTGTTTGTGACTGTGTTCATTCAAATTATTTAAATGTATGGGAGCTCCTTTCTACATTAAAGAATAAATGTTTAAATGCGAACAATATGTTTTCTCAAAATTAAATTAACACGGTTTAAATTTATTCCCGTACCATCATAACGGTCTTGGGACTTATTTTTCTCCAATTTTATCCGAATTCCAGTCCGATCATCATGAATAAGGTTTAATATTGGTTAAAGCCTACAAATTTGATAATTAGGAACAATATGCATAAGATGGAGAATGCGGACAATGTGATAGGTCGGGGAATATAACGATAAAGCTAATTAAATGCAATGAATGGGATTCCACGTAAAAGAGACGTGTTCAGTTTGAATGATAAACGGGATTGTACGTACGGAATATTCGAAAGGAAACATAAATGTACTCGAAGAGAAAGATATAAACAGGTGTAGGAAAGCATAGAAGAGTACTGTGAGGCGAACACCGTGAATTATCCGATAGGGAATGGTTTGTGTGATATGTATTGCTGTTCGCGCAAGTGCAAGTATTTTTACGTAAGGAAAACATTGGCGTAACATTTGGTAACAGCCTACGAAAACAAGGATTTACAGGAATGGCGTCCAGGGATAAAAACAAAGGAACCAAAGAGAGGAAAAAAGTCGCTCCCGGATAAGCAGCATAAAATGAGAAACATTTCACGAGCTCTCTCCAAACGTCCATCTGACAAAGCCTAGCCCTGCGCATTGCACCCACCACCGAGGACCGCCACGCCACGAGCATCGCGGGTTCATGCAGAAAAAACGAGACCAGAAAAGCATAAAGGGGACGGGAAACACAGACGGAGAGGAAGGGGAAAAATCCAAAGAAAGCCGACAGCGAGCGAGAAATGTATAGAGGCAGAGTTAGAGATCTCGCATTTGGATCTAGCACGTCCATTGGGCGACGGGTATTCTGCGACAGTCAATTTTTTTCCCTCCGGAAGAGTCTCCCGGCGAGAGATTGAGAGGTGGGGGAAAGGAAAAGAGATGGGGATGTGGGGGGCGGGGGTCCCGCTGGAAGGGGGAATTTCGGGAGCAGAATTCGTCGTGTCCGAGTGGTGATAGAAAAAGGAGAAATGTGGAGGGAGAAACATGGCTTTTATTCATTCGAGTCACACACCTCCGTGACCGACCCCCTTTTCCCTCCCCCAATCCGACGAACCCTCCCATGGCGAGGGAGTTGACGGGCAGAATGGGGCGGAGTAGCGGGGTGTGGGGGGGCTCGGTCGTGTCGGGATGCTCCGGGGATAAGGGTTGAGTGGCAGACGGGAGTGAGAAGAGTCCAGAAATGTCCCCGTGGGGATGATGAAGGGGGATTTTTCGAGGGCCTCTCACATTTTGTCGTCGTCCTGAGGAGTCAAGAGGGTGGAAACTACTGGTAAGAGGGACGAGTGGAGAAGTTGTCGGGGGAATGGAATGGGGGAAGGGAGTGACAGGAAAGGGGGCGTGAAGAGAGAATGAAGAATTGGAGCTGCGACGGGGGGGGCCTCCGACACCATTTGGTAATCAAAAAATACGAAATATCAAAAAATGATTGGAAACGGGGTGGGGATGCGAGAGCCGTGGAGGTGACGTCTGTTAGGATAACGTGACACTATACGTTACTGTGCAGACTCGATTAACCGAGTTGCTATGGGCTGAGGTTTCGCGTAATCCGAGGTACGGATGTGTACCCATACTGTGGGTGTGCCACTATTACATTTTAAAGAATGACTGAGAGAACATGGGGAAATACAGTCTCGAACTTCATGAACATAAAACTAAACATATAATATATAGCCAAAGTTTACGAAACTGATCATGAGTTTCATTTTGATTATCCAATGTCCCTTAATCTAAAGAACGTCTTGAGTACGTTGAGACGTTGAGTTGAGAAGTACGATCTTGAGGATGCTACTCATCGGTCCCACAGGGAAATAGTTGGCATCCTGGACTTTAAATCCAGCGATACGATTTCAAATCTCGGTGGGAATTAATTTAACTATTGGTGATTCACTAACATCAAAATGACATATGGATGGACATAATTTAAAATCAAAGTTAAAACTTTCATACTTGTAAAGACATTACAATGTCAGATATGTGAATTAAAAATAAGTTTTGTGATAATTCTACGTTTCAGTTACTATATTGTCCTCATTTGTATTATATTAATATGCTCTCTTACACTTGAAGCCTGAACCAGCTTAACATAAACAGTGATACCTACGTATTACGGCAGAATTGTAATTCGTTACAGAGGTCTCATGGTGTAATGGTTAGCACTCTGGACTCTGAATCCAGCGATCCGAGTTCAAATCTCGGTGAGACCTTGAAATTTTGGTTTTATAGTATAATTACCATTACTAACATCAGAAATAGAATTTAAATACGCTTAATTTGTATTTTTTAGGCGTTTGCATATTAGTTGCCTTGAAGTCTAAATTAAAATGTTCACAGTTCTAGGGAAAAGCGACTTTAAACATATTGTATGATAGCCAAGTGGGCAACGCGTTCGAGTTCAGTGAAAGCGGTCCCTGCTTCGATTCCCGGAGGGGGCCTACGCGCGAAATGACCTCAGCTGTCGAAGCACTTTTAACAATACTACTATTGCTACGATACGCGTATTGAGAATGAGTTTTGAATGCATTTTAGATTCCGGATATTATCTATCCATCTTTCGTATAATTTTGCTAGTCCTATCAAAGGAAGCAATTCTCCCAAAATTCTAAATGTAGTTGTATATAATGGTAAAATAAGAGAAATTTCAATTTTTTTACACCAGTAGCTCCCATGGTGTAATGGATAGCACTATGGACTTTGAATCCAGCGATCCGAGTTCAAATCTCGGTGGGACCTATCTTTCTTAGGCAATATTTTCTTTTGATCTGGGAAGATCGAACTACATATGTTTATATCCCAAAATTTTTATCATTACTGATATTTTTTGGAAAATGAATTGAAAAACTCTCAGATTTGGAAACATTTATCTCCAGGAGCACTTAAAAGGTTAACCGGTAAAGGGTGGCGGAACTAAACCGGGCCTGAACCGACATTTATCGTTTTAATTTCGAACCAGAGCAGAATCGAATATTAAGATTTCATGCCATAATATCATTGTGATCTAATTGTCATCGCCAAAAATAGTGAGAGGGAACCCGCTTTATGTAGCAACTCTATCGAGTCTCTTATCCGACTTCAAAAACGATCTGGTAAGAGCGTCATGTCTAACATAAGCCTCGCCCATTCCTCTTTACCTATTCCGTCCCTGTTCTCCAAATGCTTTCTCTTCTTGGTCCGAAAGAGACTCGCTACCCATCCTCTTCAGACCTCACGATTCCTTTTGTTGAAAAGGTTGGGAAAGGTGTGACAGACGGAGTGAATGCTGGGACGTGTCTCTTTCTTCCCCTCCCCCACGTCTTCTCCCTTCCGCATTCGTGATCCCGATTAATCGCCGCTCCATTAATTCCCTAAACCGTTACTCTGAGAATGAGTCCCCCTGAGCCGCCTATGAAAGCTTTTGTTGTATTCGCGATGCACGACGGGTCATTAGCCCCCGATCCTTTCCACGCAGGAACAGAAGTATTTAATCAAATATTGCAATCGAAAAAAACAATGTTCAGAAACTTTGGGGCGTAAAATTGTATATTATCATCCATTTGGATTATGTTTGTCATTATAAATTCTGTTGAACATTTATTTTCACATATTCTATTAGTTTTATATTTTTGTGTATTTTTTATACACAAAACTACATAACGAAGATGAAACCCGCATAAGATGCTTTTCAGGAAACGACTCAAAATCGCGTTATAAACTGTATAGAATTTTAACCGAGATATGACAACTCTTCATTTCTTGCGCTACGAACAACATAGAGGGTAAATTTGGCTCTTTACTTTTTAAATAAGTGCATCGCAACTTAAAGCGAAAAGAGTACTTTTGTTAGTTCTATTTGCCTTAATTAGAGATGGAATACGTAAAGGGTTCACGAATTATTTAAGTATAAAATTCGGTGCTTTCTTGTCATATATTTGAAAATTTTTCAGCTTTATAGACAATGATTGCACTCCTTTTTTATTTTCTTTCTGTAATTTTCCACTATTTTAATTATTTTTAATTGATAAATTTTCATTAGTTAATTAAAACTTTAATTTTTAATTAATTTTCTGCCATGATACAAAACTGATATAGCTAGAATCGACCCCGCCAGAGATGCAGAGATAGAGATGCTTAATGATACCTTCAGTTTTCTTCTTACACAATCACTCATCGCAAACAAATGAGGGAACCCGCTTACAGACTAAGTGAGGTAGAAGGGAGAAGAGGGCGGCGTACGAGTGATATAAACAAATTTTGGTCTATCGAATAGGACTAAGGGTTTGCTTTGGGGGATAGCAGCGCATCTGAGGACGGGAAAAATTCACCTAGTAAGCGGTTAGGAGAGCGGTATTTTTGCCATTTTTTCGTGAGACAGGAACCGAAAGCAAACCGCGTACAAGGTGGAAGAACATCTTAAGCAGAGTAATTTTAACCGGTTTGAGCACACTAACCTTGAAAACCTATATAAATCGTATAGACTTTTCAACGTTTTCATTAATTGAATTTATTTCCCAGGAAAAACTGAAAATGCTAGCTATTACTAGGGTTACTGTATTCTTCTGTCAAGTAACCGGGACTCACGAAGTTTTGAAGCGGGTAATACCTGATCAAAACCGAGACGTTGCCTCAAAACTTAGTTTGTGTCATATTCTTTCAAGGGTGTGCGCCGTAAACGAATATGAAAGTTTGCGTTTAAACGATTCTTATCATGGAAATCTCTTTATTTCCCGCCATGTTCTTTTTCGGCGTTGTAATTTCTAGCCGGAAAAAGAAAAAATTGACCGGAAACAAGTTAAATTCGGTCAAAACGGAAAGTATGGTAAGCCTAGTCATTGCTATCAGTAGGTTTTCGCAACTTTTGCGTTATTTCTGCCTTTGAGTTGAAGTAAGAGGGAACTCACTGAGGTATGATAGTCTTCTGAAGACGTAATGGTAGGGAAGTGGGAAAAAGACGAAACAAAAGGAAAATCAATGTTGAATAACGAGAGTAAAAGAATTATGAGAGAAAGTATCGGGGGATTTCTTGGAGGATAGCAAAAAGTAAATCCTTGGATTGATAGCAATATCATCTGAATACAAGGCATTAATTTTATATCAATATAGATCTCCTTCAATAAGCAAAGAAGTTATCAACCAACTTTTTACTTTATTACGAAGTTAAAATCAATTCAATTGGTGCATTTTGATTTAGTGGCAACACGTTTGTATATTACAAGTCAGAATGTTTTACTCTATTAATATTTTGAGACTCACAATAAATGTTATGCCAATACATATTTCATTACGTACTTCCACTGCATGGCAATGAGGTCAACCTATCGATCGCTGATGAAGAAAAATCGAAAAGGAAGGAAAAATCATTCCTCATAGCCATATCAAACGTATACTTTAATGGTTTTCCTTAAACGGCTTTTCACCTTCGGTGATATCTATTCACCCACAAAATGCGTTATTTGTAAAACACTAAACTGTATTCTTAAAAAATAAATTCAGGGTGATCCTTTTACAGGGTGATCACCACTAATACAATGGAAGGTCGAAAAATGAAGAAAGTCTCTCGTATTAAAGGCTTAATTTATGAATTTTCTAGAAATGTAAATAAAAAGATGATACTCACTGGTAATTCTTTCCACAGGTTTCCGTATTGGCATGGAGGTTCTTTTCATTTGCATTCTCAGGATTTTTTATTTTTTGCCCATAAAACTTTTAGAAAACAGGAAAATCTGTAACAAAATAAATCATAATTTAAACGGAGGTAAAGAGTAGATCTATGAAGTATTCAGCCTGAAGGTCAGTTGAAATCTCATCTCCTCTACTATTGGCTACGAGGAGTAAGAGAGGGAAATGAGGCTTACAAGGCAAAATGAGGAATGAGGTAGTTTGCCTTTGATTTCGTCACTGAGCCACAATGCTATGAGTAAAACAAATCTGACTGCGAATAGACAATTTGGCAAATAATTGTCTCATTGGAAAGAATTTAAAATTGGTTTGCTTCAAATCCTCTAAAAAAGAGGTCTTTTTGCAATATCGCCATGACATGATTATTTAAAATACAACCAACCCCATGCAATCTTTGATTCTTGAATCTTAACTCCAAACGTTATTTTTAACCAATCTAAGGTGGAAAATAAATCTCTTCACCAGGAAAATATTTCTAAACCTCCTTGCTTTTTATCGTTTGTTATTCATTAGAGTCCTCAATTATGTTTTGTTTCAACTTAATCAATCAATTTAGTTGTAATGTTTACATGTAAAAGCTGATTATATAAATAATCATTGTTTAAATTTACCATATTTTAATTTTTTGTTCTATTTTTCGTTTATTTTCTTTTAGAAGGGTGTAAATTATTAATTTGTACACTCCATAATATGATAGTATATTCATATGCCATAGCGTTAGGACATAATTGGCATCACAGCGATAAGTAAGTACCCAAATTTTTCTCTGAGCTCCCATCTCAACGGCACATTCATATTTACACCGATGAAACAGTATTACGGACTGAAAGAAGATTAAAATAGCAGGCCCCTCACTTGCAACCTATTTCACATCGCAGATGCTCGAGTATCCTTCAATACACACTTCCAAATTTCTTTTCATTTCACATCTCGGAGAGACTTGTCCTTCCAAACCGCTTGTTTGGCTACCGTAATTTTCAATTATTACCCACATCCGCCGCTGCGTTTTCCGCCAAGTGACTCGGCCCACGGATGTGTACCAAACAAAGATCGCCTGACTGGAATATTAGCCTCGGGTCACATCCGAAAGCCTGGAGAAAGACTCGTAACAATGAAGAGGAAACCACTTCATCAACATTACAACACCGGAGAGACTTTCCTCGGAAAGAGACATGCAACTCGAAGACATTAAGGCTCACCCCTTCCCATTGTTGGCAAGTCCATTTCAGGCTAACAACGACTCGCATTGTTGGCCAAAGGGTCCTGTCAAAGGATCGGACATAGAGAGAGGGGCGCCGTGGAGTGGAGAAGGCAAAGAAGGGTTAAGCCAAATGAGGAATCCCTTTGGACGGATTGGGCAGAGTACACAAAAATCATCACTCTTTCATTTCCTGATCTCACGACATAAAAAAAGAAGAATAAGATCAGAGTTAACTCGCAAATGTGGTTTCCTTGGCAACAGTCTTTTCGGCAGAAAAACAACTCAGCGACGAAGTGAATATTTTTGTTGAAAAACGAGTTACTTTTGTTTTGCAGATGGATCACATTTACAATTCCCACTTTCATAATAAACTACTAAGTACGAGTAGAAAAAAATATTTATCTTCATTTAAATAATAGAACCAATAAATTATAAAATTAGTGCGCATAATAATATAATTAGGAAAAATTCAGCAGTTTCCTTTAATAGTTATTTATATTCAAAGAGATATTTAACAGTTTTGAAAGAATAATGGGATAAAAACTAGAGAAGTCCGAATTAAAATTCTCTTCGTAATTAACATACTTAAAGGAAGGAAATGCAAAATCACATCTAATTTTATTTAGTAGACAAACTAGTAATATGTATCACTCTTTGTATAATTTAAACTAGACTTTAACTATTACTTTACAGTTAAAAGTCGTGACCGATATAATTTTGTTCCACACCACACATAGGAAGAAAAAAGAGCAAAAAAGTACTTGAACAACGAACTCTTTTTAGAGATGAATGGCTATAAATGAAAGTGTTCCAAGAGAAATATAGGCGCGATATGGTCCAATGAAGCAATGTGAAAAGAAAAAAATAATAAATGAAATAAAATCCTACTAAGAATGGAAGAAAAGAAAACAGTGAGTGATAAATATGGAAACAGAAACGTGATTTCGAAAGGCGCTAACGAAGACAAGATTATTCCATAAAAAGTCGATAAATCTTGATTAATCAGTCACATAAATATAATCATTTGCGAAATTAATTCTTAGCGAAGAAGAAGCTAAAGGAAGCCTACTTGCACTGCTATATGAGATTCTTAGCTTCACATTTCCCCAACACGTTCTTTTTTCCCCATACATCTGCTATCCTGTCCAATCCTACTCTTCTTTCTACTCGCTACAGATTCCTCCAATTAATTCCCTCCAATTGGGATAGTGGGTGTCCAAAAAGGGGAAGGGAAAAGGGCCGAGGCCAAAGAGGGAGGGAAAAAGGGCATTGAAAGTGACAGAGAAGGGACAGAGTGACACTAAGATGGATTAGATGAGCTTGGAGTTAGCAAGAAGGGCTCGGACTTACTAATAATGCTAATCAATTCACAGAGCCAGACTCCTTCGAAAATTAATAAGAGGTTTTTTAAAAACTCATTATTCATAATGCCCATCCGTAACATTTAATCGCAGTTTCGCAACAGCTGAATTAAGAAACCTACGAGACAATTTAATACGTTACTCATTTTCATATATTCATGTTTAAGGTGTTCGTAAACTATGTTCAAATAAACAGTGTTAATTGAAGTTGCACTTACAATTTAAAACTTTGCTTTTCTCAATCCAGAGTATTATTTCTTGTTTATTATTGGTATGACTGCATGTATTTCTATGAGTTTTGAGACTAAACAGATGCTTGCAATTATACGACGATAATTTCTTATTAGGGATCGATCGATCCTCGATCTTATCGTTGCAAGGGGCTCTGATTGTCTAAATCCACTCCTGAACAAGCTTTTGTTATAAATGGCAATAAAAAATAGCTAAGAGAAAAGAATAGTAATTGAATTAGGAGGAAAAGAGGTAGCACTTTCAGCTACCTTAATTGTAAAACTTTTCCTTTTATCTAAATTGTACCCAGCAAGCCACCTATCGGAAAGAGGCATGGGGATAAGGAGGAGGATAATGATTAAGAGACGCAATTTATGAGCTTACCCCTTAAGGAAATGGTGGGCTCGATAAGCGTACAGAAATGTAGATTAGTAATCACGATACGATGAGTACTGGATGCAGATTCTTGGCCTCTCTGAGATCAATGAGGCTGTCGTGATTGTTGACTCCCGTCTCACTTGACCGTTAGTTTTCTCTTTTAATAGTTTCGTTATCGATGAAGGCAAATGGGAAAGATTCATCAGTAGCTCTTACTAGTTTCCAGGCATCTACGTTTTATGATTTAATGTACCAAAAGGTCGCAAAACCTAAACCGAAAGAATAAATGAAAATTCTTAAAAAAACATTGTGAGCGTCGATTTTATTAATCAATCGCCTCAAGTTAATCGGATAGTCACGACCTAGTGATATACATTTTTAGAGTAATATTTATAGGTGACCAAAATAAAAATATATCCCACCGAGAATTTGAACTCGGATCGCTGGATTCAGAGTCCTGAGTGCTAACCATTAAGCCGTGGGACCACAATTTCAAAAAGTATTATCGCACACTCTCTCCCTAGAAATATCTCTATTATCTCTTCCGTAGAAATTGGTACTTTTAATCAAGCAGAAAGTGATACGTTACCATCGATCATTTTCGACGTAAATGATCATCTTCATCGAGCTTTTACAATCCGAATATTGTTTTTTTCTTTTGCAGGCCGATCTGTTCGCAGCTAATTGCTTGATTTCCTCAGTAATCCTGACTTTCACACTAACAATTAACTACTTGACATATTTATGCTCAGACCCTCTTCGGTAATTCTTTCCCTGTTTATTCTTCTAATATTTTCTTTAAGAGGTAGACCATCGTTTTGCAACGCTAAATTAGTTGAAACCCCGAAGATAGTTACCGATTCGGCGGCCGAAACGCTTTTCCGTGGCTTACCCGACTGAGAAACTGAATAGATTTTCTACAATTATTTTCCTCTATTTTTAATCAGTTTCAATTGCCGTATTAATGACGGATATAAAGAATAAATTTCTAATTAGAGTTATTTTTACAATTCCGCCATTGTTTCAATTCATAACCAAAAAAATTTATAATTCTTATTTTTTGAGGTCTTCAAACAACTTTTCAATGTTCAATGAATAATTTTCATTGATTTTTGTGCCCTGAGGGGGTTGCCTAACTTTCTTACTACCGGAAGTCGGCTCTGCTAGCAGGTCATTCGCTGCATTCGAATTGAGGAGCCAATAGAAGGCTCTGTTATGGGAAACCTCGTGAGGAGTTCCAGCAGTTGTGACAAAGGATGGCTCCCGGCGACCTGTAGGGGTACATTCGTAAGTACCGATGCACGAACCTCATAGCACGCGTGCAGCGCGAACGGAAAGAAAGCTTTGGTGGATGGCCCTTCCACTCATCTTGAAATCCTCTCCAGAATTCGTGTTAATAGGCACTGCGGCGCATTGAAAACCTCGGGAGCGTGACTTGATGATGCTTGCGGTGAGA
Organism: Ladona fulva; assembly: GCA_000376725.2. Classification (NCBI taxonomy): domain Eukaryota; kingdom Metazoa; phylum Arthropoda; class Insecta; order Odonata; family Libellulidae; genus Ladona; species Ladona fulva. Next base: position 28,239 of record KZ308144.1, read on the forward strand.
GGTCTTGCGCACAAGGCGTGAAAAAAGAGATAATAGGCGTGTGCATTGAAGGTGAGGATTAGGAAAGTTTTTTGTACCCGAGTCCTTCGATCGTTTTTTCTCGGATTTCGAATCGAATGCGATGGACGTTTAAAACGAAGGAATCTCGAGTGCTTTCAACTGCATCGCAGAGTCAAAGCATCCCAGCGGACATTTCCACTTGATGTGCATACGGAAGGTAACACATCTACCGAATACTATCTGAGTTTTTGCTTCATTTTTCTTTCAGATTATCGTACGTCGAACATTCTACTTTCCATTAGAACTGCAATACCTGGGTCTCCTTACAAGATTTTCTAGATAAATCGATTTTGATGTTGAGTGCAAAATTATCTAAACAAAACTACGCACTGACTAATGGTCAATTACAGTTGCAAAATGCCTTCATATCTTAGATCGTAAACAAAACAATAATTGATTTAGACGACCTTAGGACTTAGGCGTGAAAGCCATCTCGATATCATATTTACCTGCTGCACCCCAATTTAGAAGAGATGTCATAACAAAATGGAGTATACCTATTAATCAATTAAATTATGTGAGCGCAAATACTTGGATATCGGAGTGAGATAAAACCCTTTTAAGCGAATTATATCCAACATTTTAAACTTATTCAATTAAGCAATAACCAGACAATTAAATAATAATATTCAAATTATTAAAGATAAGCCTCAACGATGTTGCATATGTTAAGAATAACTAAATACCACTGAAATGAATGTATTGGCCCGTAACAATGTTCGACGCTTAAATTATTAATCTATGAGTCGACAAAGAAAGCGGAAAGCGTTCGACAGCGAATTTGTAGCAATTAAAACGATTTGCAATAATCCTTACAATGTTGCGCGTAAGAGAAGAGTGTGCCGTTAAGAAATCGTCAATTTTTGCCTCTTCGGCCACGTATGTTAACCCATTACTGATGTAAATAATTCTATAAATGGAGATAAGATGAATCAAAAAGAGCCTCAATCTTGAACATTGAACATTTTCAACTCTCAACTTAAACTTAGTAAACTTTGCTGACCTCAATGGCGGGATGGTTAGCACAACCTAGATGGCTTATTAGCATTACAGCACCAAGCTTCTGGGTTCGAGCCCCTCGTAACCTGCATATTCCTGTCATAGGTATGGATGTTTGTATTTGGCTGAATTCGTCCAAAGTCATTAAAAAGGATAAAATTGGGTAAAAATCTGTTTTCGTTAAAGAAATAATAATACCATTTGGTGAAAATTTATCGCATCATCAATAACCGGTAAAGGTGTAGTAAGGGGATTGACAGAAATAGAAACGCATGAGGAGAAGGCGAGAGAGGTTGTTATACAGTTCTCTCCGATAAAGCCCCTGTATCCGAACGGCACTAACGAAATAAAACCATTCCCCGGGGGCGGTTCTAATGGGAGCATGGCGTATTGAGAGGGGGTTGTGGGAGAGAGCATCCCCTCCCAATTCATCTTCTGAAAACCTTCCCATTCGCCCTATGTCCCGCCTTCCCTTCTCCATTGTCGCCTCTTCCTCTCCCCCCACCCATTGATACCGACGTAACAATATCCCAAGCGTCCTCTGCAGCCGCCATTGCAACGGCTCCACCATTACACAAAGGAAAAGGAAAGTTAGTTCAGTTACTGATGCCGATTGAAGCGCGTTGTTTCGCTTATACGTCCGGTGAAGATTTCAATCGCCCTTTAGTTCCATTGATGCATAAAATTTTATGCATTTACGATATCATTGCGTAGAAATTGGAACATATATTTCAATTAATTGAACAAAATTCCATATCTTTGTGTAAGGAATGTTTTTCATTTGTCTTTTGGAAAAGGGTAGAGAAAATGGATTTTTTTATCGATATTTTTCATCTCAGAGGTAAACAATACTGAAAATTTTGTATTAGTGCTGTTCATGTCTGACAAATGAAAGCTGATAGTAAAAGTGATAATATGAAAGCTACTGTGGCATGAGTGAAGCAGAATAATTCCATGCATCTTGGTCAGCTCTTATCAATTGCTATGAAAACAATTATTCATAGGATCTTTGCGTTGCACAATTGGCTCAGAGAGGAAAGTAAGACCAAGCTACCTCAATTTTCATCTTGTCTAATTGCCTCATTCCTTCTGCTGAAAGCAATGGTGGAGAGGTCGAGGTATTAACCAGTCTGAACAAATTATAGGATCATGGAAAACAGAATTATATGTATACCTATGCTAAATGCTTAAGATTTATCGGAGGAAAAAATGGAACAAAAGGAGCTTAAAAATAAAAAGTTATCGTACGTGTAAATAATGATGAACACTGGTTGCAGAAAATGGTTAAAGATATTAGCAATAACATAAACTATCTGAGGCCTTAAAAATTTATGTTAGGACGTATATTTGAAAATGGAGCATGTTTTCCTTCATCCTCACCTTCATATCACTACGGCCAAAAATGACTATGAGTTGATCAACCGGTGCAAATGTTTGACCTGTCTTCACCAGTTTATGACTGAAATTTATTACTTATAAAAGTGGCGTGAAGTTTCAAATTCTTAACAAAAGAATGCAGAATGTGATAATCGATGGAATGCGAGAGCCAGGAATAATTTTCACGGATAGCGCGAATTTCCACATTGAAAGAAAATCGAATTGAAAATGATTCATTGGGCCAAATAACAAAACCTTTCTTCCTTAAGGAGTAATGAAAACTTGGTTCCCATGTGGAGAAAATTAAAAATTGTAAGGAGTGAATGGAAGTCAAATCCGAATATACTCTCATCTTTTTTCTTCCCCATTTATCTAATTTCCTGAATTTCAACATTACCCCTTACTGTGAAGCACCTCTTCCTTTCTCGTGTTTATTACGCCTGAAGATGACAATAAGTTAAAGATATAGGTTTATTAAAGTGCCTTCATGGGGAACTGCATTCTTTTTCTGTGAGCATACTATTCCCTTTGCCATAAAGCCTGACACTTATATCCTTGGCTAGTTCAACCGGTAACAGAGACGACTTCTTAAAGAACACAGTAGCAGATGGAGCCATATTAATTGTATATTGAATTATTAAATGAAATCCTCCAACGAAAATTTGTAAACTTCTGCAGCTACTTAACAATGACTAAAGTAAATCGTAGTTAATGAAGTAAATGAAATTTTATTCGTTGATAATGCTTCACCTGANATTTAACGAATATATTTACAGTAATAATAACTGGCCCCATCATTTTTTAAATATGAATTGGGAGAAAAAGTAAAGAATTACAGATGCAATATATTGATACGCGACGGGAAACGAATGGTACGCATGCTTGATTTTAGATGAAAAAATTAAGGAGAAAAAGTCTGTTGAATCAGGGAATCGAACCCGGGTCTCCCACTTTTTTGTAAGTTGCTCTAACCCAGCTGAGCAATCACGACATATTTTTGAGAATATGAGGGGGAGATACTTAAGTCGAAGCAGCTTATTTGGTAACCGCCCGGAAAATGGGAGATCCGGGTTCGAGTCTCGGCTACGGCAGACTTTTTCTCCTCCATTTCTTCATCTAGCAATATACTGTTGCATCAGAGCGGCCCCGTTGTCTTTTTCACCTATTCATTCTCTATTCACTACATTTACCGTCCTATTTTCACTTACTTTTACTATCTTATCCTTCTTACTTTCACTTTCCCTACCCTTCCACTTTCTTCTCGACCTTCTTCCTCTTCACTTTCATTCTCTCCTCTTCCCATACTCATCGTTTACTTCACCGATCCCTCCCATACTGTCATTTGGACGCCCTCTCATCCTAAGTCTCTTTCCTCACCCACTAACCTTCAAAAATTTCGCCCTCCGCTTACCGGTCGCATTCGCCCAAAACTTCCCTTTCTCCTCTCCACTATCTCTTGAGGATAATTCCACTCACAGCCGTCAATCTTCCAGAGGTCCTCGCCTCGTTAATTCTCTTCCTACTCCTCGCACGCCAAGGCTTTCTCCCCTCTCTTCAAACCTCTCTTGAAATCTCTCTTGACAATACCCTCTGACGCCAGCCCTCCCACCCCATTCCACTTTCTCTTGAGTCCCTATCTCTCTCCAATTTATGTATGAACACCTCTCTGGCTCTTTTGTTACATTTATTTCACTTTCTTTAAATTCTGGCAGAGAGTGAACTGGCTAAAAAGATTTTTTTTAGATGATCCTCCCCAAAGGACAGAATGTAAACTATTCCCGGCCCTAATGATACGTATCAAAATTAGTTAGGCACATCCTAATTGAATAGAGGATCAAATTATATGAGTAGCTCCATAAGACTCTTTCATCTATTTAGATTGCAATTTTCACTTTAATTACAAACTATCATAAAATTACATCGCAAGTTTTTAATAATAATTTGAAAAATTGATTAAATATTTCAGAGAAAATTTGTTGATAAATAGTATTAAATACATGTAATAAATTCAACCGACTGGCAGAGAATCTTTGTTTATTCCATGACGGTAGGAAAAATAAAAATAGCAACCACTTTTCTCAGAAAACAATGTCCTATTTAATATAAAAACGCTGAAAAATACAAAAAGCCAAAAACTTAGAATAGCACTACTTGTTGGAATGAATAATTTCATCCCATATGTGGGGGTGATCATGATGATACTTATGCGTCGAAACTAGTCATGCTATTCTGTTTATGGCTTTTGGTATTTTGCAGCGTTTTTATATTAAATAGGATCTAGTTTCCTTAGAAAAGTGGTTCCTATTTTTATTTTCCCTAAAATGCTTGTGTTCAAGTAATACCTTACAATAACACACAATATACTACTGAAATAGAAAAGACCAATCTCCGTAATGTATAATGTACAGACACATATAATATGTATCAGCGCTACGTTTCCTCGCGCCAACTTTAGTCATTTCTATCACAAATTACCATATTTGTGCACATACCTCAAATCCCCAAAATTACACTCAGCTTTTGTAATGGAGCGTTAATGATGAACCGAAATATCACACAATTCTCATTAAGAAAAGAAAAACGGCAAAAAATATGTATAAATTAATGAAAAGTAAGCAAGTAAAAAATATAACTACCTGGTAACTTTAAGTTAAGAGCTAGATGTAAGGGTCTCCATTTATAGAATGACGGTGTTATGCAATGCAATAAAATGTTTAATTCGATTAAACCAAATCGTTCACGAAACAAGAGAGAAGTATTATATCTAAATTTTCACTTATAATCATGGTAAAACTTCCGGTGAAGGTTCAAGTCACGGAAGAAATATAGTCCTGATATCTTTCATACGCTGCAGTTGAAATAAGATCAAACTAAAATGTAGAGAATAATGATGATTTAAACTACGCCATCATACTTTCATCAAGCAATCCAGATGGGTTTTCTGTTCTTCTGATGCAGACGCTTTGAAATCAGCTGCGATGGGTTTACAAAAGACTTGACGACAAAGGGGATCGTAAGAATAATGGAGCAAATGTAAAGTTGGAAATGAAAAAGCCCTCTTTTGAACGATTTTCACTCAGCTGTACTTCTTCGTTGATGAAAGTGGGCGGAATGTAACGAGAATCTTTGGAATGCGAATTCGAGATTTTGCAATGATTTTTGTTATTGCGGAATTTTATCAGCACACACAGGACCGGTATTTGTTCGCTGAAAAACATCAGATCGGATTTACATACCAATAATGAGATTGTGAATTAAGTTGTTGCTCAGCTGAATCTTTGAAAATCGATCTGTGATTTTGCAAGTGAAATTAATTAAAAATGAGTATTAAATAAATATTGGAGCAAATGTAGCAGGTAGCAATATTATTATTATTAATTATATTAATAAGACAACCACGTGATTGTTGAAAGTAACTCGGAAAATGAGAAGTCAACAATAAAGCGATTCGATGTCACTTCAGTACTACCCTACATCCGAAGCCGACATTAAGTAAATACATACACGTACATGACAATCACACTAACCCCTTCCGGGTTTAGGTGGCTAATAGGACCTTACATTCAATTTCCTATTCACTCTTCACCTCGCAAACCTTTTTCGATTCAGACATATCGCCTCACCTTCTTCTGCATTTCCATTCTGTACCTCAAACTACATACGCCCTTTTATTCAGAATCTCATCCACCGACAAGGTCAGCTTTTTATCAGACTTCCTCTCCCTTATGTACCGTTTATGAAGTCGTCGTACACCGAAATTATGCGAAGGTAAACGAATTTATTCGATACTTAAAATTTTATTTTCACTTCACGGGATAAAGTGCTGGAAAATAATTTTTTTTAATAAGGACTTTGAATGCATATCTATTTCAGAAAGCGAGGAAAATGCCTCACTGAATGCCTATAGGTTCCCAACCTATAACTTATAAATTAGAATAACTAAAAGCAAGTACATTTATAATTTCTAGTTCCATGCTATAGGTTAGGATAAAGGTAAAGAATGACAGCTCTGTGACCAAAAATGCTGGATTTTATTTAAAATCTTTACTACTTTAAATTTTATTTCTAACTCACTCCTGTTTTTGGAAAATTAAAAGGCGATTTTGCAGCTAGATTCCCAAATAAAGGGGAGAATGAGCATTTCCCGATTTTTGAAATTAATTTTCCCTGAAATGTGGCATAAAAAGTGCTTACTTTACATGAGAGACTTAATTTGAATTTGAAATATAATGAACCTCATTATGAAGCGTACCCGCCCAGCTACATATATGGAACAAAATTATTCAAACCTACTAGCAGAGAGAACAAAAATGTTAAGTTTTAATAATTATTAGTTGATATTCATGATAAGCACACAATTTTCAACTAAAAAGGCACTCAATAACTTTCAATTTATTTGTAGAATGATTCATTTCCGCAGAGGGGTTCTATACTGATAATAAATGCATTCTGCTCTGTTGTGTATTTTTTTATAAATCAAAATTATTTTAGATTCATCTACAGTTACATCTATGTTGACAAAGGAGAGAAGTAAAGGAAATATATCGGTAATTAGAGTTAAGTTCTCCTGCGACTATTTTTCATTTATCTTTCGGCACAGGACATATTTGATCTTTTATTTAGTTTGTCTATCTGTATAACTTGATTCCACAGTAATTAACTTGTTCCTTTCACCAATATTAATGGGAAGAATTATTTTCATTAGTTTTGTACTTGTGTCATTCCTTTACATGGCTGCGATTATGTGATAGCTACTGAGATATGAATGATGCTCTTTTATGGTATTTACTCTTTATTCATCTCGGTTGCCTCCTATAAGTTGCTATGAAAAGTTCTAATCAATAGGTCATTGTGCTACACCCACTTGGACGTATTCCTCTCATAGCGTTCTAGTTCAATGAGGAAAGAGAGGGTTAATTACCTCATTCCTTCTTCAGACCTTTTCATAGATGTTGGTGGAAATTTTGAGGTTCAAACCGGCTTGCGGGTTGAGTACTGAATACAGGAATATGAATAATTAAATCGAGCGATACTGAAAAAGGGTCGCTAGATTTTTTCGAAGAAACTAACCGTAGTTAGGACAGACATGTGATTATTAAATATATGATAAACAGTAAATGCGCAAAAAAACTACCTAGATTTTCGTCCCTGATTTTCAAGATTCTCATATATCAGAAGTTTCTTAGTGGAAATATCTTAAAGAGAAAACTAATCAGTTCCGGAATAGGAAACAATAATTTTTAGATACTGATTATTTTAACTGATTCCCTTCAATACTTCCATTCACGAGTTTTATCTTATTTTTAATTTTCCGTCCTATTGCACTTTATTCTCTTGCACCGTGAATTTCCTGCGATACAACCAAATAATTTTAAACTTTCTCTTCTTGAGTTTTTAATGTAAAAATAATGGTGTACTTTCTTTTTCCTATAAGATGTGTGAGAAGGTGACTTTCTACCCACAAAATTGTTATCTTGTTTATAAAGTTAGTTCATTTTCGTAGCCTCTAAATTAGAATAAAAGATTCAAGCGTTATGGGAAAATTTCATAAAGAATAAGCCATACGATAGTTATCTGAACATTTGTTGATTTCTCTTGTAAACCTTTTCTCCGTTCAAATTCACCTTTTAAATGTCCTAAAACAACTATTAACTCCATATTATACCTATAATATCTGTCTCTGAGGTGCTATAAAAACGCTTTCGCATAAAATGGGTTTGAGGCGACGTCCTCCATTGATTGAGAAGTAGAAGCAATTCTTAAGGGTCGTAAGCTCGAAGTTGGATCAGTCTTTTATTTGATTTTACGAAACGTATGTACTTTTGAATGCATTTCATTATCAAGCATGGAATTCAACAAATATCGCCATACATATCAAAAAATTATTCAACAAATATCGCCGTATTCTCTTTAAAAAACATGTAGACTTGGAAGGCGTTATGATATGGAAAATCATAAATGGTGCATCGTGGATACCAGTGACGGAATTCAATTGAAGTATAAGTAGCGAATAGAAACGGAAAGAGTAAGAAAAGACAGTGAATTTGCAACAAATGTGGCGTGATAATGTCATTTATTGACGTATAATTTGTTTCAATGTGCGTCGAGGGGTAGAGCCAGCAAATAACACACCGCCATTAATTAGGTGAGGGGGCAACTCATCTAAAGGCCAGTACCGGGTAAAGAGTTTCATGCTACGTAGATTGTAGATTCTCTGTGATCAGATTTCCATAGATACTAAGTATCGTGAATTCCAGTTTAATTAACAAATCCAAATTTAACCGGGGTACTCAATGACCACCTTCAATATTTGTGTACCAAGATTGATGGAGGAAAAAAATTGTCAAAAACATTCCACTAAATTCCAAAGTTCCTTTCGTGTCGACCCGAGGTCATTGCTTCCTCATTCGAGTTTATCGAAGCGTTAATGCATCCATGGAGCAAAAAATGCGAACAACTCTATAACATAAACATGGGTTCGCATGAGCAATAGCGAGTGGCGGCTTTGGGATCTTGCGGCTGTCACAGAGGCGAAAGCGGGGGAGAGAAGAGGCGTCTTTGGCCAAGGAGAGGCAGTTGAACGCTTGGAAAACCTTGAAAAGCTTAACAAGATCTTCCATTACTCTTTGAAGCCATAAGTAAACTCAGAAATTTATTAACTCGAATTCTCGACTCATTAGTAAACTAATCTTCATCAAGATAATAACATATGTATGTTTACTTTAACCGCATCCTTTAGCTGCCAACCACCGTCTCTAATAATTTGATATAATCGAATCCCTTATATACAATGTTTAATAACTATAAGATTTAATTCTTGTGAAAAATACAAACTATATATCAAGTATTCAAGAACAAAAATTGATCCGTTTCTATGATTGATTTGATACCACGAATGGTAAATGAAGAATTTGGTACCATGGTAGCCGCGATAAAAAGAAAGCCGTGATAAAAAAGCTTAGCTACCATATGTTTAATAACCATCAAAATGAAAATGGTTACAATTTTTTTCTTATTAATAGCGCTTCATTTACTCTTATATAAAGAAATATACCTAAATGATTATGGTTTTCGTTATTTATTTTAAATTGGTCGTAGACTATGCTTATGACTTTACTACCTGACTCTAAATGTCTAAGTTCGGTAGAAAATCAAATTATAAATAATTGATCAATTTGAATTACCTCGGGGATTTAGCAAAGAATCGTTAAACATAAACATATTAATTGACATCGTTCTCTTTTCTTTGAGATATTTCTTTCTCTTTGCTATGTACAATATCATTCACCCGAGTGAATAAGAAAGAGAAACGGATTGAGGATCCTTATAGTGTTAGATTCCTATTCTTACTCGTCGACCCTTGCCTGCGATGATCGCTCCTTTTAAAACGAAGAGTCATTGTGGAAGATCACGGACTATTTCCCAGGTCCGGAACAAGGTTTGGGAAGAGCAATAAATTGCTCTTTTGGTATCGGGAGGACTGTTGGAGCATTTGGGAAGAACAGATGAGGATTTCATCAAAAAGAATGGAAGATTTTCAGCTCAGCCAGAAGTACTCATTCAATGTTTCATGTCGAGCGATTTTTCTCACATGAAGAGACATATTATTTATGGATAATAACACACGACATCGAGCCGGAACCGAACCGAAAACCGAAAAATACCGCTATGTTTCCTTGAGTGAAAACCTTATTCAAACCGAAAAATTAAAATCCTTTAACCTGAGCCCAAACTAGACACCACTTTTTTGTTCCGATTTCCGGTTCACGTTCTCATCGAGCATAAGAGTATTTATATCTAATCAACTCACGCAACGATGACTTGTAGCTAACTCACTAATTAGGATTTGAAGTTTAATGACTGAACGTATTATTTGATTTTTTGTTTTATCAATAATTTTACTCAGAAATTTTAAAATAAATCCTTTTTTAGGATCGTATATAAGCCATGCACATGGATTTATTTAACACCTTTACCTCAATCCTAGGGATTATTTTGTTGAAGCGAAAAAAATACGGTTTGATAGTTACTTCCGGAGCGATACTAAAGAGTTCTCTCAGACACGGAATGAAATAATTACAATTCGAAGCTCTGATAAGAAGTTAAGAGTATGTGAATTCTTCCTTAATGCATTAAGTTCGATGATATTTATCAACATGACACTAATACACTAGCTCATTACTCAAATGTGACATTATATGCCCTTTTTTTTGAGATAGTTGAGTTTCCGGGCCTCGCTTCCACATTTAGATTTTTTTTAATCAAATTAAATCAAATGATTTTATCACCGTTGCTTACATTTCGGTCACAATACAGTTTTATCCGTACCTTCGTCATCTACCATCAGATAATTTTATTCTATTTTTATTTTGATACCTCTATCGCTGTTTTCTTCGACATGAAGATTTTTCTCAAGTTTATTTTCTGAGTTAATAATGGATTGCATAGAGGTTTGCCAAATACAAACAACCAACGTCAACTTTTCATCAATCGAATATTGTAAATTGAAAGTATATCCAAAATAAAACATTGCCGGAATTCGTTGACCACACCATGACCGAAACCGTAACAATCAAGTATCGAACAAATTGAAATTAGGTGTTCCTACATACATCAAAAATCATACGAAGAATATCCGTTTTTCTGATACAAGATGCTCCATTTTCTACTATTTAAGCTATGTTCAGCCTGTAAAAAATTCAAAATTCGCCTTGTAGAAATTCCATCGCGATGACTCATCCGGGAATCAATTTCTCTTCTGCTCATAGTCAGCTAAACGATAGGAAAACAAACGAGACGAATCATTTCTCATCATTAACAGGTATTGAAGGGGTAGAATGTGGAAAACTGTTTTAATTGATTGCAGAATCTAAACTGAAAGACAGGTGCTCGCCTGAACGCACTTTGTTGGGTCGCTTTTACGTCCGTCCAACGATTGCGTTATCCATCCGAAAGTAATGGAGTTGAGCAAAACTACGGAAGAGCATTTTAAGGCCGCGAGATAAGTAACGCTTTTCCCAATTATCTCCTTCCATCTTAATGAATATTCTAACGAAGAACACCTTGACGTCAATGTGCTCCAATCAATATTTCCCATCTGCACTTTGCCTTTCTCCCAGTGTCCACACCCTTCTCGATCATCTTCTCATTAGAATATTCCCCATGGAAGAAGCAAAAGGAAGCCTAGAAAAAGAGTTAGCAGGCAGTAACCTTTCAAAGCTATTCTTTGAGAAATTTAAATATCTGATGCGATAACGATCTCATAATATTAATTTAGTCACTACCAACTATCGGAAAACATCCACTTTACTTCGCGCTGGGTAGTTAATTTTTTCATTCTGTTATTCTTTCCATCATAACCCGGTTATTTCTCTCATGAAAGATTAAAGTCAATTATCGGAAGCAGAGAACCACTCCATGCGAATAATAAGATGCGAAACTGACAATTGATAGTATCGGTCTTAACCTGATGATATAATATCCCGTCTTGAAGAGTAAAGGATTTTATGTATACAGATGTCACAAAGACATGATACAAACGGCCAAGGTTTCAATGCCAAAATGTCATCTTCAGGTGCTGAGGAATACAGAATGTGGATATTTTTTTTTTTGTTTCATGAATGCGATACATCCAGGTTAGATGGAAGAAGAGACTTTTTTGTCACAACCTTAATAAAGACCTTATAAACCTTATTCAAGCCTTGTCTGCGCCTGTAATATTTGTAGAGCTGTTTTCGTTGCATTTACATTTGCTTCAACAAGCCATTTTATCTGAGATGATTTTATTTATTGACATACATACTTTCGGCAATTCATTTAAATGTTTATGAGTGAATCAATCAATTTATAGGAATCAAAAACCGCCATTATTTATGACAATGACATTTAGACCAATACTATGAACGGAATTCACCTTACGACTTTTATTGTTGCACTACGCTACACAATACAATGATAAACGTCTTTCAGAATTCAATTCTATGGGAAATATCTGGCTTACACCTCAACAATAGCAGTAGTTTTGGCAGCGATTACGTGTAGCATAATTGCTGCCAAAACTGTAGAATCCTCATGCATTTGAATCCAAAATGCATGAGGAAAATTTATGAAAACTAAACATGAGATTAATCCACAAAATACAGAAATAAGTTAAATAAAGGAAAGAGTAACTTTCGTTGGCCGGTTTCCTCTATGATTTTGAATTTCGTAAACCGAGTTCTCCAGAGAGAAATAAAATCGAAAATAAGGACAAAGGTAGAGAGTTTTCAAGCAAATTAGCTTACTTTTTGGAGAATTTTTTTGTCAAAGGTTTTATCAATTATTTTCTGAGCGTGACGGACCATTGTATTTTAATCAACTTGAGCGGTTAACAAAAAAATTAATGTCAGGGTAACAAATCACATCGTACTCTTTGTATACAGCATATTTTCCATATCATATCGTTTAAACGCCTATATTATCATTACAGGTTGTCGCGGAGAGAATAAGAAATTTTTCCATTAGTTGCAGTATCGATTATTTTAAATTAAAATCGTTCGTCTGTGTACAGAATATTTTCCTAACGAATGTATATTTTTGCGGAGAGCAAATAATTTGCAAGCTATGAATTTTGATGAGTTTATACGAATAGCAATAGAAACGANTAAGCGAGCGAGTGGAGACGAGTCGAATTTCAGCGTCTTCGAAAGCAATTATCCTCCGCTTCAGATAACCTCAATGGCCGCTAAAACCGAGTCTTCTCGGAATCCTCGGGAGCTAAGCCGCAAAACCAAAACTCCTTCGATCGCCTCGCTACATTACTTCCTCCGCATTCTCACCGTATCATCTCCCATCTCACGCCCCGGCACTTTCTCTCTCCGCCAAAAGCGATGAACCCTCTTAAGATAAAATTATAGTTAGTATCCATGCTAATTCATCATATCATAGGAGATTCATTAAAATCTTCTCTCTAACTCTAAGAAAATATTACAATACCTGGGCCCAAAGTGAACATTAGTTGAAGTCCATTTTAAGTATACTTTATAATACTGGGCTTTAATCTTTCAAAATCATACCTAAATAAATTAAGCGAGATTGGTCTGATTTAATTTAATTTTCTCTAAATAACACCAAAAGATGATTATAGTCTCTGACAGAGAAAAAATACCTTTACAATATACGCTCGGATAAAAGTTAGGTGAGACAGAAAAGAGTATAAAGTGAAAATGGGTGAGAAAAACATTTTCTCTTTTAGGTTATTAAAGTTTAAACGACGTCACAAAGATTAATCTATAAAACAGACCAACATTTTCCACTCATTAGGACCGATGTATGGACAAACACAGACAAAATAGATGTTACTTAGCATCTAGTCCTGAAACTGCTGGAAAGAATCGTTCTTCTTCGATTGGCCAAAACAAGTTATATAAAAAAGAACTACATCAATTGAGAATTAGAAAATCTATTCTACATTAAATGCTGAAAAATACACAAAATTCTAACACCGCGCCCTAATCATTAAGTAAATTGTCTGATAATATGAAAATCATGACGGAAATGTTTTAAAATAAGGTGTATGCGTCATTATTCTTTTGTAATACCAGTAAGAATTGTATTTTCAGAGCAAAATAGCAAGGACCCACCGAGATTTGAACTTGGATCGCTGGATTCAAAGTCCAGAGTGCTAAACATTACACCATGGAATCAGCACATACACGTAAAATTATCCCTCTTCTTATCCACAAAGGGAAGCTCACGAAGTCTTTTTCATGTTTTTCCTTGTACTTGTATTTCTAAGCCCAACATATTAACATATTTCAGCCTCTTGTATTGTAATATTTTACGAACGTGAAATATTACTCGTTCAAGACTCAAAACGTACGAATTTTACTCGTAACGTCCAACAAGAGGGTATTATCTCTGGATTCATAGAGCGAATTTAAGGTAAATTTCAGGCATTTCTTTTTTCGAGTCCCATCCTTTGTGAATATGAATTTGACAACGTTCACAAATATACTTTAGATTTTTAATAAATCGTGAGGTCTTTTCGCGTAACCTACCGTAGTCTTCCATCGCATCTATCGGTTACTGGATCCCACACACTAAAAATGGTGTCTAGCTAAGGGAAAATAGAAACATTCTCGGAATTTTTTTTTAACGGACGATTTGCTTGTTGGTGCCAAGTTTCTGAAGTTTGTCCATAAGGTTTGCACAAATTCATCTTCCGGTAATGGTAATTTGGGTTTATGGGAACAATAATTATTTGCTGGGGCCTCCGGATAGCCTTATGGGTAACGCTTCCGACTCTAGTGGAAGTGGTTCTTGGTTCGATTCCCGGTGCGAGCTCATGTTCGAAATGGCCTTATCTGTCGAAGCAGTTTTAAAACTACTACTAAATTATTGCCTGCAAAAGTTCTGGGGTGCTCCAACTAAAGCTTTTAATCCAAGAGAAGTTACGCTCAAAGACGCTTTACCCAAGAGACAGTTCGCACAAGGAGATTTAATCAAACAACCTCCTCCCAGAGGAAGAGTAACTACTATATACCTTTGAGGTTTCGAACCCAGGATCTGCGACCATTTTGTGCGACCATTACTTCTTATTAAATTTGACAAAGAAAACCGTTTGAAACGATACAAATAATCAACTTCACGTGTATTTCTTGCGGAAGTTAGGGACATCGAATAGATAAATATATAAATGTGTACTTGAAAATGATAAATAGATGAATTAGTGTGCAAAAATAGTTAACCACCTCCCCAAAGAAGTGATTTAACCATAGCACCTCCAGATTAGACTTTCTGGCTTTGGAGGAACTGACTAATTTTTCTACACCATCGAAGAATGGTTTGCTAAGATTTTTTGTATATGCAGAAGATTCCCGGTTAACCAAGATTCCGTTTTATCCGATGTATATACATATTTGTTTGCTTCGTTTTTTTCACACACACACGCATATACCGGCACACCGCTCAAATAACTTTAGCTGTAGCTGAACCATGCCAGTTCATGGTGCACTTAAAGCTGTGCATTACTGCATAAAAAGCCTGCATAATTATTTGGAGATAATCGGAGAAAAGAAGTGACAAACGCATCTGGACGCATACATTATGAAGGAAAAGAAAAATATTTCATTTAAAATTTTTTTCATGTAAAACTGTTTTTATAATAGTAAATGCACGGCAAACTACGGAAAGGCATGAAAATAGCGTGTTTAATTCATAATTTAGGCACGCTCGCACGTATTATCCGAGTTTTCGATTGTCCGAGGTGATCTTGGCCCATATTAACACGGATAATCGAGATTCCACTGTACAATTCTGTGAGATATTTTTTATAAATAGTCTTATTCAATCTACTCTGAATGTTAACTCAATTTAATGACTGTTTTAACAGTAAATATGTACAGTGAATTTTTTAAATTACTTATTCTTCCGAGTATTTACCAGGTTCGGAAATAACATGACATTAACATTCAGTACTATATGAAAATAAGGTTTTAATTTATTATAAAAAGACTGTAGGCTTTCAGCCTTTTAAAGTCTTCTGCGAGCGCAAACAATTCGAAATAAGCGAGCGAGTGGAGACGAGTCGAATTTCAGCGTCTTCGAAAGCAATTATCCTCCGCTTCAGATAACCTCAATGGCCGCTAAAACCGAGTCTTCTCGGAATCCTCGGGAGCTAAGCCGCAAAACCAAAACTCCTTCGATCGCCTCGCTACATTACTTCCTCCGCATTCTCACCGTATCATCTCCCATCTCACGCCCCGACACTTTCTCTCTCCGCCAAAAGCGATGAACCCTCTTCTACTACATTTACTCCTTGCAAGGTTTCGACGAAAGGGGGTGATCCATTAAAACTCTGTTCCCTCCACTCTCCACCTCTCCTCCATTTCGAGCAAAATCGCTCCATTCCTTGTCGTCATGAAAGGTTGATGTTTCGGTATCTTCTTACAGCGATCACTTGCAATGCTCTCAAAACGCTTCATCATTTTTCTAGTTTATTCTATCTTTGGATTAGAGCTTTCGAATTGCCACTTATATTCTTGTATAGATCTCATAAAGAATTCGCAATGTTTAACGGTACATAACTAGTAAGTTGACCTATACACGTGAGAGGTTATTTGTAGCATTAATTAATTAATTTTATTTTGACACAAAAAACAAGACTGGGAAACGAAACCATTGAAATACAAGCATTTGTTTGAGGGAGTAGACGAAAGACCGCATTGAACGCCCGGAAAGGCCGCATAAAGCTGCAGGTTCCACAGGAGGGATCATGATTGATCTCATCTTCCATAAAGACAAAGTGGATTAATGCCTTCAAATATCAGTATTTCTGTTTCAATTTATCTTTTTAAGAAAGTTTTACATACAAAAGACCTCAGAGGTAATCCTCGAATTCTCCCACTTCTCTATTATCGCAAAGATCTTCAGATAATCAGACCGCTATTTAAAGTAACACCGATTTACGGAAAGTCTGCATTAATTAGTTGTCACAATTAATTATGAAAAGACCTTGATCTCAATGTATTTCTGAGGCAGCATATGTTTTGAAACCCCTTCGCGTCCTTCTGCTCCACTTGGTCTCTCTTCAGTCCCTTTTCGCTCCCTGTTTTCCCTCCCTTATCTTCCTCTTACCCTCCCAGTTATTCAGGCGCCTTCACGCCAGAAGGTGAAGGTACGGCTCCGCCCCCTTCGAAATAACCCTCCCCCACCAATTTTCCCCGATTCACACCCGTCTGCCACTCTTACCTCTATCTCCCTCTTCCCTATCCCATCTCGTTTATTATTCAAATGGAGCCCGCCCGCCATTTTGAGAAGTGTAACGAGCCGGGTGGACGTGCAGATACATCTCACTGGAAACTTCAATACCTTCCAACCATCAACGCCTATCCAAGCCAGCCCTTCTGAATGGCCCTCCCTCCCTCTCTGTATGCATATCCCTCCCCCAGCCCTCCATCCACACTCTTTCCTCCTCTGAGTTTCCAATACTAATCTCCGCGCCATCGACCTCCTCCACAATCCTTCCCCTCCCGCATTCGTCCCTCACTCCAATTTCCCCACACCCGATACCTCAGACGTTGATAAATCCCAGTGTGACACTTTGTCTATCGTCAGAATCTCCCCCAATCTCGAAACCAAATTCAACTGAGGGAGGCGTATTCACTGCCTCATCGCCTCTTTCGAGGATGTCGTCACTCTTCAACTTCCTTTCTCTCCCTAAACATTATATCTCCATTAAATGCAATGAATTTACCTAGCTGCTCGTTCCCCAAGATACTCATGAATTCTCATCTCATTTTTCGAAAAAGGAAATTCTCATAAGACATAGCTTTGGAATAAAGTGGCGCTTTGCATGATGATAAGAGAAATTGAGCATAGGAAAAGATAAAATAAATGTTTAATATATGTAATCAATATGAGTTGAACTGACTTCGTGGGACGCCATTTAATAAATGAAACCTGGGCTTGAATATTCGATTCGAAGTTCAGTTTTCATATATTTCTTCATTTTCTCCAATTTACACAAAAAAACACAAATACTCTTACACGCATAACATAACCTACTGCTTGATTTAACAGAGACCATTTATTATAGTTTATTATTAGAGATTGTCATAGGAGTATATTATTAGAGGTTATTATTTAAGATTATTATTAGACGTTATTATTAGAGTTATTAAATTAGTATTATCAAAGTTTATTATTACCGTTTAAAATACCATTTATTACCAGTTATTACCATCTAAAATAAAAATTAATCATTGATGCATGAATTATGAAAGTTTGGCCACCCCTGACGCTATATTTTTCGGAAAGGGAAAATCAAACTAACTACAGCGGTGTGTGCATAAATGCCACGGAAATAATTACATTTTGCAACGACCTCTATGTAACAAATGTCCCATGAAAGTTTGCCTTAAATTCGCTAAGTGAATTCAGAGCTAATACGCTCTTGCGAGACGTTGAAATACTACGCGACCACGATAGGACTAAGCAATGGACCGCAATGCAAGAGACTGAGAGTATATTGGAAATATAAAATACATGGAAAAGACATTAAACGAGTTCCTGAGCCTCCGTTAGTGGGTATGCATTGGTAAAATAAGAGAAATTTTAATTTTTCTTATACCAAAAATTTACTATAATATATAGAACGTCCCATGGTGTAATGGTTAGCACTCTGGACTCTGAATCCAACGATCCGAGTTCAAATCTCGGTGGGACCTTCGAATTTTGCTGCCGCCACATATTTCTGAAAATATTTGCCTAAAAGTGTATCATTTTACAGGAGTTTTGAAGTCATCAATTCCGTTAAATAGATATTTATTCATCAATTTTTAAAACTTCTCAACGATTGAATGCAATGAGTCCTTCAGTTTGAAGATGGAAGACATACTACTTCAAATATATGACGGTATTTGTATATTTTTTTGACTGTACCTTCTGGAATACATTTCGTCTTTGTTTAATTCATTTAAGCTATTCCATGTGAAGGAAATTATATTTTCTTTTACAGGCTTCAGATTTCCTTAGAATAAAAACCATTTCAATATGTTATTCAATTATTGGAGTAAAATAAACCGGTCCCATGGTGTAATGGTTAGCACTCTGGACTTTGAATCCAGCGATCCGAGTTCAAATCTCGGTTGGACCTAAATTATTTTGAAATATTTATTTCGAGAAATGTTCTCTCTTCCATGAAATTTGCAAAAAACTTCACAAAGACTTCGCAGCAAGTCTATACCAATAAGTTGTGAATTTTGTTGCGCAGTAAAATCTTCATATATGTGACGTTAATGCACCGTAACATCTAATAAATGAAATTTAATAATATTTCAACTGTTGTACAAAGGATGTTCAAATAGCCTCGAAATCACGCTTTAACACTTCGGAGGTAATTTCATATTGAAATAAAACGGAGCGATATTTTTGCGAAGCATTATTAGTGAAGCATCTTACAATGAAAAATTGCGACAAATTCACGCGCACGAAATTTACCAGGATGATGAGCCATTGAGCAGTCGAAGAGATAAATTTAGCATGCATCCGATGATTTTCACCTTAATCCATGTCAAAAATAAATAATTCCTAGCGAAGCAGGTGTTCCACCAAAGGTAAAATCAGTAATCACAGTATTTGTGCACGAACGAACTTAATGTAAGATAACCAATGATAATTATATTCAACTATTTTATATCTTGTCCCCCCTCCCAATAAACATCACTCGAAGATTAAGATTCATTCTATTGTTCTCAGTCAGATATAGTACCACTATACTACTGCTTGGAAAATAGACAGCTACTCCTGCATTAAGATTGTTCATAACGGTCTACATTTTTGGAACCACATGCGATATTCTGCGTTCTTATCATTCCAATATGTGATTTACTTCCAGCTACCCCCAAGTGGAAGACTATAGAACTGTTTTTTATGCTCTTCTTTTCTTTGCTATTTGTATTTAACTCGTATATAATTCAAATTGATTCCACACAATTACCACACTTCGAGGTGTATAATGTTAAAAATTTTAAGCGTTGCAAACTCTTCTGATATTTTCCCCTTAATTTGAAAAGATCCAACAGCCCTTCAGGCTATTTTATTATCCTAGACAACCCAACAATTATCGTAAAACTTTAGAAGATAAAAACGTGTAACAGAAAATAAAATCATTGTAGTAGACCACATATTGGAAATAGATCAATACTGTCAAAATTTCAATGAAAATGCGAAGGACTCCTTAACTCTGTGGAACGCTTCCAATGAACTCCTCTCACTTTACTGCAGAATATCATATCCCGATATCCCGGGCATAGGAGCTCCCTCTAAAGGTGATCCATATTTCCCGAAGGCTCCCATTTTGCTTCCAAATGTCCGAAGGGCCCCAAAAGAACACCCAACTGCCACCCCATCCCCACTCCCTCCTGCAACCCTCCTTCAAAGTGTCACTCCGAATTTCGAGCTCTCAAAGGCACAATGTTCCACCACCACGCCCCCTCCAAAGGAACACCAACTATAGTCCCCCCGGCCATCTTCCTCCCCCCCTCGCTACAATAGCTGTCTCCTCGAACGGCCGTGTAGTCTAAAATAACTCAGACGCGCTAACACTTTCTAGCTCGTAAGCGCTCACAACCTCCCGTGATCTTTTTCCAGTAAGTTGCCAAAGCCTTCGAAAATGGAGAGAATTCGGAAGATAGTGCATCTTGTCCCTCGACTTCTCGGAGTATTCTCACGCCTGTACACAAGAGAACTTGATTACGATGGACCATCACAAGTCACGGGAGCAGTTATAGTTTTTAACCAGTCCTCCACCCTTCCCAAAGTTTGGTAAATAAACGACACAGAATCAGGATTAACTTTGTGGTAATTCTTAATATTCAAAGAATCAAAACACTCCATAGAGAGTATAAACTACTTTTTACTAGACCACAGAGAAGAATTCTCTGTGGTCTAGTAAAAATAGTTTATACTCTCTATGGAGTGTTTTGATTCTTTGGTAAATAAATTTAAATCTTGATAAATTTTCTTCACGTATAATACAAGAACAATTTATTCAATATCTTTCGCGTTTTAAGGTGCAATTGTCAGGACGACTAGTTACTTCAGGTGTTTCCTTCCGTGGAGCATCGGAGAAGCTAATAGACGAGAAATAGATAGGGTCGTGGGTAATAATGCACAGTCTGCTTCACGCCACTGGTGTCTTGCAGGGTGAATACGTAATTCTTATATTCTTACATTCTTGTATTTTATTAGAGATATTTTTTTTTTTCAGTGTCGGATGCATATAAAATTTTCTTCGACCTTTTCTCCAAGTATTTATAAAATTTTCTTCGATATTTGTTGGTTTCAAATACATATTTTAAAAGTTATGGTCATGTGAATAATGAAGAGTTATAAAGTAAGAAAGGTCCCACTGAGATTTGAACTCGGATCGCTGGATTCAAAGTCCAGAGTACTAATCATTACACCATGGGACCTACATTTTTAAATAGATCAAAACAGAATACATCGTCACTTTTTCACATAAAGATAATCCTAAGTCCAACGCCGAGTGCAATGAAATTAATTCTGAAGAACTTTCCTCAAACTGTCGTCAAATCTGTTATAAGTAAATCAGACGAAGCATAACTTTGGATATCATATGTTCTCCTCTGATTTACGATAATGCGTTTTAAAATGCATATCTATGATGGACCCGATTTTTGGAAGTTCTAAAAAGATAAAAAGGTGCGTCTTAGATTCAAGAATGTACTATTTATTTATTATTTCTTCTAACTTAATTTATGTGTTATTTCTTCTAATTAATTTTGAAGATCTGGTAAAATTATTTCTTGTAAGAATATCTATCACTTTCCTCTCCTGGGAAACGATTGTCTTTGCGATAAAATCAGCAACATCTTCAGATATGCCGCTTTAATGCGTGATGAGCAAAATCATGAGCTATCTCATTTGCTGATATTTTTGACTAGATAACGATTAAACAATCTCCACACCGATCGTTAATACTCCCCTGTTGTTAAGGAAACAATGAAAATGAAGACATTTTAATCACCAGTATTGAGAGCGTTCATACTTTACTACTCCATTAAAAAAAGGACGCCCCATTGAGGTATATGCAGCACTTGCTCGTGTTTATACCAACCTGTCCTGTTTATTTCAACTTTTTGGTTAGATTTGGTTAAATTTGGTTATCTGGATATATTCTGCAAAGTATTGACACCTTCACTTTTTCAAGTTCTCCCTCCGAGATCATTTCATCGCATCTATGCGGATCCACCCTTCTTTTAGGTTCCGCAGACATGCAGTAATACTTCAAACACCTTTCAACCCTCCTCTTAACCAACAAAGACCTTCCCCCATTCGATGCATTCAAACCTTAAGGGAAAGGGCACTCGATACGGGATAGTCCTCCGTGGGCAGGAAGCAGTAGCATCGCCAAAAGTACCCTTCGGCGTCGATATGCCGTAGAGACCTTTTGATTGGCATCGTTCAAGAAGGGAGAGAAAAAAGAAGAGAGCCGAATCGAACGGTTGAGCGTACGCTAGTTTCAGTTGCGCTCGCTACCTTTTAAAATAGGGATGAGAGAGGGTGGAGCGATGTCTCAGGCTATTAATATTCAGAAGTTAAGAGGAAGCTAGAAATCTGTTTGTGTGGGGAAATCAAATTGGTAGCCATGTACTCTTGGTCTTAGTAGAAATATGCTAAGATAATTAGATTTAGTTCCCACTAGTTAGTCGAAATGTTGAATTATTGAAGGCTATGGACTCGACGCAAGAAATTGAAGCTATTATCGGCTTCATAACTTTCACGCATATGTAAGCAGAAATGAATAGCCAAAATGACCGGAAAATTAAGTAAATGGTTATATTACGATGCGAAGGTCTCTCTAAAGATTCAAAACCAGTTTAGGTAGTCATCACATTTTATTATATACGAATGGTGCTAAATACAAGAGAGTAGAAAAATGTAATCAAAATATCGAAGGAATAGATTTTTTTAAACAGCATCACCAACTTCTAATAACAACCTTTTATAAACTGAGCCAATTATGAAATAAAATGCGTTAACATTTCTTAGAGTTCTGAAATATTGTAAAAAATAATAAAAAATTGCTTCATCTCACAACAAAGACTATCTACTGGTAATATATATGTTTATGGAATACATATAAACTTCACTAATGTTCCTCTAATAAATGTGTGAGAAAAACTGTAGTTTCTTGTATGAACAGGTGAACATTTAGAGAAAAGTCCTCTACCTAATAGTGTACGCCAAGGCGAAAAAAAAATTGGAAATGGTAATACTTCATCCTACTCCTAGTAAATCACCCCTTCTTCACATTTTAGAGGAATTCTAAAATTACAGCACTCTTAAGCTCTGAAAAGGTAGCTTAACGGCGTGGGCGTGTGTCCGGTTCATTGAAGAACAGCACCAACAGAGATTACCGTATTTTCAACCTCTTAATATTTGTGAATGACATTTCCTCCCTTTCCCTACCCAAACTCGTTTCCCTTAAAGTTTTGACCGTCCACTTCTAGGAAATACTCGAAAGCAGGTAGAGCGGTTAGTATAACAACGGCAAGAAACCTTTACCTTGCTGTTAAACATCATTCATATGAACATAGAGGAAAAATCTGGGACCTTAATCACCGTTGAAAAAAGTGAGAGAATATCTGAAGAAAGTCATCAATATGCAGCTAAGAAAAATTAATGAAGGGTAAAAATAACCTTCTGTTTAACCATAATCGCCCGTTTAGATCACTAAAAAGAATCTATCTCTGTTAGTTTTCTTAGGGTATTCTGATTTTTATTGGATAAAGTATTACATACTTATTAACAATAAAATGGAAGCATAAAAATATTAAACCGATTTTTATTACATCTGCTTAAGCTTTGATTCATGAAGGAAAAGTCTATGTAAAACTTTCCTAGGAAATTTCATTTCTAGAATGGTCGTGAATTCAGTAATATTTAATTTCATCTATAAATTACGAACGATACGCTTTTTATCGTACATTAGCCATTTAGTTTATTCTATAGTATTCTAGGAATAATTTATTTTTGCTATTCATGAATCCTTTCTACAAACCCATTTTTTAATTAATACATTAATTTCGGAGTTATTTCAGCATCATATTTAAAGCATGAATGAAGCAAGATTCAATTGATGTTATTCTTTATCTCAGAGCAAATCATCAATAGGTTTGTTAATGTTATTCTGTTGTATCACTATTTTGTAGACATTCGTATTGTACTCAGAGTGTCAGCTTACATAAAGCTATTATGTGAATTTGTCTTTCAGGGAGTTGCATAGGAGTCGGAGATAGAATTGACTGTTAAAAAACAATGGGGTCGGAGGCTGAAGCTGAGCCACAGCTCTAATAAATACATAACCTTTTTCATTTTTTAGGAAATTTTTCGAAGAATGTTATATTTTGGAAAAATTTTTAGGTCACACATATTCCTAGGTCTTTAGGTTTTATTATAAAAGAAAATATGACTGCGAATATTTAACCACAAAACTTTTAAATCATGCATGTAAGTATAAATTCTTCGTTAATGCCCAAAAAGCCTGATTACAACCAAATTGGTCTTTTCACGACTTTCCGGGTAATACAATGATTAAATTCTCATATTAGATACATGAGCTTTAATATTTTTCGATACTGGGCACCGTTTGATTTTATTGTCGTGTCCAAGCAAATGGAGAAGTATAATGCTTCTTCAAGATCAACTAGAAACAATCAGTGACCAACAGAAATTACGAACAATACACGCAATCAAATTTTACTCAAGAGAAGATAGATTGAGGACAAACTGAAAATAAGCTACAAGAAACTTACTGTTTCATGCAAAAATTTGCTTGATTTTAACTGCGATTGAGTTACATGATTTAGTTTTAGATTTTAAATAAGAACACGTTTCTTGCTAGGATGACAACTTGTTACCAACGGATTACTATGCATTTTACTCAACATACATGGCAAGGTGCAAATTTTCAGAAACAAACCACTCAATATGATCATAACACTTTACTGGAGTAATCAAAGCTCGTAAATTAAGCTGGAAGATCCTCTATATTATGTTTTGGTGATTAAAAAAGATTGAAAAGCATAAATACATATCAACTCGATTCTGGATTTAAATTGTGACTTAAAATTGATTTCTATAACACAAATATATTTCGGTGATCTTCTTAATTCGCAATATACTTTAATCAAGATGAAATTTTTGCCCTTTTGAACTTTTTGAACTTTTGCCCAGGCGCTTTCAAGGTATATACGACTCTTTCGCGACATAAGAAAAAATTGAGGCATTTTTAACGATATTTTGATAAAAACATCCATCTAGATATCTATCTCCAAGCGTTTTAAGGATACTGAAGAACGAATGGAAAAATTGTACGCATAACTTAATAAGAAATTCTCTGGTAGACAGTATACTCTCGTAATACAGTGGCTTCATTCATTAATATTCACATACAGCTGCAATTTTTTCTTGGTGCGATCTAATTTTGTCCTTGTTTACTTTCTTCCAAAACCGAATTTCACAAAATACATAATCGATCATCTTCTGAAAACCTGTAATTTAAGGCGTCAACGAAAATTCGACGAAATTTCAAACACTCTCCGATGTATTAGATAAAAAAGTGCTCTCGCCGAGTTAAACACACATTTCGACCTGCTTAAGCAGCAGCGCGGTGAGCCTCCCCCCCATTAACACAACCGCTTTCGTGACAACTATCACGACATGGATCGCTCCTTCTCTAACTTCCGCATGCGTATGAATTCGCAACGCGTGCAGTCAAAGCAAAAGATAGCAATGTATTCACTTTGCCCTTGCCAGGGCCGGTTTCAGACTATTATGTGAGAAAGTGAGGCAACCTCCTCAGGGCAGAGTAATCAAAAGGGATTCCGTACTTGAACATCGGAAAGTTTTACGAAAGATTCGAATAAAAATTACTGAAAATGTTGAACTTATTATTATTGAAAGAAAGGAATTGCAGAGAATGACCAAGGTTGAATAACTGGTGAGTAGTGGCGAATCGAAAGTTAGGAATTACTTAGGGAATGAAGCTATGAAAGGGAATAAAAGAACTGCAAGTGACCAATCCACGGACAGATAATCGTTGACTATGGCAAGAAGTGCTACTGTGTACACACAACATTGGCCGTAAGATAAAATTGATATTTATTATTTGAGATACTACCAACAATAGTCTGTAAAGCATTCAGCCCGAACGTCTGTTGGGACCTCACTCCCTCTATCATCAGCTACAAGGAGCTATGAGAGGGAAATGAGGCTTACTAGGCACGATGAGGAGTGAGGTAGTTTGTTCTTGCTTTCGTTACTGAGCCATAATGCTATAAACAAAACAAGCTTACGATGAAGCACGATGACTCCAGCAGTAAAATTGTTCGTGGTATTCCATAAAGGAGAAACCATAATTAATGTCATTATTCAGCATAACTCATATCTCAGTAGCTTTTATATCACCACAAAAGACCGAGACATAAAGATAAACTTTAAAAAGATTTTGTAAAAAATGTATTTTTCTCTATCCCGCACCAAAAGACAAATTATAAATATTTCATTCATAAAGATATGGTAGCACGATCACCAACAATAGAATAATAATAAAAAAAGCGTCTTTATTGAAAGGCGAGACAGAGACTTCTATGTCCCTTCTTACTTTTAAACCTTTGGACCAATATTTGACTTGAGATTAACTTAATAGCGAATCAAAACGAATCGTTGATGTAGCTAAAGCAGTGTTACGTAAAAATGATTTACGTTAAACACGTTCATACACGAGTTGACAGAGAAATTCGACAATTGAGATAACGAGTTTGTAACGAATATACGATGAATGATAGTCATCTACAAAAACCGATCCGGTTGAAACCGGTCATTTAAATAATGACCGGTTTCAACCGGTAATAAGGAAGACATACAATATCTTTTATCATGCTCTGACTTCTTAGCCATAAAGGCCACAATGATAAATTTATAAAACAATCAGATGTCATAGCGAAAGTCGAGGGATAATTAGAAGACAACAATGAAAACAGCGACCATTGTTGCCATGGGCCGTCTCTGAATACAGTACCGTTCCGTACTTTAACGAATTCGCAACGTGTTTAGATAAAACTAAAATAAAGGAAGAGGGGTGGCAATCTATTCACCTCGCCCTTTCCCTATCGAGGTCACCCTCAGCGATAAACGCAAAAACCATCGGCCTCAAGCGAAGGTTAACGTTATTTTCCCGAGAATCACGCTCCACCGAAACGAGTACCTCATCAATCACTATCAACGACCCCGAACGTACGTAAAGCCATACACGAGAGGCATAATCTCATCTCGCAACACGCCTCGACTCAGCAACACCTCTCACACGGGGAGCCTCCCCTTTTGGGAGAGAACATCAATTACAATTATCACCATAGTAACTTCTCTGAAAGGCCCTCCCAACACCCTTCCAACACGCCCCGAAATCCTCTCTCTCTCTTTCAACCCGACCAAATTCTATTTTCTCGCCCTTTCAATACGAAGAGAGGAGGGTTCGGAGAGTGGATTGGGACGGGAGAATGGGGTGTGCGGCGAGGGATTGTCCAATGCGAGGGGAGGGATGGTTTAGGTAATGGGTTGAAGGGGTTGGGGGCTATGTGCGTGGGAGGAGCTATCGGACGCTCGAGTATTCATTTCGTTTGTTAGGGAGCGCTCGCTTCGTCGGGAGAGAGAGGGTTTAATGGGGGAGATGACGAGATGATTGGCGAGCCGAAAGGAATTGGAAAACAAACGGATGGGCGCATTATGAAAATGCTTCGATTACACGCCCACGTCGCTCTGTCTATCTCTTCGTCCATGCCGGGCACTGAAGGCCGCCGAAAATTCCGATTTCGTCCGGAGAAAGGTAAATAAACCTGCTGGGCATTTTTTGCCTTTCCAAGGGATGGAGTGTTTTTATCGCTTTCGTAATCGTTATGTGATGACGGCTATGCTTTTGTCGCGGCTGATTATTCGCAGGATCACCACAGTTGCCATACGCGGTTGAGCTGTTCTTCTCAGTTGAAAAACGGCTTCTGAAAAATGATTTCGAGGCCAAAACAGAAGAAAACGAATCGAAAATTACTAAGGGGATCGGGACCAATCAGTTCTTCGCTTTATGATCAATCAGGATTTTAACCAATCAACGTAGTCTAGGACAAAATATATAAATAATTTTCTGATTAAAAAAATCTTGCCAAGAATTGAGCTTCCATTGCGAAACTTACGGAATGGAAGAATAATTAAAACGATATTGTGAAATTTATTATAATCCAAATATTGGTGGCTCTGCTTATGACTGGATTTACGAATACGTCGATGTCATCAATCGATTAAGCATAGTAGGAAACCTTAGCTTAGAAAGTATTTATGGTAAATATCGAAACCGTTCTTTCATTCGAAAAAATACAAGGATTTCCCATTAGAGAGAAGTCATTTTCAGATTTTCCGTTAGAAGGCATTGAAACCTTGGAGACTATGAAAGTAGCTATTCTGGAACAAAATTTGGACCTTCTAATAGATATCGCGGTTCACAAGTTCAAGTTTCATTATAATAAATAAATAAATAAATAACGTCTTTATTTTGGGCGAAATTGAGACTTTAAAGTCTCCTCTTCCATTTAACTCATCGTCAATATTTAAAAAAATTTAAATTAATAATAATATCAAAGAGTTAAAAAATAGATAATAAAAGTTAACTTAAGTTGAATTAGGACAAAATTGGAAATATTGAGTTGTGGATTTAAAAACCAAAGTGAGGCCTAGGAAAAAAAATATATCCACAGCAGAAAAACACCCACCAAAGGGGGGTGTGAAAAACCTGCACAAACCTACTGAGAGTAATGACTAAGAGATTTAGAAACAGAAAGCTGGAAAAAATATATAGCCTGGAAATAAGAACATGATTAAAATGACAAACAAATACATAATACTGCCTGAATAAGTTATAATAGTTCAATCAGTCGTGAGAAATGTTTAAATTTTAAAATATCGCCAATTATCATCCATTCTGTGAGATGGAATCATAAAATCAATACCCAAGACCTTGGTATGGAGTACACTATGACATAGTATTCAATCTTCATTAATTCATAAAAATTACTTAAACGGCAATAGAAACTAATCCTATTAATTAATTCAACCAATCCGAATAATGTTTCTCGCCACATAATTAAATTGTTCGCTTCGATCAGAGAGGTCGAAATAGCCGTAATTTTTATTGTGTTTTTGGCTGCCGATTATTATAAACTAATGTTCACTACTATAATTTAGAGTTTGATGTGTACAAAGTTTTCAGGAAGCAGATTATTACATTTAAACATCTTCTTTGACCGATATCCTTCATCTTCCTATCGCTCATCTTTTCCGTACCTTGACATTGACGAGATTGCGAAAAATTTACTCAGCGCAAATTAATATGCAAATATGTAACTGATAGTGATGAGACATTAAAATTAAAGTGTAAGACTTCGAATAAAAATGCAAGAGGAATGAATTTCGATAGAAATTTCTCACGAATTCGAAAAGAATCTTGTAAAAGTTCTTCTGATTGATCCCCAGGCAATACCTTTATTGGAGAAAGTGACATCCTCGCGCACAAACCGTGTCAAGTATCTAGATCGTAATTTTAGACTGACAACCAATTAAATAATTAATGTCTTTATCTTAATGTAAGCATTCATGGCATTCAGTGACGAATCGTTGCCGGAATATTTCTTGCTCAATCAAAAATCCTACCAACAGCATTCGAGAGCCGAAATTTTTTTAGGAAACATTTTATTTTTCTCTCCACTGAAAAACTTGCTTTTCCAATTCGACGGAGTGAGTCGCCAGCTGATGAACGATAAGGCAGAAAATTGAAACTTCGTCCTCTCTGAGTAACATTAGCTCGAAATTTATCTTTTCCCCGCAAGGGGTGGTAAATAAAACAGCAGGCCGTGAAACTCGCATCTTCCACGAGGCGTTCATAAACCCGGATGACTTGCTGGAATTCGGCGCTTATCGAGATCTCGAGGGGCGACCCCAACTTATGTTCACCGGAACGGCTTCCTAGGCCGCATTTCATCGCACCTGTTCGTCGAATTCCTTATCACAATCGCCTCAATTATATGTTACATTGTGTGTTCTAATAACCTTAAGGCCGTGACCATGAGCTCTCCAATAGAACAAAAACTTGAAGGAAGATCATAATTTGAGCTTTCCTTGTTTTACATTCAGATTTACTTCCTGATGATTGATAATTCGATACGAAGCATTTTGATAATGATCCTCCATAGTGAACTCAAGCTAACTTTAAAGCTGAAAACGCTTTTAAACGCTTCATCAACACTTAGGGGTACCTTGGAGCTTTCTGTGTATACACCTTCTGTAACATCGGAGGATATTATTACAACTTATTACTATTATTGTTGACAATCGAGTATTTGTTCAAATCTGAAATTTGATTGAAAAAGGCAATTTTAGAAGTGAATCTAAATACTTGCCTAAGGAAGGATTGGTACAAAATCTTTACATATTTATCCTAAAATAACCATAATCTCAATGAGTAAAGCCTCAATAAATATTCCATTTTGACGTTTTAAAGGAAATGTCTGCATAATAATCGTTGAAATGATTAGATATTAGACAGAGCATTTTAATAACAATTCTGACTTCAGCTATTCAGATGATATGACTACGAAACTTCGTTCACTTCTTCAGAACTAATTTTCCCAAGAATCCCATCACTCCCCTCCATTTCTCCTACAACTTCATCTCTCTCTAGTTACTCTATGAGAAAATTTCTCTGCTGATATATCTGTATCTTACATCTTCCTCGAACTGAAAATTTTCCCTGGTGCTGATCTCTGCTCCAAACACTGCCGAGCGTATAATTTTTCTAAGTACTATGGAGATTTCATCGCCATCCTTTCTGACACTGTTGTTCTTACGGGATGCCTAAAATAAATTATTAACCTTTTCTTAATGGCTTTCTTCTCACTTAGCTCTTAATTTAGCCTCAAACGAAATGTTTTCATTATTATATACTGTCCATGCAGAGGCAGACCTAAATAGTTAACGACGGGCCATACAAAACTTTCTTGAAATTACCCGATATTGAGGCTTAAGATGTCTCCAATTTAGAGTTAAAATGGCAGACTGCCGCAAAAAAATCCAAGATAGGTAGGAACTTAGAAACTTTTGGCTGTTACTTCTTAGTAATTCCTTCTTGGTTATTATATCCCGCGTATATTGCATATTTCCTGAAGTAATCAAGAGGAAGGCCAACCCCATTATGTGTCTATATTTTTTTCGTCAGCTCTGCCTAAAAAGCCTATTCTTACTGGGAGATGAAGGGTAAAAACAATGAGGAATGATCTTAAGAGTATTTGCGTCTCTGTTGGCTTGTCCGAAGATGCTGAAGCTCCTCACAATTAAATTTCTGTTTATTTATTTTAACGAAACGCATCGAATGTGGATGGGGAAGGTTAAGTTCGTGAAATAATTAAACACTGCATCTTTTACCCTTATGGGTCTCGTTTAAGAGCCAGACGTCTGGAGCCCACGGGGAATTTCCTGGCCCTTTTTTCACTTCGGCCGTTGAAGTCTCCACGGAGATGTTTGCCATGTTTGAAGGAGGCGTAGCTGCAGCGTCACGCCGATGGCTATTGTCCTCCCCTACACGCGCCTGTCCGCCGCCACCACCACTACAACCAATCCGAGGGCAGAAGGAGCGGAGCTGGATAGTGTTTTGTTATGACTCGAGGATGGGCTACCTCACTTACGTCTCATTATCAACTCGTAATGTGACGAGCTTCCACTTGGCCACCTCAATCTCCCTCCCTCTTCCTTCCATTTAATCCACCCATCTACTTTTCTCCCTCGAGGTTCACTCGCGATCTCACAATCGCTCTTACTCTTTGCGACGTATTTTCACCTCATTTATACTTCTTCCGTTCTATCTCCAAATGGTACGTGGCTCCATCATGTGTCATTACGGAGTTGTACTTTTCTCCACCGTTGCGTCTCACACTGATTTCATTAACTATTTTCTTTGCTACCTTCTTATCCCTAGGTGGCTATAATCGTCGCCTTACTTATCTAGCAACCTTGCCATTTTCTCGTTCACTACCGCAGTAGATTCATTTTTAGGTATTTATATCTGCCTGAAGGTCTCTCTGAGATGGAATTTCTTGCTTCCATAATTTTCGCGTCAAGAGGGCAGCATTTCTAACTCTCTCTGGAGAAAATTCTTGAATGATCCGACGTTTCTCAAAAATATGGTTTCAATTAAAGTAATATTTTAGCGTGATTTTGATTTATCGGCCCATCTCCTAGATAAAAATATTGTTACAAAACATCTCATTTCAAAAATTTTTAAAGTTTTCCCAAGAATTCCCTTTTTATAATACGTGATCTTTGTCAGAATCGTTCATGAATAAGGTGATTCTATTGTATATCTTCAAAAAAAAACTGGCAAGTAACGTTTCGTTAGTTAACTATCATAATGGTTTACTATTTTCTATAGCCACGAAAGCAAAGCAAATCTGATCTGGATTTGTCAATGCCGATGAATTTTATTCATGTCAATTGAAAAGCGTTTTTCCATACCCCAATCAGTAGTTGCTTCAAAGGAATGTGATACTTTCTCCGTTGATTAGTTTTCTTCTATGTATGTTTGAAATGGACTACATGAGAAAGTGATATATTGAAATCTACGTAAGGAAGATGAGTTCTTTATGCCCTCGAAATTATTTATAGTTTGGTAAAGGGATCAAAGTCGCGAAAACGTCTTTTGTTCTATATGCCATACCGTTACGAAACAAACTCAACTAATCCATAAAAAAGATATCCCAAATTTGATCTAGTTTAAAATCCATTACTTTCAGATCAAAGTATGATTTTCTTCCCTAAATACGATCGATAGGATACGGAAATAATTATTTTCTTCGAGTAAATATTTTTTATTCTGTATTTTGTAACTTTCTTTAGAGCTGGAGCAAAACCGTGATCATATTCTTGGTGCACTTATGCATTCTAGATTATGGTAAGAAATGCATGCATTGACTTTCGCGGAGGACCCCTGTAGAAAGTCTTCAATGGGTTGCGCTACCGTTTAGCTGACAGCCTTTGCCTACCTCCTTTCGACTCTTAGCTTTCATCGGTTTCTCGGATCCTTTCTACCCGTCTTACATGCGTCATTGGCACTTTCGATGGGTTTATTAATCTGTCAGACCTTATATATAGAGAGAAGAACGTGAGAGCGACGAGATGTGGTCGATGGAAGAGAAGAATTGTCGAAGAATGTGGGCTAATCTTTCGTGGAAATGACTGAATGTTAGTTTTCGGAAGGAAAAAACGTTCTTACGTATTTTCTCTCTTCAATCTCTCCCGGTGTTACATGACAGAAAGGAAAACTACGTCGATTTTCCGATAATCCGATAGTTATGCCGGTTACGGCGAGCGTTCCATCCGGAGTAATCTACCTTACGCCCCTTTCTTAAATTGTAATTCTTTCTGCGTCGAATTTTAAGAAATCACGGCATGAAGCCTAGCAACCGTAAAAATAAAAGGAAATTCGATTTAATAGGTACGTACTAACCCGAGAAAATTACTTAGATCTGAAAAAATACGCAGAATTTTTCAATAAAGGGCGATAGTCTGTAAATTAATACGCAGAAGGCAGGTTTAAACCCCCAAAAACTTCTTCAACATTAGCTACCGAAAACCCTAGAGATGAAATGAGGCTTACTAGAAGAGATGAGGGGTGAGGTAGTGTGCAATGGCTTTACTCACTAAAATAGAAAGCCATGAATGGAAAACGTCCACGTAAGTGCAGCATATTGACCCTGTGGATAAAACCACTCATAGTAAACAATAAATATTGACCAGAACGAATGCCGTTATCGAGTATGACTTATACCTCAGTAGGTAGTTTCCTTTCTATCACAACCAATAGCAAGACAAGCAAGGTTCAGATATAAATGGAGAACAATGGAGAATGGAAAATTAAAATACTCCGTTCTTCATGATAAAATGGTAAAAGAATAATATTACACGCTTATTTCAGAACGTGCAGGATGCTGAAAAAATTGGCAATCGCCTGTAAATTAGAAAATATTAAGATTATACTGAATATGGATATTCTTCAAATATCTATTTTAAAATTCAATGAAGATAAAACAATACTATAATCTGTACATGACTTTGTGGAGGCATAATTCAAGGAATAGCAGAGTTTATTCCCGCAAATTTTAAGAACATTGGTAGTTTCCAATGTATGGTATGATGGTATGTATGATGTATGGTATGATGGTAATCATAGAAGGAATACACAAAGGAACCACTCCGACAGAAAAACTAGTCTGACTCTAAAAAAATGGTAAAAGTAATACTAAGTTCTCTCATTCCTTCCGTTGTATTAACATTATTTTTATTTATACTTTTCTTTTGGCTTTCCTTCCTTTAGCTTACGTCGTGTGAAAAAGTATGAACGAAATCAATCATTCGTGAATTTTGAGTACATCATGTGAATATTGGATTATCAGAGGCCCGATCAGATAGAGGTCCCACCTTCAATTTTTGATAGATAAAAATGAAATAACGTCCGTTATGTTTTATAATTGGTAGAAATGCCTCTGTAAAATGCAATCGCTTGAAAATGGCAAAAAAATCTCTATCAATTGCCAATTGTAACTGACAATTTTTTACGTTATATACCAACACCAGAGTTTCGTAACACCTCATACACTGTTTTTACATCGAAGGATATGAAGTTCTTGCTCGTAGAGTGTACAAAAAAATAATATTACAATACAGTGATACCTCGGCTAACGAGTGGCTCTCTTAGCGTATTTTTCGGCTGTCGAAAATTTTTTCACTGTTTATCGGACTCTGCTAACGAATATGCATTCGGCTAATGAATGTTTTAGTGGATGCGCGCGCTAGCATAAAGCAGCGAATATGAATTGCCGGGGCATTCCAGTATCTTATCTTTTCTGTCTGTATGCGTGGAAAAGAAATTGCCTAACCATTCCTTCGTATTCAAGACAACGAGAAAGGAGACGCCTGATAACATAACGTTTCGGCTAATGAAGATTTCGGAAAAAGAACGTGATTCCGGAACGAATTATCTTACCGGAGGTATCACTGTAAATAAAGGAAAAACATAGCCGGATGATTTTTATTTTTACCTGCAACTCTCTTCTAACTATATATATTTCAAAATAAATCTGATATGGCCAAGCTCGACTTTGTGGAAGGGAGCCATACTAAATAAGACAAGAACACCTAGTAGCTTCCACAGGTATATTTTTCAAAGGCAACTAGTTTCGTCGGTAAATCGACATCATCAGGCCTGAAAAATATACCTGTGGAAGTTATCAAGTGTTCTTTTCTTATTTAATTTGTTTCTTTCGAACAAAAAAATTGACTAATCAATTGGAATCAATTTGATTGATGAATCGCCAAAGTAATGGTAGAGAAAATTGAGTAAATACATTATTAATCAACGTATCTATGAAGGAGAAAGATGTTTATTCCATGATTATTACCGCCAGGAGTCACAACTGACATTTGAAAAAATGTGATATTGAGAGTTCCTCTACTAATTCCTAATTAAGGACCTCCTCCTTGCGATGAGGCCATCTACTGGACCCTAATGCACTTAAATTTAAAGCAGAGCCTGAAAATGATTGTGCATTCCTATATAACATTGATGTTAAATGTATATGAAAGGATGCATAAATTTCCACATAAGTATGCATCCTTTCTGATTAACTAATGCCTCTCGAACATAATTCCATGATAGCCTCAAAGCTTCCCCAAAACGTTGGTAACGCGTTACCTATAGACCATTGGTTTAAATCAATGAGATGTTATATTTTTAGACAAAGAAGGCCGATTTCAAACTTGGAAGTTGATGAGGGAAAGCGCATACGACTTGTTCCGACCCTTTCCACCACACGTTGATTTAGCGAAACAAAAACCATCTTCACTTGCGGCGAGAAGTTGATCATCGGTTGCCACTCCAACAGTCAGACGAATCCTGGTAACTCGTCAGGAAAGCTTTGCTCACTCCATCACCCGCCTTCCATTATAAGAGAAACACGAAGGCAAATAAGCAGGGAGAATACGAGTGGAAGGCATCCGCTTCCTGAAAAGTCCGTGAGGCATCGGAAACTCCTCATTAAGGGCGCCACCGTACGGGAGGAGAAAGGAAACAAAAACTATAAGAGAAAGAAGAAGGAATGGACGAAGATCTCTTGTGTTAAAACCGTCACTCTTCCTGTCTCTTCACGCTCATTTCTAGTTTATTCTTCTCTGAAAACCACGGAATCTCCCCCGACCACGGCCCCAACTTCTCAACGACGCCAGTGCTTATTATCGACCTCTTCGGGTTCAACTCTCCTCCCAAATATACCTTCCTACTGCGGTGGATGAATTTCTCTTTATTTCCTTTACATCTTTATCTCCACGATCTTCCAACTTATCAGACATCAGTATTCTAAGGCTCATCATACTTCGTATTCTTTGTTTTCGTAATAAGAATGGACACTACTCGAATTATTTTATTAATTTAGGCGAGACATCTTACCGCCATATCAATGGCAGAGCAAAAATTTTGAATAAAATGTATTAATGTGATATAATACGCAGAATGCTTTATAAGTGTTAATGCTGTCCGCATATATGGTATACCTTCTTGAAGTATTTCGTTTCTATTGTTTTCTTCCCTATGAATAGAGTAATTCTGCAAGTGATTAATATGCTCACGCGTTATTTTGTGGTGATAATACTACTCCGATAGCGAAACAATTTGACATTACTAAATTGAATGGAAAATGTACGACGAAATTTTCTTCTATAATCGTAGAATAGGTTATAGATATACTTTATCTTTAACCTGTCTTTTTAGTTTCGTTGTTTGGCTGTTTCATACACTGTGAGGATGTTATCACTTGCGACGACGACTGGCCATCCGGATAGCCATGTGGGTAATGCATGTGACTTCGTTGAAAGCGGTTCCGGGTTCGATTCCCGGTGGGGACTCACGAGCAATATAACGTTAGCTGTAGAAGCACTTTTGAAAATACTACAACTGATACTCCTACACCTACAACTGCATCTACATATGCAACCCATACGCCACCTTTCGGCGTGTTCTAGTTGTCTTGTGGTGCATGCACCACCAGTCTATTATAATGATTTATGATAATCTATTACTGTCCCCTGTATTCCGTCGGAAAAATTAACCAAAAATGAATAGTAGTAGTATTATTAAAATTGCTTCGACAGCTTAAGTTATTTCGCACGTAGCCTCCCATTGGTGAATAGAATCCGGGGCCGCCTTCACTGAAGTCGAACGCGTTGCCCACTTGGCCATCCTGGAACCCCATAAACATTAAAAGCTTTTAGTTCTCGTATGTATCTCCATAATGCTACTTACAGCAACTGTACGATTTTTGTAACTGGGTAAGTGCGTAATATCTACCATACTCTGAGAACGTATTATCTCTCAATTTATAAAACAAATGAAACCTAAAATTTAATTTCCTTTCTCCTAGCGATTCCCATTCTATATCAAGGAACATCATAGTAACGCTAATCAATTTTTACTGTTATTTTACTGTTATTTTACTATTTTTACTGTTTACAATTATCAATTTTTACTGGAATTTTCAACTCCTCTAGCTAATCTTAACTAAGCATTGTTAAATAAATGGGTAAAATACTATATTCTCATAAATGCATGTATATGACGATGGTCATCGTAATTATTAATAAATGAAACACTGAGGACACAGTTCTATCGTTTCCGGCATCGTCATATATTTACCAGTTGCAAAACAACATTTACAAAATTAACGAATAATTATCCGCGCTAGTTAAGTCTCTAAGTTAGTTACTAAGCAATCAGTACCTTCACTCGAACAGCAAATTCCAACATTTTCCCACACTTTGGATAAATCTTTTAATCGAAATAAGCAAGGGCATTGACAAGCTGCGACGTCACCGGCCTTAATAACAAGTTCATCGTTACCTTTCGCGTATTTCACGAATCATTCCCGCAGTGTCTAATAGGTATTTCGCCACCTTCAACCTCACACCATTTTCCTTTATTTTTGCTGGCCTTGGAGGAGCGTTCTCAGTTATGAACCAGGGAAAAATAACTGCCCCGTAATTTTCCCCTTGTTAAATCCTCGACCTCGGCATGAAAATTCATTTTCGTCCATTTTCCGTGAGCAGCAATTCCGCGGGGATTCCTGCGGAAATAACGCTCCCGAAAAGCGTTGAGACAATGAATTATTGTTGCGAGGAAGCATTTCATTGTTTAGCGTGCTAGTGCACTCAAATTTGAGACGACCACGGTTCGTGCTTATTCGGCGCTTTAATTCCAATTCCACTCTCTTAAATGGAACAAATGCTAATATCAACCTTATGAAAGAAAGTAATTATTTTTTAAGAACGGGAATCAGAAGTAAATTTACTTAAAGAACAATGCATTCAAGGTGCATATTAATAAACATATCTATG
The DNA here is from genome assembly GCA_000376725.2 of Ladona fulva. Taxonomy (NCBI): domain Eukaryota; kingdom Metazoa; phylum Arthropoda; class Insecta; order Odonata; family Libellulidae; genus Ladona; species Ladona fulva. Next base: position 66,717 of record KZ308144.1, read on the forward strand.
TATCTATGGTCGCCATTAGGGATGTTTGCTTATATTATCCTTCTGTTTGCATATTCTTTTTTCTTTTTCATGGAAATCCGTCTTTTATGTTTTCCTCCAACTTAAACTTCTTTTTGGATTTGATAGATATTCGTATCAACAAACTGATATAATACACCAGTACTATCGAAGTATAAACCTACTAAATTTTATACCTTGTATACCAGTTTTAGGGTAATTGGTTGAGGCCGAGTCAAAAGGAGGGCCTCAATGAAGAATAAGCTGAGGAATTCTTTGTGGAATGTTACGCAACATAATTTCGTATAATAATTTCTATATAAAACTTACTATTTTTCCACCAATAATGGCCTTTGATAGAAATAGCTATTGCTATTTAAATTCAAAATCTTTCAATTGATAGCAGAATGTAGCGTTTGAACTCTCAGAGGTATATTTACCATGTTTTTTTTTTCTTGAGAAAACTGTTTTTATTTCATTTTTAAAGTCACTGAAATCACCCGCCCTACTCCTTTACAATTATCCGCCGAGAGCTTTGGAGAGTTGAGGGGGCGGTAGGGCATGATGAGGAGCGAGGCAGTTTGCCCTTGCTTTTTGAATGCCGTAAGTGGAGAAATTCCACGATAAGCGCAGAACAAAGTTTCATATGAATAACACTTTTCATAGCACTCGATAAAAAATGGTTTAAATACATGCAATTACTTTATATCACTCTCACCACTGTGAATGTCATTTTCTCACTGCCATAAGCAAGACTAAGACTACAAGTAAATTGCAAAGTAAGTGAAAGACATTTTCCTCTATCCTGTTCCAAAAAAGAAATGGGAAATATTCCATTCATCGAGGTATGGTAGCAGAAACATAATACTATTAGCATATAACAATTTGAGGAGCTCTATCTGTTCTTTAGGCCTCGAGACATAGATGTTAAAAATTCACTCCTAGCTTGAAATACACGTATACATCAACGTAAGTAGTCCTGCTTGACCCTTAAAGCCTTAACTACTAAAAATATTAATATAATAGCGCGATGATTTGGAATTATTCTCTCGCTTCTGTGCCTCTAACAAATAAAAACAAGCAAAAAGACGAAACAACTGCTCCCTCACGTTCTAAACGATTTAGGACTTAATTATGCTTAGAAATTAAGAGACAATATAGTCGAGATCGAAGAAATTTCCAAAGCAGTGCAGACGGGGATAAAGAAAGACACGGAGAGGATACGAAATGAAAACGAGAACAAAACGAAAGAAAAGAGGACGGAAAAGTATAGCGGGAAAATTTGAGAAGGAAGCACGCGGGAGGGAATTATAATTTTTTTTTCATTTCGGAAGAGGCGGAGGAGAGAGAGATGGCGGTACAATGCCGCGGATACGGGGGGTCACGTGACTGGAATGAACCGAGACTCGAGGAATGGTGGCGTGGAAACTGCGAAGGCACCAAAAGGGATGGGAACGATGAGATAGTCCGACCCTTTGGTGATAGCGGGGGGTGAGAAGGAGCTAATGGGCGGGAGGAGGGGGCGGAAAAGCGCGAACAAGAGAGCGCCAAGACCCGCATCACGTAGATCGGCGCCGGTGCGATAGAGCACGTACCGCGCTGGGGCCAATTATTGCTGCGGCCGGAAAGGCTGAGTGGTGGCGGGAGAGGGGTGGCCGAAGATGGGCCGTGGGAGTGGGAGGAGTCCTCGAAAAGGACAGCGCAAATGAAAATGCTGTCTGCAGCGCAGGGATAGCCCTCTGAAGAGCACAGAGGAAGCGTGGGCGAGAAGGAGAGAGGTGGAATGGGGGACAAAGAGAGAATCTGGAGTGGTCGCTCGCAGGAGGGAACGGCCCATTCAATTACTCCTTTTTTTCCCTCTCTGAAGAACAAATGAGAGTCGAAACCCGCCCCAGTTTCGGGAATTTTATTACGTAGTTACGTTTTAGGAGATTCGCTATATTTTAATCCGCGGCGCGATTAATTCAGTCGGCCAAGCGGTCGCCAGCTACGAAGAGTTTTATTCGACGTGGAAACAAACCGGAAGTATTTCGTGAAATTTGGATGAGGGATGATATTTTTTCGGTATTTGCCCGTTGTATCCGCGGTATCGTTTTGACGAAGAATTTATTTTGCTTCGATGACGTAGAAAACTATTTGAACATTTTCGCGAAATTGAATGGCCTTCTTTCTGCTTCCATACATTGATGAATGGAGTACTCTGTCTTTTGGTCCGAGGTTGAAAATTAATATCTCTCATTTTCCTTGGTTATAATTTTGTTCTTTTCTGTTGTAATATGAAAGCATTTGAAGTATGAGTGGCACTGATAAATGACATTCATCCTAATCACTTATTTTTGGATGCTATGAAAAGTCTGATACATAGGACCACTGGGCTGCATTTATGTTAAATATCTCCACTTACAGCAATCTGGTCTACGGTTAATGCTTAACAGACAGTGTGTCTTTCAAGTCTACTATTCGTGTTTGATATCATTCAATTATCGTTATGACCAAATGATAAATCACTTTTAAATTGTATGGAATTGCAGCTTAGTGACAGTATTTAATTATTTGCAGTAATATCTAAAAATATATTTGTTATATTACCTAGGAGCTGATTGAAAATTTCAGAACTTATTATCTGTTTTTAGTTTAGTATTGCACGAATGTATTTACACAATCACCTGGATTTTAACCTATCAGAGTTGCGAAATTCACTAAAAATTATAATAAAATTTAAAAATCAGCTCTAAGATTCCGTTATTAAAGAATGTTATTAAAATTCCCAAGGAGAAACGGACATGAAAAAAGATTGGATGAACCGGGTGTCGAACCCGGGACTCCCAATTGCCGGTCGGCATTAACTTCTTACCTCTGAGGTGTATTTCATTCTGATAACATGCAAATATTTCACGATATTTTCGCAATATTGTCATTTGACATTGCAGCCACAGTTTTGTTTTCATGAAGAGAAAGTAATGCATATCGCAGTTATCGTTCATTTCTCTAAAAATATAAATGTTTTATATGAAGTACCATTTCTATCTTTCAATTTCTTTAGTTAAAAATTACGCATAAGGGTTTATGTAAATTTAGAAATCGGATGAAATACTAAAATATACCTTAAACGTTTTATGAGAACTATAATCGCAACTTTTCTGAATTCATTAAAATTTATGTCCATCAAAAAATTCACATAAAGATAGAAAATGCATCAATTAAACCGAAAACCAAGGCCTATCGCTTCTTTCCTAAATAGATAGAATATGAGATATGCGTACTTCAAAATCTACCGTTTTGTGATCGACGTCTTAAACAGAAATAAGTTTCAAAAGATAATTTCGCTATATTTTATAAATTAAATTTATAAAGTAATGCGTTAAATTTATAAAGTAATTCATGCAATAAATTGAGTAGAACGAGATCCACTCTTTTAGAGACTGTCAAAATGCTGTTTCTATATCTAAGGATATTTTTTGCAAAAATTCTTTGAAAATATCAAAAAACACAGCGTCAGAATAATATGAAATACTGAAATTGAGTTGTGTCACTTTCTTAATTATAACACGAATAGACTGCTCGTATGGATCTGAGAGACAGTTAACATCTTTAAAAATTTATCTTGACTTGCCACCCGTAACACCAAAATGATATTAGGTTCCGATCCACTAACATCTACAAGCTCACTAAAACTGAATAAATGTAAATGTTTTTTGGTAGTAGATTTCACAATCTCTTATCTACTAAATATTGAGCATAAAATACTTCGAGATTTCATTGCTGACTTTAATTTAAACGAAGTATTTGCAGAATTTCAATCTGTATCTTTTCGACAAGAGGAATTTACGTTGAAAACAGGAAAGAGAGAAAAATATAAATTAGAATTACTTCCGCTCAAAGATAGCTAACAGCTGCGATGGAGCTGTATCTCCTGTCTAATTATGTCTCGTTGTCTCCTATTTCTAATTAGTTATTTGTTGGATGTAATGGTAAGGAGACGCAACTCCTCATCTCCCTCCTCTAAAAGGGAAAGGAGAAGCCTTTGCAATACTCACAAAATCACAATTGTAGGCAACAGAGCTCATTGCACTTACATTGAAGCCAAAGACATTAATTGTTCTTTTGGAATGTTGAGAAGGTTAATTGTGTTTAGGTTCAGTAGAGGAAAAGCTTGAGTAACCTAGACGAGAAGAGGAAACGAATTACGAGGTGTACGTGCACTCGATAGGGATAGACACCTCGATTGCAATGGCACTGCAGGAAGACAATGGGAGGGAATCCAGCTGCCTCGCAGGAGCGAACGATAGAAACGATCATCCGATGCTGGCGATAGAAAAGAGGAAATTAAATGAGGAAAGGAGAGCGAGTGGATCGTGATAGAAGAATTAAGGCAAGGAGAAAAATTCAACTGACTGAAAGTGCATAGTGATTGGAGTAACTTTATTTCAAGATAACAGACTCCATCGCCACTATTTGTGCGATCCAAGACAGATGACGGGGATAGGGTATGTTTCAACATATTGACACATAAAACATGAAGTCGATTTTTTTATCGAATGATACTTTATGCAAAATATGGTACATACTAAAAACCGATTGACACAAAACGGAAATGTTGCATCGTCCGCTCCGTCTCCTATAATTGGGAAATATATTAATCAATTAACATAATGTATGTACAAAAAATAAAATAAAAAAGTATTGAAACACAATTTATTTATATATACTGAAACATTTTGTTTCAATACTTTTTTATTTTATGAACATGGAATACCACTACATTAAGGCCTCTACCATCCAACGTATAATTTACAAGTGTTAATTCGTTTATTAACATGTAGCGATGCTACGTATTTTTGGTCCGCAAGGACCAACTATTCCTACGATATTCTTCGTAGAAACGGCTATTATAGTGGGTTTCTTGCAGGGATGTCAGCGTGGTTATATATTTTTGAAATAATTTTCCGATTGGATCATCTCTTATGATAGAATTAAAACCCTCTTTTTAAGCTGACTTTCTCGTATAGTTTTAAGTTTTTCTTACTCCACAAGGGTCATGCGGAAAATCCTACTTCCATAAACCGATTCTCCACAGAGTGGCATGGAGTCAAATCCAATGATTCCAATACAATAAAATCAATAATGCCGATTTCAAGTGTATGCCAATTATCATAATCCGAGTAAAGAGATTAATAATGGATTATTGCGATTAAAATGGGTAATATGATAGATCAAACGTAAAAATGATGATAATTGATTACTAGTAATAAGAAATTACTGATTAGTAAAAAATTATTATTTATCCTTATTAGTGTTTTTCAATAATTTAAAATCTCATGAGGCTTAAAGTGGTCCCATGGTGTAACGGTTAGCACTCTGGACTCTGAATCCAGCTATCCGAGTTCAAATCTCGGTGGGACCTAATTATTTTGTTTGAAGATGGGAAGCCTATGACTAAAAAAATTAAATATATTATCGTTTACTATCTTACCAACTTCAGCCGCCATTCTTACCTATCTTGAGTTTGGACTTTTAGCCGCGGTTACGGAAGTCGGGTTATACGGATCACAACTGAAAGTATTAGTATGTGATTGGTTTCATAAGTTAGCGTACTTTCACAGAAATATGGACCGAATCCTCAAAATGGGATATAATTGAAAGTGTAAAGCCGGTCATGCATTTTTACTATGTTTAGGTAGGTATAAATTAAGTGAATATACAGAAGAATAAGAACAATGTCATAATGACTTTAGATTTTAACTTACAATTGCATTTTTATTTTAAACGAAGGACTCGTGGTGTAATGGTTAGCACTCTGGACCCTGAATCCTGCGATCCGAGTTCACATCTCGGTGGGAACTAAACTTTTTCTCGAATTTTCTCTAGAAATTTTTCAGTTTTAAGGGAATATCAATAGATATAAGGGATATGTACATCTGAAACATTCTATTTTATATCAGCTATCCATGTTTCTTCTATTCATTAGGGAATATCAATGGATCGATGGATCTTTCCAGTCTTCTATATGTAAGGGAAAATCCATTGATATATATCTTCCATTCTGTATGTATTCCAGTCTTCTATATATAAGGGAATATCCATTGATAAGGGATATTCCCTTATATATAGAACATACATATAGTCTTCTATACATACAGGATATCTAGAAAACTGGAAACTACTTTGAATACTCACAAAAAAATTAATTCAGTCCTAAATCGCAGTTGCACAGGAAAAAAATTAAGGTCAATTATTACAAATTTTAGGATAAATGAAACCAGCATCTCTCTTTAAAAATAAATTACGACAAAAACCATTTGAAAGGAATTGCAATTACTTCGTTGATGTTGTATTTAAACTGTGCATTTCCTCAGATATCAGGTTTTAGATTCGAGTTTTCTAAGCATCTGCTTTTCATTTACACCGATTAACACTTTTCATTCACCGAAATGATTGCCCCAGAGATGCCTTTAATATTACGACCCTTCCTTTTATCTCAAACCTAACTCTTCATTTTAGGTTTCATTTTAGAATCAGTACATTCCAATGACTAAATTTCTGTCTATGATTTCATTGTAACCTAAAATATAACATAAACTTAGCCATGTTATATTTGTAACTACAAATTATGATAAATTTTATAGTATGTTGTGAGTGACTCAAGTGGCAAAGTGACTTAATAATCATATAGGGCCCCATGGTGTAATGGTTAGCACTCTGGACTTTGAATCCAGCGATCCGAGTTCAAATCTCGGTGGGACCTACGTACATTTTTCTCGCGATTTAAACATATTGACGCAAAAACTCGTATTTCTTGATTTAAAATTTTACTTTTTCGAATAAATCATTTATTTTATACTACCCACAGCACTTTATTTTGGAAAGTTTTAACATAAAACTTGAGCCGTGATCAAACCGTTCCTAGAATAATAACCGGAAGAAAATCGAGTGATGTTGAAGCTCAGCATTGTTGAATTTCGTAACAATGCATTACTAAAACCACCACATGCGCACTCTAGACTGAATCTGGATTCAGTCTAGAGTGGACAGCAATCCGAGTTCATATCTCGGTGGGACCTTCGTACATTTTTTTAATGATCATTCATTTTGATAATGGGGCATACAAATAAATTTTGTGTATGAAAATGAGCGTCCTTTAGTTATTGACCCCCCTGGAACAAGATGATGATGATATACATTAACATACCTCCCACTATTGTCGTGGAAGACAAAACAGCTGCGAAATCTGTAAGAAATAATGCAGCAGAGATGAGAGCCGACAAGACACGAACCTGTAGTCGGCCATATACAACCGAAATGAAAATACTACATCAAACAGAGAGAAAACCTACAGATATAATAAGAAATCAGGCAGTGTGGCACTTTATGTAAACACGACAATATTAAAAGAATAGTAAATAACAGAGGTAGGGAATGGAACTACAATATTAACTGTTCAAAGAATACTAGAATAAAGAGAAATAGCAAAGAGTTGTACACATATTTTTATATGTATACAAGGAAAAACAATAAGCATGTATGATATGAAACTGTAGACAATATAGAAATATTTGATAAGAATAATAAGAATCGATTCGCTTCTAGATAGCCAAGGGGGCTGCGCGTTCATCTTTGGCGAAAGTGATTCCCAGTTCGATTCCCGGAAGGGGCCCATATGTGCGAAATAACATAAGCTGTCGAAGCACTTTTAAAAATACTACTGAACAGACTAAATTAGAACTCTGTCTTCTAGAGAATAGAGTAATGGGAAGCAAGTGGTATCTCAAGTGAAATAAAATCAAAGTGACAGTCTGTAGCCAAGGCAGCATAAAACTTTTCAGGAAATTAAGCATATGAACCCGTCTAGACTGCTTTTCAGGGAGCAGGATAATCAGCAAAAGAATCGGTAAGGAGGAAGCAGAAATTAGCCCTTGCGGGAAGGGCATTTTACCAGGAAAACAACTGTTGAAAGCAAGTGCTGCAAGCTTGGATCTTAGGAAACGGTTTAAAAAACTATAATTGAATGTTCCATTGTATGTATGTAAGATATGGTATATAGAAGAAGTAGAAAAGAGTTAAGGGAGATACAGCTGCCGATTTAGCGATTTTGTCGCTAAATTGACTAAATTCCTTCTTATGGCAACCATTTCTTTCTTCTCTTGCCACATCTCGTCCTCTATGTTCTATCATGTATACCTTCCAATACCTACTCTTAACATTACGTGCTTGCCTTAGTTTAAATTAAAATGGCATTACTTTTTAAAAGACATAATATTCATACCATAAATTTAATTAGTGTAATTTCTGTACTGATATCTCACTTATGCAAGTGATTTTAAGTGTTTAAGTGATTTTATTTGTAACTTCTTTATAGTGATATTTTTTCTGAGTTAAGTGACGTTTTAGCTACATTTCAGGGTTAATTTTGCGAATTGGAATCTATAGGGCGCTATTGAAGGTTGATGAAAATAAAATGAACTAAGCAAGAAACTAATGCAGAAAACCTATGAATAGCAAACGAAGAGTGATCTGCGGAAAACCTTTGTGAAGAGACGTGGGACGTTGATCCGGCACACTATGACTTGACTTGTTGTTATGAGACATGATAGTCAGTTGGACACAACATTGGAAAGACTGAAAGAAGATATGACTAATAGGGAAAGATCCAGGTTCGAGAGAGAGTAAGAAAAAGAATGTTGGAACACGGCTGTTAGTAAATTAGAGGTTTAAAAACACTCCGTCAGCCTTATTTCGGCAAGCAGAACTCGCGCTAAGAGACAAACGGGATGATCCGGATTACCGATTTCTGGGAAGTCCCAATGATCATTTCAGAGACGAAGCCACCATNTGGGAGGTAATTAGGGGCTACCATTCCAACTTATTAGGCATTATATACCTTAACCAATGTAAAATATGAGAAGATAAACTCAATGACTTAGCATGAAGCAAATTTGCCCCAACTCGACTGGTTACTTAACAATTTAGGCTTGTCTCTTTAAAGGTTAATCTATCATAATTGGTAACAACTACAACACCGATGTATTTATTTTCATCTCTAGGGAAAGGCGTCCATGAAACTCTTTGATGTACTTGAGAACTCTCTTGGTGACAACTTTATTCGTCATCTCGAATCGACCTCGTCGATGTCGCTGCTGCGATCGGCTTTCTCGCTCACTGGTTGTCAACGGCAACGAAGGCGAGCTGTGTATTTTGGTCCGCCCGCCCGTCATAAGCGGCGGACACCTTCTTGGATGGAGCGACACGCGGAGGGCGAGTTAGAAAATAGACAGGTGTCGAGACGCTTTTCCTTCCGATGACAAACTGCGTCAAACGAATAGCGAAATGATAAGTGAGGTGTTGGGCTCCTTTGCGCAAGGTTTATCGAAGACTGGTATTAGGAAATGTTTTCTACGATGGGCACTTTTTAGCTAAAGGCGATCCATCATGGGTAAACGCAACATTTTTCCTGCTTGTATCGATGATCGATCGCGTATCTTTGCGACCTTTTCGAATTAATGCTAGTATAAGTGGGGAAAGATATTTTTCTTCGAATGAAAACAATCATATGGACCTAAATTCATGTGGCCTTTAAAATATTATGTACGCAAATATCACCCGGGCTCATCTTTTAGCTCAAGAGTTTTTATTACAGTATTTAAATTTTTGTATTTCTTAAGCTTAACCGTCTGTTTAGCTCAACTACCTCATCGACAACCTTGAAACTCACAGTCTTTGAAATTAAAAAATACGGTGATGACATAAAAAAATATTGATATAGCGATGAATTTGATGATTATTAATTGTTTTGGAAAAGGATGTGATTAAATGAATCGTTTATTATGTTTGATAATTCAAAACAGACATAATGAAATTATTATTGTGTGGAGATAGGTTTCTTTAAATATAAAATAGTCACAAGCGTTTTTTTCAAATATTATACCATGCGTCAAATATTTGCGCGGGATCAGCTAGTTACTAATAATTTTCTAGAGGAGTCGAACTGCTGTGATATTTGCTTTAAAATTATAAGCTGATAAAAATCGGGGTCCCATGGTGTAATGGTTAGCACTCTGGACTTTGAATCCAGCGATCCGAGTTCAAATCTCGGTGGGACCTTTTCTTCAATTTCGTCAGCTATACATATTTTTCGATCGTAAATGCATATCACTGAACAAATAATTATCCTAAAAAGAATGATTTTCCTTGGAAGTGGTTGAATAAATCAATAGTATTAACATTCAGATTCTTTTTCGAATTTTCATTCCTTTTTCATTTTAGATTCTGCCTACCTATACTTTACAGTCTCAGAAAACGTTTAAGTTTAAACCATATGGAACGACTGATAAACAGCCATTTGATGACAAGCTGAAATGTCGAGGAAGATTACTATGTACTTGTAAATTATTTCGAAATATTCAGAAATTCGTCATTCAAAACCATTTTCTTCCTCACTTTTCAATTGTATATCAGCAATCAGAGAATTACGCCTGGTTTGCAGGTTCGCACCGCTTTTGTGATTAAAATGTCCCATGCCATTCACGTGGAATCAAAGTAGCTAACATCCAAAAATCTGTAGGTATAGCAATTTCTATGCAAAAAATTTAATGTATGAATTATTTAAAGTAATTGAAAATTACTAATTATTGCTATTTCAGTTATTGCTATCGCAGTTCAAAAAAATATTCTGCCGACTTCACCTGAAGGAAAACAATCTTCCTTAGATTTCAGGAAGGAAGATAACCAACGAACACTGCTTTCGAAGAGACACTATACGTTTTTGGATAAAACAAACCAAACTTATGAACGACCTCCGTACACATTCGTACGCTCTTTTACATCTGATTAGATCTTCAATCGCTATATCTAATTGTAAGGATAGACTTCAATATAAATTAACTGAAATGTTTGCAGAATTGGACTGGGTTACTCTGAAATCTCGTCGGAAAGTTAACAGAATGATGTGGTTGTATCAGCCGTATACAGGAAAACCGAACTGGAAAGAGATTCAAAACAGGTTAAAAGACCCAAGATTTATAGGTAAAAATGATCATTCCTGCAAGATATATGTCGAGCCATCCAAAAAGGACTTCGGGAAATATTCTTTTGTGAATAGGACTGTAAAAGAATGGAATGAATTACCGGAAGATTTGAAATTTCGACGAGGAATAGAAGGGCATACCCAAAATAAGTTTCATTATGTTACCAATATATTTATAACTTCACGATTTTCACGAAAATTTGTTTGTTGAATATACATAATATAATACTTTTAATATATATATATAATTTTTTTTAACTTAAGGTCGTTTTTAACTTTTGCCTTAAGACTTCTGTATTGAACCTATTTATTGTAACTTCTGTATTGTAAGTTGTGAACTATAGTGAAAAATCACAAATATTCAAAAAAGCGCTCACAGAACGGAATGAAGATGGCCACACCAAAACTTAAAACCAGGACAAAAATGTGAAATAAGGTCCCATGGTGTAACGGTTAGCACTCTGGACTTTGAATCCAGCGATCCGAGTTCAAATCTCGGTGGGACCTACCTTATATTTTACCTTGAAGCATACAATGCCATATACAAAATAAATGCCTTACTATATTAGCAATAATCCGCAATTCGGTGGCAAAATGTTTTTAGTACTTCAGGGATGTCCGCCCAAAAAATAGTCGATCAGGAAATGAAAAAATATCCAAACTCAGTTTATGCACTGATTTTGTAAATAGGACATTATAAGGAAGGCAAAATTTCGTCGATAGATTTCAGCGTAAAAACACACATCAATTCATACATTGGATTCATGAAATGTTCGCAACCCCTCCATCATTACGGATTAATATTTAGAGAGTAATGATTGTATCACTAAAGGAAAGTAATTAAGGCTATCATCATACATTCATGCTTTCGGCTACATTACCTTTAGCTTTTGTTATCACGAAAGAAACCGGGCTATCCTGGAGAATTACATAAATTAGACGTATACATATACCACAAAATGCAATGTACGCGTACAGTCTGTGGTAAAAGATGCAAGTCTAATTTTCATTATTCTTCAGGATGGGTAACTACCACAAAGTCGAGGCCGGTTATTTAAAATCTACCAACAGATTTAAAACAGTGAATGGCTGACAAAATATGGAGGCGACGCCGATGTATATTTTGGCTTGTCATCAGCAAAGAAACGTAAACTATCATTACATAGGTTCCATGGTG